>VZTG01000491.1:3123600-3522890 GCA_013397845.1 Melanocharis versteri
GTGTCCGGAGCCGTGCCCGCAGCCGTGCTCGCAGCCGTGCCCTGAGCGGTGTCCGGAGCCGTGCCCGGAACGGTGCCCGGAGCCGTGCCCGCAGCCGTCCCTCGCCTCCGTGTGGGCCAGACGCCGGCCCCAGGTGAGGCGCCCGCGGCGCTCCCCGCGGCCTCTTGCTGTGGAGGTGCGGCTCTTCTTCCTCACCCTTTTTCACCCCCTTTGGTTCTTGGCTCGTTTTGATGTTACCATTCTGAAGTTTCCTTCCCCTCGGAAGGTGGATCTTCCCTTCTTCCTCACAAGCCCCAGGGCAGGATGGGGCAGGTCTCCCGGATGCCCAGGTTGTCCCCGTCCTGGCCAGGGTGCTCGGTGGGGAGCGGAGCAAGGTTCGGCTGCTGGCGGGGTCGGGGAGCCGGCGGTGCTGAGCGCATCTTTGCTCGTTCTCACCCCTAAGTTACATTCAGACGTTTTTTGAGGAGTCAGCCTGTCTGCATGGTTACCAAGGCAGACGCAGCGTTTGGATCTCTTTTATCTCTCTTTCACCTTCCTTTCACACCTTACTGCCAATAGCACAGCATTAGAGGAGAGTTTTTAACAATCTTCCCCGACTCCTGTGTTGCAGCCTGTCATGTGGAGGTGTCTTTGCCTGAAGGAGTTTGCAGCATACACTCAGTAGCTTTTCCCTCTCCACTTAAGAAGAGAAGTATCTTTTCTTCTCTCTCTGGCTGTTTCTGGATTTTAGTTGCACCAAATCCTTTAACTATTTCTCAAGATACAACATGTATTTTAAAACACAGAAAGTTGGATTTTGTCTATAGAGCAAGTAAATCTTCCAGCTTTGGTAAGGAAAAGCCTGAGGGGGTATTGCGTCTGGTGTGAAATTGCTCTGAGTATAGTGTGTTTCCTGGCATTGTGTGTCTGCCAGATTTCTCCAGAGCTGATCAGCAGCTGAATGGATTGTTGAAAAGATAAGGCCAAAGATTGGACTTAAACCTTTATATTAGTATTGCATATCACTGAGCTTTTCCTCTAAGGTTTAAACCTTAATCCAGTTTAAGGCTAGAGGGCACTATGTTGCTGGGCGATGCAGACTTGGAAAGCTGAAGCTCTCATCTACCGTGGAATTAAGCACCTTGTGCCCAGTTCATAGGAGTGGAAGTTTTAGGTCTTATATCCTCTCAGGTTGCAGCTGGACCTGTGCGTTCAGTCTGTTATGTACTCACGGCTTCCAGGTGGGAAAGGCTTCTTTAGATTTTGCAGGCTCTGCTGTGCACTGTGGCTGACACAGCTGCAGGGTGTTATCTCACATGAAAGGTGGTGGCAGTTCAGAATCAGAGAAGTACATCTGCCAAGCACCAAAATATACAAAAGAACTGGTAACAATACCTTCCGAGAGATTCCAGTTCCTTCCAGTCTCCTGGATTGCCGAGAGAAATTGACACCGTTCATTTCTTGTTTGCTGCAAAGTGACCAGAAAACAAGGATTTAAACCCTGTGTTTACAGGATTTGAAAGAAAATATTTCCTGTGTTTACCTGTAGAAACACATATTTTTCCTTGATGATCGTTGTCATTGCATTTTAATAAACAGTAACCTAGACTATTCCAAGAAGGTCTCTTTAATGCTTCTAGTGTTAAATTTGTTTCTTTCCCTTCACCCTTCTCACTGTATACCTCTACTAATATTGTCTTCTGTACAACAGTTCCACACCTCCATGTGTCCAGTTCTAAGCCAAAACCCCACAAACTAAATGGTTTCTTTGAGTGACTAATGGTGTGTCTGCCTTTTGTCCCACTGAGTTTCCATTTGTGGCTGTACAATATTCAGCACAATAAGGTCACGTGGCTTTGGCTGGAGTAACTCACTGAGGGTGAACCCATGCATTCAAAGAATTTAATTCCCTGGGTCTGACCCATTGATTGTTGCTACTTTGGTTCTATGCTCTTTTTTTAACATGAAACAACTATTTTTTTCTAAAATTAATATAAACATCACTTAGGATTTAGCTCTCTCCATTGCCTGTGTAGTTTGGAGATTGCAAAGCTTTATGGTCTTTGCCCTATGTGGCTTTGAAATATCAAAAAGCTTTTCTATCTCCAGCATCCATAAATGTCTTCATGCCAAGCCTTCAGGCCATGCAAACGTGCCTTGGCATCAGATTAACGATGTGTTTCTCCGGTGGATGGTGACCTAAGTATTGCAGGTGTTTTAACATGACTCTCTCTCCTTTCAATTGTGATCTTTCAGGACCATAGTGGAACCTGGAGGGATGAAGGCACACCTTAGGCATTGTGAGCACGTGGAGAGGGCTAAATGTGAGTAGCACATAAGCCCCTGCACTGCTTGGCTTAGCTGCCAGGAACCATTGCCTGGAGCTGGTGTCTTTCATGACACGAGCACAGCTTTTGTGGCCTCGACTCAAGACAGTTAAAGAAGGAAAACAGCTTTACATATCCTCTGCTGTGATCCCATGTGTGTGAAACTTCTGAAGAGTTTAATACCTCACTGGAAGTTGAATAGGGCTCTGCCTGTGGGAATAGATTAAAATCTTGGCTCCAGTGCTGCTTGATAGGAACCTAGCCAGCTCTCTACCCTCTTCTGGGAAATCCTTACTAGGGAGGGAGTGTGCAGTGCTTCCCTCTGCATCCCTGTCAGCAGCTGGGTAGCACAACACCACCTGGCTGGCTGGGGGCCCTGGCTGGCAGCATGTGAAAGGATAAACAGAAGGCTGGATCAATAACCACATGCCTCTTGTATGGTATATCCCCAACAAAAGCTACTGCTGCTCTTCGAGCTTTTGACTTTCCAAATTAACTTCCTATTTCTTCATACTGATGATCTTTTAAAAACTGATTTGCACTTGATAATACTTTAAAAAATGTTAAATCTCCTTGCTTTCCCCTTTCCCTTTTCTTTTAACAAGAACAATGTCAGGAAGGTCAAGTCTGGGTTTGTTGGAAAGACCCCTGATGCAACAGGGGTCACACATTGGCTGAGCAGTGCTGCAGTGAAGCTGGGTGGATTAGGACAGTGCAGTTAATGGTTGGAGGTGCCAGTAAATCATTCTGAAGAGAAAAAGCTGGTAGCAAAATCCAGATCCCTTTTCCGGCCCCTGCTAAGCATTAAACAGTCTGAAACTCTCTTTTCTCAGTTGATGAGGTTTAATCTGTTCATGGGGTAGCTTCTCTGGCTTTTAGTCTGAAATTGTGATTGTCTGAACTAAGCATGAAATGATCCCAAACCAGAAGTGCCTTCTGTATTTAAAAGGATCCACTGTTGATACTTACCTCCTTCAGCCATCCATCGTGGAGCTTAAAAAAGACACCTCCCCTCTGCTCTCTCTGCTCCCAGGTTACCCTTTACCCAAATGTCTGGCTTCTTTAGCAGCCCTGCAGGGAGCCTCTGCCTACCAGATGTGCTTGATCTTGCTCCCAGGGAGATGAGATTGGGTTAGCACCTTCACCTGTTCACTGCTTTGCAGACCTGGGTGATGGCAAACATTCATTAGAAGCCAGATGAACAGGATCCCCCACCCCCCTCTCTTACCACTTGCTTTTCTGCTGAGGACTCAGCAGTTACTGATGTGCATTATCTCACCAGACGTTTACATGCTTGAGGTCATTTCTGAGGTCTCTTAAGTGTGCCTGTGTTATCCCAAGGGCAGGGATGGATACATCAATAGAGATTCTCTCTTTCAGCACTGCTCTACTCCTGTTGCAGTTGGGCTTTGTGTTTTTTTCAGCTTTGTCCAGCATAGACGTAAGGTAAAATGCTCTTGGCTTACAAGTGTCTGCTTTGTCTCCTTCCAGTTAGGCTGAGGTGCATTGCTGATTTCAGTCATCTGAGATGCCTGTATACTGTCCCAGTTCCTCCCCAGGGTAATTGTTTCCTAATGCCACCTCTGAATGCCTCGAGATCTCTTATAGGAATGTCTCTGCCGCATGGATATGGTTGCTAGACTCCTCGGGGTACTGGCATTGCTGGCTTTTAAGAGATTGAGTTCTGCTGTGTAGGGTTTCAGCACTGCTCCCAGGAGAATGTGAGCGTGCTTGTCACAAATGACCTGTTGTAAAATGTCAGCATGCTTTGAAGAAAAATCTTGTACTGCTAGGATCAAGCTCTGCCCCCTGTCTCTTGGCTGCTCCTGCTTTTACTGCTCAGACTCAAGCAACTCCAATGCGATCAGGCATCTTCATGGCTTTATTCTCTTTGTTCCAATCTGTTGGTTATACACTGGCCAGCACTGATGGGGAGAGTCTGGACATGGTTTAGTGCAAGGATCTTTGTTCCTGTGTTAGTATGCCTGGGAGAAGGAATTGCTGCCCTGGGAAAAGGAGCTGCATTCCCCCTGCTTGGCTCATCAGAGTTGTCCAGTGCAACTTGAGGCTGCTCCAATGCAGTCAGGGAGCCCAGCAGATCAAGGAGAACTCCCAGTTCTTTCTTCCAGCAGAGCTTTGGGCTGGTAACATTCAGCCAAGAGACAGTGGTATTTACATTCAACAGTTTGCAAAGCAAATGGCGATCTCCAGCCTTTGGAATAGATTATTTATCGATAGAGAGACAAGGCAGTTGTCCTGATGTGTGGTGGTCAGGGCAGGATGAAATAATCAGGAGGCTTTATGTCCCAGCAGGCTGCCTGCACTGGCTCCTCTGTGGTTGAGTGTGCTGGGAGGGCAGCAAAATGAAAGTTCAGGCAAAAGTTTTTAGCAAGTCCATGAGCTGGGGGCAGCAGCTCCAAAGCCTCCCAGTTCCATTTTAAAAACTATGAAGATGCTACTGTTGACTTCACTGGGATTTGGTTGCCAGGGAGATGATGTCCTGAGAGACAGCACAAATGCTTTTGGCTGCTGACAGCTGCAAGTGACCTCTGGCTTCATGAGAGCCCTGCCTGGGGTCAGTATGTGGATGCTGTAGCCCACTGGTGCAATCCAGCTTGATGGGTTGTGGTCAAAATGACACCAGTCTCACTGCTTTGAGTTAAAAGGGAGAGGAACTGAGACACCAAGTCATGGAGAGAGAGGTGAACAGACATCCTAAGGAAGCAATTGTTGGAATAGGAAAGGGAGACCAGACTTCCTGCATCCCAGAGCAGCTTGTCTGTTCATCTCACCCACAGCCCTGGCCCTTAGAGAGCCAGCTCCAAGGCACTGCCTCCTCTCGTCCCTGCAAGGTAGGATATGTGCTGGTACCCTCACTGGGGACATGAGGCAAGAAGTTAAGTGGTTGGCCTAAAGCCACCCATGAAGTGTGTGGTAGCGTTTTATGTTATTTTCTTTGGCTTTCAAAGCAGTCTTGCAATTATCTGATAAAAAGTACACAATCTGAAAAAATACTACTCTCGTATTCAATCATTGTCTTCCTCAAAACCCATTTCCCATTTTATATGGATTAAACAGGAAGAGGGATTCAATGTGACCCTACCTGAGGCAGGAGGTGACGTACGAGCTCTCTAATTTAGTCATTTGGGAGGAAGCAGCTGGACCTTCTAATGTGAAATGGTTTTCTTTTTTTTTGATCTTCCTTTTTCATGCTGTATCCTCTTAATCTGTGCCTGCTCACGCAAAGGGAACTGGTCCCCAGAAACCACGGGGAAGAGCAGGATCATGAGAGGGGCTGACAGCACCTCTCTGTGTGTTGTGTGACATTGTGAGGCTGAACGCTTTCATGTAGCCAGAGCAGACACCTTCTTGCCTGGAGTGTGCTGTGTAAATATTGCATGGAGAAGGCAGAGAGCAGCACAGTAGCATACTGTTTGAAATCGGTGGTGTCTGCTGTTTAATCAGGTAGTGTCAAAGCCAAATACAGTCAAGTTGATGGAAAAAACTCTCCTAGTAACTTTCCTGGGCTTTGGTTCACACCTCTAGAGAGGCTTTATTGAAACTTTTACTGAGAAGTTTCTAATTAAGTTTTTTAATATAGTGCATTTTCCTTTGTCTTTACTTTAAAAGCAAAAATTCAGTCTCCAGGATCTGTTTGTTATTCTCTTCTGGGCAGGGACATCATCACATTTGGGATGTGGGGGGTAAAGCAAAAGGAAACCAGGTGATTTTCTTCACCTCAAGTGATTTTAAAGTGGAATATCTTTCAGCTTCTTTAAAGCCTTCCCACTTCAGTGCACTCACTCTTTCTTCCACCTTTGAGATAAATATACAGTAATAATAATAATAATTTACTCATTCGAGCTCACATTCACTAGATGTCCATTATATGATATTCTCATTGCATGTATTTATAAATATGGGACAAGGTTTGGAACGCGTAAGAGCATTTATTACAAAGCAAGGATGCTTTTGTACTAAAACATGTGCAGACAGACCTGAAAGATGGTGTCTGTACTGCACTGTTAGGGACAGGCGATGACACACAGGGACAGGCAGATGGAAGCAGTGAGACAATCTCAACCAGCTGAGCAGGTGAGTGTCTGGGCTTGGTGGTGACCCAAGCTACTGTCTGGTCAGCATTTAGGCCTTGTTGCAAAAAATGGGCATGAGGAAGGATAATAACCTTTAGATTACCCTGGGGTGAAGGTAGAGCAAAGAAATACTCTATTCATTGTAGTACCCGTAAGTGCTTGAGTGTGGTGATGGTGTTCATGCTTCTTGGTTTTGACAAAGTTCTTTCTTATTCCAGTTTTTGGAATTTAGAGAAAATTGAGGAGCTCAATGTGTAGGTAACCAACCAAGTCCTTGGACTGGGAGCATTCTCCTTTTGTGGGCAGAATACACATCCCCAGATTTGTGTCTCCATGAGAATATCACATGTTGCACTAGTTTGCTGCAGTGTATTCTTAATTGGTCATTGTAGACACTGACTGCTCTGGGTGTACCATGGCTTCACAATAAGGCTGTAATTCTGTATTATTATAATGCAACTTCTTTAGTTTGTTGAGAGTTGACTCATTGGATAGAATAAAATATTCATAGACTCTAAGTGTCCATAAATGCGTGTGTGGTCCCACACGTACCATGTTTGAAACCTGACTGGCAATAATAATGTTTTGATACATTGCTGGCACTGTTTCTCTGACCATTGGGGTGTGTTTTATTTTTCCTATAAACCACGCTGGCTACACGCAGGGATGCACTGGGCTCTGATGCTCTCAGTAGTCAGCAGCGTGGTTTTATAGGCTTGATGCAAACTTGTTTACAAGGAAAACACCCCTATCTCTGTTCGTAGGGAGAAACATGCAAAATCTCTACTAACCATAGCTGTGTTTAAACAGGAGCTCCACACTGCCATTCTGTCTCCCTTACAGACGTCTTCCAAGCTGCCCCAGAAATACTGGAAGCATGGTTCTCCACTGTCCAGGACATGCCCATAAATGCAAACTTTAACGCATGAAGTTCATAAATCACCCAGAAAGATTTGAACAAACGTCCAGTGTGGTACATACAGCACATTGTGCAGTGTGGTGGAAGAGCCTTTAACCAGCGTGGCCATTAGGCTCTCTGGATCTCGGTGTGCTCTGCTGCAAAGCCAACAGGATTCACTCACCTTTTATAAAGTGTAAAGATGCATGTGTTACCTCAGGGCTGACTGCTGGCATCTGTTTTGAAACCCCCAGGTTTGGGTCATCTTCCTCTGCCACCCCTGGGAGCAGAGGCTGCGATGGCCAAGGTCAGGTTGTTATCCGGAAATGGGAGCGAGGCCGTCGCTTCCCTGACAGTGCTCAGCCGACACAGCAGTGAGTGGGATGACATAAGAGCTACATTCCCCTCTGAGGAAACACACATCTACGATGCCAGCCATGCTTGTTGACTCTGAGCCTGTTCCCCACGGGCATTCCTCCCTGTCTGGGAGTCCCAGGGTCTGTGCAAGTATTGCAGGTGAAGCATGGAGTATGGTCTTTCTGGGAGTAGCCCTTGGCTGGAGGCTGCTGGCTGCTGCTGTCTGATCTCTCTCTGGTGTCTCCGTATTACCTGTGAGGAAAGCTCCTTGGCACAGGTGAAATCTTCTTGCCAAGCGCTTTTGTACCCTTGGGGGCTTGGTGCAACAGAGAACATCTCAATTACTGCTTTCCTAACTCTGCGAAGATGAGATTTCTAATTGCTCCCTCCGCATCCTGTGATATTTTCCTACTCTTTGACTAAGGTTATCTATTATTTATACATTAACTCATGCATGTATTTTTTGAGCCTAGAAGGTTATTCTTTATTTTCCCTTCTCCAACAGGTGCAAGCCTGCCAGTAAATCCCTCTGACCCCAAGCAAACACTTTGAAAATCAGTTTTAAGTGCTTTTCAATTCCCACATGTCCTGCAAGTGCTTTGCTGCTCTGAGCTCAGTATATTTCCTTTGCCTGAAAATTTGATGCTTTGACACCTGCCTCATTTTGAGCAGCCTGAGCTGAGGAATGGTTTTTCTTGGAGTGGATGCTAGAAGAGGCAGCTGAGCTCCTGGTCTTCAGCAGAATCAGGGCAGCTGGCACAGCCCCTGCTAGTGCCCAACTGGAAGGCCTGCAGTTTCCCAGAGCTATCACTCCAGCAACTTTCACTGGCATTAAAATCACTTCGAATTTAAAAACAAACAAACAAGGATATGTGAAGTATTTTTCTGGAAGAAAGCCATGGAGAGCAGATGAAGTGTGTGTCCCTCCTCCCATATCCCAGACACGTCACAGGAAGACATTTCAGCATTTTCCTCAGGGGGATTAAAACAGGCTCTGGAGCTGGCTTCTGGGCTGGGACAGAGGAAAGCCAGCAATAGGAAGGAAGCTCTGTGTGTGTATTTTATACATATGTCTGTATCAGGTGAAACTGTCTAGTATCCCTGAAGCAGCATGGATGGTAATATCGCTTTTTATTAACGGAAAGGCTGCTTATTTTCAGTTAATAAAAAGATATGGTTAGAGAAGAATAAAAAGTGACTAGTTCTAGAGGAACATCCATGCTGGTTTTCTATGTACCAAAAGGTAGCAATCCTGTACCTTACGCATTTTACAAGCCCTGGATGTCCTTAACAAGTTCTTTTTTTTCCCCCCTGAATTCAGCTAAGTCTTCCTCTAACCTTTCAGCAAAAAGTGTTTTTTAAAGACAACCCAGGATGTTTTACTCAAAAGGAATCTAGTGCAGTAGCCAGCCTCTGGAATACTGTCACTTGCAGCATATGGAAGAGTCTTTTGGCTGTTACTGCTCAAGAAGAAAGTTTCTGTTTTAACATTTGCTGCTGTCTTTGTGATTGTAGCAGTCTGTGTCAAAACTCTGGACTGTTTTGGAGAAGCAGCTTTCCACCTGTTTCTGAGCTGGGCAGCTGTAGCTTGCATTTCATCCTTTAATATAGACATCTCCAGTATAAATAGTTTCATTTAAACTAAAAATATTGTCAGTGAATTTTCCATGGGTAACAACCTTTGGAGATTGCAGGCGTGGTCTGTGCAGGAGAGTCCATCCGTCTGTCCTTAAACCTCCCTCTGTCCTCTTGCTGTAAGGACCAGTGGCCTTTTGAACAGCAATGGCAATTTGCTGGTGGCCGTGGAGGGTGACTGTGTACGGGTGGGTGAGAGGCACTGCTGTCTTGGAGGGGTCTCCTGTTTTGAAAGAACTGGGGCTCTGGCCCAAGGGAGAGGGGTCTGAGGACTCACAGCCGGGGATGGGAGCAAGGCACTGCTGCTCAGCCCCTTGGCCTCCCTGCTGATGGTGTTGGCCAGACTGGCTGTGATGGTGTTGGGTTTTCTACCACCCCTTCGGCTGTAAAAGTGTACATCTGTATGCCCTGGTGTTGGCCAGAATGACCCTTGAGGTTGCTGTTTTACAGAATTCTTCTCTTGTTCGGCTGAGGGAAAGTGCAGGTGTTTGGTAGAAATTGGGGTTTTGATGTGAGGTCTTTGTCTGTATGTATACACGTGCTTTGCTTCTGCTTTGACTTGTGTTTTGCTCTGCATTGGAGCAAGAGGAGGGCGTGGTCAAAGAAACCAGGTGGAAAGCAGAGGTTTGCAATTGGTTCCATTAGAGCTGATGCCACAGTCCTGGCCAGGCCCTAAGAATACTCTTTTATTCTTCCATTTCTTCCCCTTCTTCTGGCAAGCTCTAACACTGCCCACAGCATGGGGTTATTTTCCATTGTCTTAATTCTGGAGTTTTAGGTGCTCTGCCAAATGCAGTAGGGCTGGACTGAAGAGCATCTTATGGGCAATCACCAGATCCTTCCTCTGGGATCTGGGGGTCTGTGGAAGGACTGAGAGCATAGCACTGATGTTTTTACTGCTCCTGAGCAAACGTGACCCAACACTTTCCCTGTGTGCCAAGGCCTTTGTGGGGCTCTGCCCATCATGTTATCCCTGCAGTGATTCTGAGCCATCAGGGACCTGATTCATCTGATAAGAGTGAGATTGTTCTCTACCAGGCACTGGCATTTCTGGGGTTCCAGGTATCCTTTGTTGGGATCTTGTGTGGAGCTCAAACTTCTTGGCTGTTGTCTTACTGTGTGTGAGAGGCGTTGGCTGGGTTATGATAAAGACTGACTCAGATGAGGGTGAGGGTGCAACTGGCCGTGTGGTTTGGTTCACAGGTGACTTGAAAAGATCCTAAGGAGGCAAATGAAGAAATCATGTCCACTGTTTGTATTCGTAGAAAGGGAGAGACTTTAGTTAGTACTAGCAAAGGTCTGACAGTAAAATGTGTGTTTTATCTGCCAGCAGCCTGTCCTGCCTGGCCCTTTGTCAACCTTCTGCATCTGGTTAACATGAGCTGTAGCAGATCTGGGTCAAATTCTATTGCCAAAAGGCCGATCTGTTCTGTACTGTACGCTGTGACAGAAAGGGTTAAACAGAAGGTGGTGGTGGCTTCAGGCAGCAGCACTGCAGTAAATGCTGAGATGACATGGGAACACTCTTCAGCTGACGTCCTTGTGAGCCTCTCGGTGACATCAAACTCCTGGACCATTTCCAGCCGAGTTTGGCCTTGCCCCAGTGACAATAGATGTTAATCTGTTGGCTTGTCAAAAAAACGTGTTAGTGGTTTTTTTACAGATCCACTTCCAACCCTCAGATTTCCCTGCTAGTAAACACAGCATTATGTCATTGTTTTACCAGGAGCCAAGCACCAAAGCCAACTTTGCAGTGCTGTCATCAGCAAATGTCCATTCACTTTGGGGCTTTATCTGAGTTCCCAGGCTCTTTTTTCCCACTGTTGCCCATGTTCTGGTCTCTGTGTCCATCAAAAACCTGTGATGCTTTATGGGAAATGTGTAGAGTCTAGCAGTTGTGGGGTAGCACTTTCCAGTGTATTTGTGTCAGATGGGGCTCCTGTACCTGTTTAGCAAAAATGCCTTGGCTTGTAAACCTTGATCCTCTGGTTACGTTAGCCAAGACAAACGCTTGCATCCTACATGTAAAACAAGGTGAAGGGTTTTGCAGCCCAGCCTAGCTTCTAGTTGATAAAATAATAGCCAAGTCATAGCCACAGGCAAGGTCCTGCCCATGCTAGATCCTGTTTGTTTCAAAACACAATAGCTGAGCTCCTACTAAAAGAGTGGTTGTCAAATTGCTAACATTATAAATTAACTTCCATACCTTTCAGAAACAACACTCACCACGGATCAAATAAAACAATTTATAATATTCTTGTCACTCTTGTTCCTTTTTTTGCTTCTAGACTTATTTCCAGCTGTTTCTGTGAAGGATATGAAAGAAAAGATTTGTAAAGTTACCTTCAGTGGTCAGGATCTAATTGCTCAAAACAGACAAGCCTCCCATCCCTACCTCTGCTTGATCTTTTTGGGGCTGGGAACGCTCCAATTTTTCTCATACCACACCTGCCTGAAATTGTATCCTGCATCAGCTGAAGTAGTGTAGCAGCAGAGGAAAGAGGAGAGAGAGATGCTCATCTGAATGCAGAGCATGAATTCTTCTGCTACAGGCATGGGTAGATGATGAACAGATTCAGGCTCTTGACAATAGTGAGGAATTACAGCTTTCTCAGGTATGACATGAAATAAAATTAAATTTTATTAGGTTTTTAACACCTTGTTGACAAGTGATACTAAGACTGAAATGTCAAGTGGTTCAAACAAAGAATTGACAAATTTCTGGGGCAAAGACTGCTATTAAATACAGCAGTCAAGTCATGTGTTTGGGTCAGAAAGTCTCTTACCTGCCAGCTGCTTAAGACTAAGCACACTGAGTTCTCTGTGCAGCTGTTAAGCAGTTACCATCTAGGTTTATTAAAAACAGAATGCTGAGCTTAGATACAGCTCCATTCTGGCCCAGCCTGTGTCTTCTGATGCTTTCCCAGGTGTCCCTTAGGTGTATGGCACTAGCTCAGGCTGCTGAGCCTTGCTGCGTGTTGTTCATAGCAGTGAGAGCTGTTGAGTCTCGACGAGGTGAAGTCAGGAAGCACAGTGCATGATGTAAGGAAACGACCCTCCTGTCATCACTTCCAGCTCCCTCCTCTGCTCTGTACACTTCTTTTTGGATCCCATCACATCTTTATGGGCTAGTGGTGCACATCTGGGCCTTGGCAGATCGCTTTCTGTTTCCCAGCCTTGGGTCAAGTGGCAGTTTATTTTGTAAGACATACCATGTCTGGTATAACTATTTATATATATTCAGATAATATATATTATCTGATGCCTTTCATCCAAGGATCCCCCAACACTCTGTACATCAGCACCTCTTTGCAAGGTAGGCAGATCAGACAGGGAGAGCATTGTGTTTGCAGCAGTATGTCTGTCTCCTGCAGAAGTGCCTTCTCAGAGCTGTCAGGAGACTAGTGGATAATGTGGGCGGATGGAAAAAAGTGTTTCTTTTATGGCTGAAAGTACTGAGTGGGTCATGGAACTGTAGCACACAGACCTGGGACAGATCTAGGTCATTAATGCTGTACAAGCATATTGCATTCCCACATAAGAACCTTCAGGGTGGTTGGGTTGGCTTGATTGGAAGCTTCAAATTTCTTCTGATGGTTAATGACTTCCAGTGCAGACCTTTTATTATTCACAAGCATCCTGCTCTCACACCAGTTTTGTCCTTTTGCATAAACAGGTTTCTTCACTCTGTTTGATTCGACCTCCTGTCTCGCTTCTCTCCACTATTTTGTACAGAATATTCATGTTCCTTCTTAGCCTTGATTCTGCCGAGCTGCTCTGGCCTCCACCCGTAGAGGTAGAGAGCAAACAGCTTTTCCTGCCTCTCACTTCTTGCAGACTGAACACAGGTGAGCTGTTTAGCCCAGACAGTGGTGACAGTTCAGTGTGAGTGACTGAGCACGTGATGGGTTACTTTGCACTGCTGGGCACAGCCTTGCTCATGTTGGCAGGGGCCAGATGCAGCTGCCAAGAGTAAGTTTGACCTCGATGGGGTGGTTTTCAAGATGTAGCCAGGTCTGATTTGGAGTAGATGGGCTCCTGGGCCTGCCCTGTCCCTGAGCTGTGTGCTGTGTCAGCCTGAGGGAGGATGCCTGTAACTTGTGGTGCTTTCAGAGTTTCATTTTCCTCCCTTCAGGGAGTTTCAGAGCTAGTCCCAAACCTTGCAAGTGACACTCCACTTACAAAAGCAGAGGAGAGAAAATGTGGCTGATTATGTTCTCACGTTTGCTTTAATGAAGGTAATTTTAAGCAGATGGTGTCTATTTAATGTTCTGATAGCCCCGATAAACTAGTTTTCAGGAGGTCTTGGGAATGGAGTGGGAGAGGAGGGCATGGTTTTAGAGGGCAGCAGCTTTCCTGATGACACTCCTGGCAGGGTTGCTGGAGCACTTGGATGAAACCCCTCTCACTTGGACAACCTCTGCACGTCCTGCTTGGGTGAGAGGAGAGGTGGCCTGCGGTTTCTGTCTGAGCTTCAACAACAGTAAATAATTCCAGATTGACGCTGTGGAAGCGTGCTGTTTTTGTGGAGGGAGGACAAGGGGGGAGCCAAACATAACAAGAGTTTCTCAGTGCTTGGGGAAGGGAGCCAGGGTCACATTTGGAGCTTGTAGTGTTGGCAGACACAGAAATGATGTGCCACATCTTACGTGTATCAGCGGAGATAGCTGGGGCGATTATCAGCAAGCTCCTTTGTAGGCTGGTTTGTGATGCTGATGATCCGAAACTGATGCTGGGATGTTTCAGACAAACACGGTCTCTTTTCAGCTTCCATATCTGCTATTTTTTAATATTTTTGGCATTTGTCTCTGGGGTAAGGAAAAGGCCATAGCAACCCCTGGGATTTCAATCCTCATGAGTCTTAGTTGTGAGCTTATAGATCTACTGCCATTAAATTTAGCGTCACTTGAAGTTGTCCTTTTTACAAAGCTGGGTGCTGACTCTGTTCCAAAGTACTGAGTTCCTTGTCCAAAGCTGTCCTTGACCCTGGCTGTTTGGCCAGCTATCCTCCCGGCTGGTGTCTCTCCATCCCCCTGTGCTGGGGAACATTCCCAGGACCTGACACGAAGATTGCTCAGCATCCTCTCTGGCACGCTCAGTGCCTGTTTTTTTAACAAATCAGTCCTACAAGATGTGTCAGTGAACTAAGAAGGCTTTAGGATGGCTGCAGCCTATTTCATCAAAGCAGCCTGAGACTCATTTGCCCTTCAGATGTTGAACTCTGTCTTAGAGGCTGTTTTCTTTGGGAGACCCAAGAGGGGAACATGGTCCCTCATGTTTTAAGGCAGTTTTCACACTGAGCTCTGTGGTCTGTTTCAGGAGTACTGGTAGAAGTAACACAGGCTTTCTTGGACTTAAATTCACTGTTCAGTGGATGAAAAATGTGCAGAGACCACTTGTTAAAATGATAGTTGGTATCTTTGCACTTCTCCACAAACGTCAGTGAAACTACAGAAGCACTTTGGAGCCTGTGCTTACTGTGACAGTGTCGCCAATAGGTAGCAGTGTGTGGGATCATGAGGGAAGCTCTTGCAGGTCTTGGATGTAATTTGCTAAAGGCAAAACCAGAAGGTTACAAGCCATCTTTCTGCATTGAGGGGGACATTTGAGCTGGGATAGTGATGATTTTTCGGTGGCAGGTCCTTTGTTAAGTTTCTGTCTAAAGGGTTCATGTGTGGAGAGACTAAAAATGGGTGGTGGGGAGGAACCAGGGCTGGTGAGAGTGCAGTGATGCTTTGTGCTTCCAGCCAACTGCTTCTTCAAGACTCGTGAAACACTCGCACACCCCTGGTGAAACCCATGCAGTCCTGCATGGAAATGGTGTGGATCTTAGTGGGTTTTTTTATTCCTGCAAGGAGGGAGACCTGGCACAACTTGCCTGTTGTCACTGAGCAGATCTTAGGAAAGAGCGGCCCCAAGAGAGTGGATTTGGGATTTGTTTGGGATTTTGTAGGCCTGTCTGAGACTGTTTTCTCAGGAGATGGTGAGTACCTGTGTGTTGGAAACTGCACTGTTTCTGAAAGTTTTTGAGCTGCTCACGCCAGCATCCCTTCAGCTGGTGCTGGCAGGTCTCAGGTGTGACTCTGGTTTTCCACTGCTGCTCTGACTGCCTGAATATGTTCTGGGGCAAGAACAAGGATTGTCCTTAGTAGAGTTTTAGGTGATTGCTGGGCACATTGAGGAGCTCATCATTTTAGCTGCTGGCCTGAGGAACTGGGGTCAGCACTCTGCTCTGACCAGTCGGGAGGCAGAAGCATCTCCTGGGCAGTTGCGTGGCTGGGACCCCTGAGTGTAGAATGAGCCATGTTGTGTCAGGTGCAGCTACAAGCACCTGGGTCAAACAGCAGAGGCCTGGCTCCCTCTCCAGCCTCCCCAGAGATGTGGTGTCTGTGAAGGCACAGAAACAAATTGTCAAGTAGGAAGGTGGGACAGCATTAATGATAACATGCCCAAGATACTGGGCCCGTTTCCTGAGGTCATATCACCTCATTGGCAGATGGGGATTAGCAGGAGGAGTTGGGCTGGGGGGATTGCCAACAGCTGTCAGTCATCTTAGATTAAAGGAGGCTAACACTCAGCAGTGCTACTCTGGCTATAAAATACTTACTAGACTTTTTGTTACCCTAATACTTAAAGATTATACAGAGGGGATTAAAATTAAGAACATTTATTGCAAAACTCTCTCTTCTGAAGATTTTTCTCTGATGTGATTTTTCAAAAATTGGTTAGTTCTCTTTCACTGGGAGTGTGCATCTGAGTTCCTTGTCCAAAGGGCTATTGACTCTCACCAGGTAACTCTGCCACATCTGAATTCCTGCTTGTGTCCATGGAGGTTTGCTGGACAGAGGAAGTGAGGTTCCTCATGCTTGAGCAGTGAACTATAATAATGATTTTGACTCCACACACTCAAAACTGATCTTGCAAAGAGATGCTGTTGCCAAAATTGCGGGGGCAGGATTTGGTCTCCTTTTGATCTCCGTTTAAATCTCATGGGCCATTTACTGCAACTTAATAAGTAACAGTGCATGAGTAACGGGGTTACCCTGCCTCAAACTCAGTCTCCTCAAATACATGGTAGAGCCAACTTGCTTTCTTTGTAGATAAACTGAGTCAAATGGTCTTGCAGTGCAGGTCAAAGTTTATGCAAAGATGCCATGAATTAACTAATGCATGTAATAAGGTAAAATCATAGCACTTTGGTAATGTGTGTGATCAGTGTTGCGTGGTTTAGTGAGCCAACTGAAGTGGCTTCAGGGACTGGGAGTTTTGCTTGCATCTCTTCACTGTGGTTTGATGTTTGCTCAATATTAAATGATTCATCTGGTGAATTAAGGGTGAATCAAAGGCCCCTTTTGCAACTCCCACTGCTTCACTGTTTTTTGTGGTGGGGAAATCTTTTCATTTCTGCCCTGGTTTAATAGATCTTTGTAAAGTAACATGCTAATGATGATTCTGGCCATGGAGTGCTATGGATTTGCCAGCAAGAGAGTCTGTTATCACAATGTGAGATGCCTCCCTCTCTCAAATTACGTCTTCTAATTTGATTTATTTTGAGTGTCTTTGTATTTCTACAATCTGTGGTTTTATTATCCTGTGTTAGTTGCTGTTGTTGTAGACTGTAAGAGTTTTCCTTCATGCTGGCAGGAGGAGAAACAGGATATAAAAACTATTATCATTACTGTTGCTGAAAATAGGCCAAATTTCCAACACACTGTCTTTCAGTCTTATTTAGACATACAGTAATATTCCTTAGGATGCCCTAAAACTCCTCTAGTGAAATATATCATTAACCCACTAGAAATGTAATTTCCTAATTAATAGGAATTTTTAAATCAGAATTCAGCTGCATGCTTAGCATTCGCCAGGTAGCACAAACCCCTGATAGGAATTACTTGGGCTGTTCTGGTCTGGGGGAGAGTTGTACATGTAGGGGCAAGAAACTGAAGTTGCTGCAGCAACTGTTCCTGACATTTTTTCAGAATGCACTGGCTCAGTTTCTCCTGGGCTCTCAGCTGCCCTTGCAGCCGTGGGGGCTTCTTTGGCACATCCCAGCTCCTGGGTGGCTCAGCTGTCAGGGGACAGCACCGAGACAGAGAATAGCTCCTTATTAGCTCTGTGAATGTAGGGGGCTGTCCCAGCAGCAAAATTCAGTCTATTTTTATTTTCGGAAACTGGCTGGGTAGAATTCTGCTCTGCACAGTGCTGAATTAGAGAATGAAGCTGTGGCTGAGGGGGGTGTGTGTCTCTTCTGCTCCCGGCGAGGAGGACAGGGGAGGGCAGTGGCCTTGTCTGCCCCCCATTCCTCTGAGGGCAGGATGAGCGTGGCTCACCCCCAGGCAGTGCCTTCCCCTGCCTCCCACTGGCTTGGCTGGCATTAATGCTGATCCTTGCCTTTCTCCACTCATCGGACCTCACTGGAGAAAGGCCAAGTAGAGCATGGGAGGCCTCTGTCACCTGGGCAGGAATCTGGGCTGGCTTTTAGGCTGCCCTCAGACTGGGTCTGCCTCTGCAGCACCCTAGTGGTGATAGAAAGGTTCTTTTGAATATGAAAGGGAGCAAATTTTGGAAGCTGCTCTGCAGTGGGGCAAATACAAGGACCAAGAAGAAGGTTTCAAATGAATGTCGGTAGAAATGGGTCCAAATTCTTCTAGAGGTGGGGCTAGAGATAGCTGCAGTCTTAACCATCTCTAAGTATGTTGTCCAGAGCTTGCTGGTTGCTAACAGAGCTCAGGTCGGTGGTGAAGGTGTTCAGGAGAGGATCTTGATATAAGCCACCAAGCCGTGACAGCCCTGCCCCTCTGCAGGGCAGTAACACACCCAGCAAAGGCCACTTGCACTGCACCACTAAAGCAATGGCTGTGAAGGGCCTCTGCTGAACTTCTGTGGGCATTGTAAGCTGTATCCTCTATTCCAGTCTTCCCTGACTTGATTCAGATGTTCTTCAACCTGGGGAGCATTGCCCCATGGATCCTGACTCCAGCCAAAGTGCTGCTGATGCACTTTAACCCCTTACTTTTGTTGTTCTAATTCAACCTCAATTAAACTTGCATTTCTTGAGAGTGGGGGTGTTTGGGAAGGCGTTCGTATCCCTGTTCTTTCCCATGTGCAGGTAGAATCAGTGGCTTCAGGTTGCTACTGCATATCTGGGGGCATGTTGTTCATCCCCTTTCCTAATACCCCATGCAGCTCTCACCAGAGGATCGCGTGGGTCTGGGTCCCAGAGCCAGTCAGGCTCCTGCTGTGTAGGGTGACAGTGCTGCTGAGCCGGGGCAGCCCTGATCCTCTTCCCTGCGTCCTCTTTGTCTTGGTGCTTCTCTGAGACTGTGGTTAACCAATTCAGGGAGCCAAAAGAGTCCCAAATTATTGTCTTTTTTGGAAGAGAAGTTCTGATGTCAGTTGGTGGAAGCCAGAAGCTGTGGTCAGTGATGCTATCCTGTGCTGGGGTGAAGTGTCATCTCTTCCAGCTACTCCCAACCACAGGTCACATCCTCCCGCAGATCCTCCCTCCTCCCAGACCAGTGGGGATTAACTGGAGCCCATTTCCTGTAGGGTTTTCCTTTTCTGTGCTTGCAAGGGGTGGCACACCTGGTCCTTCTGGCAGATGCGTGGTGGTGGTGACCACAGGAGGGAAGGGGCAGCACCGGGCCATGGTGAGCAGTGGCCAGCTGCCTCCCACATCTGCCCAGCTGCAGCTGGAAGCACATCTGACCCCCTCAGCTGGGCACTGGTTGTGCCTCTGACTCGCCATTCTCCGTGACACACACGATGTTCAAAGTGCCTCTGCATATAGGAAGTAGTTTAATCATAGCTTTGCTCACTGTTTCAGCAAATTTGACCAGAGTCTGCATTGTTAAGTGTAAATGTCACACACGCAAATATAAAAACATCTGGTTTCAAGTGAAAAGAGTGAGGAAATGGGTGTTGTGCTTAAAGTAAAGTCTGTATCCTGAAGTCACTCCTCCGCAGCTAGGTTTTGTTTAGATGGATTCAATGCAACCTGTAATACCAAGACTCAGATTGTCCATGGAGAATTAGAGCAAAGGCTGAGTTTTTGCCATAACCCTGAACTTTTTGCCCAGGTCATAAACATTTTGGAGACATTTTTCTTGTCTCTGAACATCTTTTTAGTGAGCTCTCCGCCATGATTCACTACCTCTTACTCTGGTGTGCAGCCTGATGGAGATATCCTTATTGACTTCAGATTCCGATTTACAGTTGGGATAAATTGAATCTCAGCCCACATTGAATGGGGCCCATTTATTAAGGAAAGACCTTCTAACTGCAGGCAGCTGTAGAAAGCTGCTGTCCCAGCACTCATGGCCAGCTGCCTCTCGAGGAATTCGGTGCCATGTACGTGTAGCTGGGTCATCCTCCAGCTTTTCCTGTTACCATAGCACCATGTGGAGGAACGTGCAAATATATTTTATATAGATCACTGCAACTCTCACAAAACTCCATCCTGTTCTTGGCAGCTTTCAAAACTGTGTGCTTGCTCCAGATTTTTGGCCGTCTCTGGCATCTGTGGGAAGTGGAGAGAGTTTTCAATTGTGTATTCTGTGCAACAGTGGATATGCTGTCACGCTGTGCAAAGGACTAATGTCATTTTCGTATGGCCTAGAAATTTTAACTTTGAAAACTAAAATGAGAAACAAGTAAACTTCCTTTTCATGCCTTTAGGACAAGAAAGTTTTGGGTGCTTGCATCTTTCTTATTAGAAACCATTTGATATCACTTTAAAGGATGCTGGACACGTACACCGATTATGTATTTATCATTTGATGGAAGCCTTGCACTGCCCTGCAGGCCTTTTAAACTCAGCATTAGTTTGAAAACACAATATATGAAGCCCTATCAGTGCAGCCTATCAGGATAACTAAATATTATGCATGGAGCAAAATATTTCCCTTTCATTATGAAAATAAGTGTTCTCTGCAGTGTTATGCTTCAAGCGTGTTGTTCAAAAGATGTGATCAAGACATCAAAGAGAGGAAAATGATTAAGATAGCAGGAACTGAACCAGCTGCCTTTCTTTTGGTAATTAACAGACCATCTCATGCATTGCCCTGCTGAAATTGCAAACTTTCTTTTTTCCCCCTGAGAGCTGTGTTCTGAAGTGGGAGTAATTTTACTGCTTTTAAAATGAGCTGTTTAATTTTACAGTCAGAGTAAGACTTTTCAAGAAGCAGGAGTCAGCTTCAGCACTGTGCTATAACCTGGCTCTTTAGTCATCAGCACAAATCCAAGGGCCAGTAGTGTTTTCTCCTCTGTTTTAGATGGGAGGACGGGACGAGTTGATGAGTACTCTTGGTCTGTCTGACATGGCCAAGGTGTGCATGCAGGTTTGTCCCACTGGATGGTTTGAGTCTCTGTGAGAGATGCCTAGTGCCAAAAGCATGACTGCAGATCTCACCTGGCAGTCCCCACACGCTCCCTGGTTAGGAGAGCTGAGCCACCAGAGATGCTGACCCGTCCTGTGGTGGTTCTCAGTGTAGCTGCAGTGCAAAGGTGTCTGCCTGGGGCCACTTCTTTATAGCTTGCCTTCCTCTGCACTGCACCTGCTACAAACTCCATAGCTGTGGTCCAAGAGACAAGAAAAGAAAGTAAGTGCAAATCCTGCATGGGCAGTAATTCAGTGCATCCCTCAGGTTTGGAGGTCTCTGCCTTGGCACATTTGTGGGGTGACCTTAAGCAGCTTTTTGGACTCTGACATCTCACTGTGGGAATGCTAAGCGTTAAAAATCATCGTAGTAAATGTGAGAAAGAGCAATCTGCTTCCAATTTTTTTTACTTTTTTTTTGTTCTCCCTACTTTTTTTCTTACAAAGAAAGAGGGTCTGTGCCGTCACAGGACCTTGTGCAGGTGTGCTGGAGCTGCCTGTAGCCCTTGCTTTGTGTAGCTGGGACAGCACGGAGCTTGGGGTATTGACTTAATTTCTCATCCTGGGTATTGGGGTTTGCACTGCAGTATCTGCCCTGCCCCTTCAAAGCCAGCTGGGATTTGCCTGCCTGTCTGAGTGTCAGGGCTGTCTGTCCCCATGCCATGCCACTAAGGTATTACAGTCCTTCCTCCTCTGGGATACAAAAACTGGTCCACAGAACCAGAACTCTGTGCTCAAAGCCTGCAGTTGGGCCAGCAACCAAAAATATGTTGGCTTTTCCAGAGATTGACCTGCTATGGACACATGAAGCTGGCTCAAAACCAATGTCTTTGGTTTGTTAATGCCCCCTGTTAAGATAGGAGCAGCATCATCTCCTCGATGCAGCAAGGGGAACAACCTGAGGGTGGGGTTGCATGGAAGGGCTCATCTGCTTTGAAATTTCAGCCCCTTGAAGTGAGGGATATTTGAACTGCAGCTTCAGTGAGAGCAGTTTCTCAGGGGAAAAAGCTGTGGTGAAACATCTCTCACAGCAACTCAAGTATCAGGAGACATGGCTTCTGTCCTCACCCTTGCTGCAGACTACTGTTGGCAAATCAATCATCGTCTGAGGTTTTTCTCCCTCCCCTTTTTTTCCTATCTTTTAAAAATCAGAGTTTCAGAATCACCTTAATGAAGGCCAGGGTGGCCACTGGTGTTTTTTAGCTTGATGCAAGCTATCGTCTTTTCCTTGTCTTTTCCCTACTTCAGTTTTGGAGGATACAGGGGCATTTTTCCATCTCTGTCAATGTTTTCAGCTTAGCAAATGGCAGGTGCCTCTACAGGATGGTACAAGTGATCTGTGCACTCACAAGGAGAGACAGTACTTGCAAGTTTAGTTCTGTTCCCTGCCCAGCTGTCCTTGACTGGGACTGTGGCAGCAGTGACACCGGGGTTCTGGAGTCACGTGTTACAGCAGCCTTGTGATTTGCTAGATATGAAGTATATTTAAAGTATATTCTGGGGTAAGGCTCCACCTCCTTTTTGGTGTGTGGTCAGACCCATGTTCTTCCTGCTGATACCAGTTTCAGATAAAGGAGAAGGTCAAAAAATCTTGCTGTTTTTTTTTCTTTTTTAATTGCTTCATCAGACAAGTTGTAGCTGTAAACAAGGAAATTATTGCATATGCTGTTTGTGACAGATTGTTGATTTATTCCTGGAAAAAAGTTCCTCTTTGCATTTTCTTCCCCAGCATTGCTCTCTGCTTTTGTGCAAAGGCGTGATACAACCCCGTCATCTCTCAGAGACACATTGCATCAGAAGAGGCATATTATTGTATGATGTTCTTTGAGTCTGGCCCCAGCCAAGCCTCGCAGGTCAGACAGTGTCAGGAAGGAGGGAAGACAACACCGTTAACTCTTTAAAAATCTGATGAAAGGGGCAGATAGATCAAAAGAAAAATTCGAGTGGGAGCTGAGACTGCTTGGGGGAGCTAGAAATTCTTCTTTAATCAAAATTACAGCTTGCCTGGGGCAGTCTAGAAGTGATATTTGGTGCCATCTCACTGTGTTTTTGGGGCTGAGTTGCAGCCACAAATCCACCCAGCCTTGATGATGGAGGGAGGCGTGTGGGAGTAGAGCATGCTCAGCACTTTGTAGGATGACAGCTTTTTGTCAGCTTGTGTGAAATAAAGTTAGAGCTTAGGGGCAGAAGTGATGGGTGGTAAACAGCTTGAACAAGGGAGACCAGACTTTTCTCTTTCTGTTCACAGTTGTTTCCTCCGTGAGTGCTTTCCTCCAGCTGTAATTTTGTCATTGTGTGCAAATTGGTCACAGTGACATGTACTTATCAAAAACCTTCATTGTGCATACATAGTTCCCAAACTGTCCTTAATTCCTGTTGTAAGACAGCTTCTGTCTGCAATTGAAATAACTGGCTAGAATTGTGTATTTTTAACTTTTGTTTTAGTGAAACAACACAAACTTGAGAATTGTAAATGCAGTTGGTGCTCAGTAAAAAAGGATGTTTTTCTTGCTGAAAGGTGGAAAAAGGCTTTTATTTGAATTTTCATCCTCTGGAATAAAATACTGCATCTTGTGCAGAAACTAAAAGCACTGTTGAAAAATGCTGAATGCCATAAATGAGTAATTTTATTTAGTTAAAAAGCTTTTTTGAAAGGAAATCACTCCCAGTTTTGCCCTAGAAAAGAAGAAATTATGTGTAACGTAAAAGGGAGTCTAAGCAATGGACAAAATAACCAAGTCATCCAGTGTTTAAAGCAAACGACCCAAGCTTTAAGCTTCCCTCTGATCTATTACATTAAAATTCACTCTTGGAGATTATTCGACAGGGAAGCCTTCTGTCTCCTTGGATAAAAGGGAAATTTAGCTGGAAGTTAAGGTCTCTGTTGGATGCCCTGGCTCCGTGGCCATGCAGAAGGAGGCTGCAATGGGGGGATGTGGCACCATGTCCTGCTGGATCCGTTCAGCCCCTGCCAGGCAGCAGGGGACGTGCCACCACCCCAGTGCCCCATCCCTGTCCCGGCTCACGTGCCTGTCACTGCTGCCTCCGGCCTTATCAGGACGAAGGTGAGGGAGGCACAAAGTACTGATACCCACAGGGTGAGAAGGTGTCTGTGATGGATTTGAATTCCAGGCATTTCAGCTCAGAGCTGCTGCAAACCCTTTGTCCTCTGAGCTGCAGCAGTGCCAGCAAGTAGCACCCCAGGTGTTTAACCATCCTGTGACTCCGGAGTGACCATGCTGGCTTTTGGGAAAACAGCCACAGTCTAAGCAGGGCTCCCAAGTGGCTCGTTCAGTCTCAGCTGCTCGCAGTCATGGAGACAGTTTCCATGAGCTGGGATCTCCTGCTCTGCAGTGAATTCCCTCTCTCAACATACAGTTTCTGATGTAGCATGAAAGGACCCCTCGGTCTTTCAGAATCTCTGATGCAGCTTCTTCTGTTAAATCCCTCAGCACAACTTGGCTGATTCCTTATTCTGAATAAATTAAAAATATCTAGTCCTCCTTGTAAGAACTTGAGGTCTGTTCACAAGGGAACCCTGCTCTTCTCCTGATGCTTGCAGGCTTCACCTGTGAGCATGTCATACCATTAGTGCCTAATGCAGGGGTATTTGGAAATATTCCACTGCTGTGGGGGGCAGTCCTGACAGGGGCAGTGTCTGCATCAGAGGACTGAAATAGTGAGGAGGGAAGGGCCTGGACAGTGTGCTCTGCTGGGTGACGTACGTGACTCGAGACAGCTGCAGGCTCTGCTGGTGCTTGTTGATGGGGAGAGTTTAGAGATTTTGCACAAAGCCCTCCCCACCTGAACGGGCTGAAGGAGAGGAATTTGGCACACAGGTTTCAGGCATGGCTGCTGTCCGTGTAAAAAAACAGACGTGTTTTAAGTGATCAGAGGGTCCTGTTCAGACCTGGTATGATGCTATTCACTTCAGCTGGTTGCTAATCCCGGCACTGAGTTTGACCCTTAAGCTTTTTGTTTTTATCATGTGCTTTGATACAGTCATAAAAATACTGACTGGCTGGCAGAGCTCCAGGGCTTGGCTTTGTATTCGAGCAACTGCAAAACGAATGTGCTTAACGTGGTTTTATGCTTCAGGATATTGTCCTTTCCCCCTGCCCGCCCCCCCAAGATTATTTTAAAGCCCACATTCCTCGTTCTGGGGACAACCATCTTGCCCTCTGCACGTTGTGCAGGGCAGGTTCATCCCAGGAGTGCCTTTGCTCTGGGCCTCAAACCTGGGTCTGTGGAAACACAGAACTTCAGTGGAAATACTGCCCCAAGCACCATGGGAGAGGAGATGGAGTTGGAGGTGGGCTGGGGCCTGGGAGGCCCTCCTTCCCCGAGATGCTGAAGCCTGTGCTCCCTCCCCACCAGACGTGCCTGGTGTTTGAACTTTCTGAAGCATTTGGTACTGGGATATCCCATCCTCGCTGGGCTGGGGGGCTGTGCATGTCTGTGTGCCTGCACACGGAGTGAGACGAGAAGTGTTCCAGGAGAAAATCCCTGTGCGTGACTGAGCTGCTGTGCCCCCATGCCAGCGAGTCAGCAGGCTTTTTATATCCCACAGGAATATCCCATAGGAATGGAGTGTGCCGGAGAGACTCCAGGGAGTTTATTCTGCTGCTGGGAGGGGCAGCTTTGGTTGCAAGGGGTGCACTGCATTGCTGCATTTCAGCAATGTGCCCCCCGTATAAGTTGTGAATTTAAATATAAATGTGCTCTTGATTCTTGCTTCACAAAGCTGTTCCCTCATTATTTCTGTGGATAACTGCCCTCCAACTCCTGAATTTTAATCTCTGCTCTACAGTGCCCCTAGAATACATTTTATCTGGGTTTATCTAGACCTTCCCTTACCATGCTGCTACCCTGTGGGCTGCAGAGCAGTTCAGTCTCCCACCACATACTGCATCCAGATTATATCTTCAGTTGCTGATAGAGAAAAGGGAGGAATATACTTTTTGTTTGCTTTGTATAGGGAAAGTACAGCTACTACTCTGCCCCATTCCTGCCAAAGGGCAGTTTCTTCATTGCAGAGGGACGTTGCACCCTGTAAGAGCAAACTTTGCTGATGAGGATAGACAGGACTACTCCTTGAAGGCAAGTACCCAAGAGAGCATCTCTCCTAGGCCAAGGTAGGACATAAAGTTGAGTCGGATGTTATTGACCTTGGGAATACATCATTCCCTGGAGCAGGCAGCTGCCCAGCATGCTCCCAGAAGACTTCTGCTTGTTCTGCTGTCCAGGATGAGGAGCTGAGATGGAGACCTCAGTCCTGGTCCTTCTCAGGCAGTGCATAAACAGCTGCTGGGCAGGGACTGAACCCTCTTGGATTCTGCCTGTGGTGTCTGTTTTGTTCCAAGGGCTGCTAATAATTAGTCAAATAAAATGATTACTAAGAAAAGGAATTTGGTTTATTGGAAGAATGTTCCAGGAGTGTTTTATAGCTCTGGAATAGTATCTTGCCAATCAAATAAGTATCACAGAGTAAAGAGAAACACAGTAGCCAGCTTGGCAGTCAGTAGGCCAGCACTGCCTGTAGCACAAGGCTTGAAATAAACTTGGTATGAAAATACATTATTTTATAGCCACGTTGCTCATTTTTCCTGGAAAAAACCCTTGCCTCCAAAACGTTTTTTCTTCTGTCTTGTGTCTGGCACTGTCAAGTTTACCTGTCCCAGCTGTGTATGCAGGTACTGGTATTCTCAACCTTGTGAATTCCCTCTGCAATTCACCTCCTTGTTTCATGGGTCTGTAAGACCGAAGCACAAGATTTTCTTGAAAAGTTTTTCTTCCTTTGTTGGGAAAGCCTCTCCTACTCCCCTCACCTCCAGATGCCATCCCCTCAGCTTTGAGCCAGTGATGAGGTTGAGTTGGTTCTTGCATTGGAGCTTCCAAACAAGGCTCCATTTCAGTCGTGTAGCTTCCATTAAGTTTTCCTCTGGAAATGCCATGTTCTCATGTTTGGGAAACAACTCTTTAATGTTTCACAGTTCGGACTGCGCCTCTCACGAGCTCCATCCTCACATCAGTCCCACTGGCATCAGTGGCCCTTGGCCCTGTGCTCACTTGAGGGCAGGAGCTAAAGTCTTGATGCTGTTTGGCTTGGTCTGAGTCCTACCTGGTCTTGTCGTGAGGAGTTTGGTCAGGTTGCGGGAGCTGTGGTAGATTTCCAAGCCCATTTCCATGGTTCCTTCTGGTGAAAAGATGGTTTCTTGGCAGCTGAAAAAAATCACAAGAACATGAAGCTGGAAGAGAATTTCAGCTCATGTCCACCTAAAAACAGGAGAGGCTGCACAAATATGTTTCACTGTTTCCATGTTTGTTGCCTGCTAGGGCAGAACAGTTTCTGGGAGCACAAGAGCTGCATCCCTCACACTGTGCAACTGAAATCAGTGTTTGCTTCACCAGAGCAGTCCTGAAATCGCTTTTCTAAAGGGGTTACAAAGGTACATGGAAGACCCTGGACGTGGAGGAAGCTTTGCTTGAGCTAGTTTTAGGAACAGATCTACAGACTGTTTCTATAGATAGATATGTCCAGTCTGAGACACTTGTTTCTGGAGGGTTTTTCTATGTGAGATAAGAGAGATGCTTTACCTTCTTAAAGGGGGTTGTAGGTTCATTGCAATCTGTCACTGTCAGCTGCTGATTTTTATGTGGCAGTGACAGGAATGGTATTTCTATCCCCTTCCCAGCTACAGGCTGATTATAGAAGCTGTGTTTCTCCACGGGAGAAGGGAATGGGAGTCCAACCAACTCGTTGGAAAAATGTTAGGGACCATGCATTAACTGACTGCATCCCTTCCACTCCTTGGGTAGGGAAAAGAGACCTTCGGAAAATGTGGCTATTGGTTTTTCTGGGATGAGGGAAAATGCAAGGCTTGCATGCCAGATGTCCTTTCAAGGGAAAAAAAGAATAAAGTGACATGGCTGGGATATTATTTGGATTGTTTTTTAATGTCACACCTCGATGGAGTCTGAGGTTGTTAACTGGGGGATTGGCTCTCAATATTGTGGCCAGATGCAGGGGTTGGCTGAGCTCCCTCACTTTGGAGCTCACTTTTAAATTATGCTTCGGTAATTTACCCTGCCAAGGAGATTTGTAGTTCAGTGGTGGTTTTGAGCTAAGGAGGGCTCCCATGTCAGTGAGAAGGTATCTGGGTCTCCAGTCAGCCTCTCAGGTGTTTCCAAGTGTGCTGGTGGACCTGTTTGAGTGGCCAGATCTGCAGATAGGAATTAGTACCCCTTTCCCATAGATGGGATTCCTCTGAACTCCTGAAAAAACTTCAGCCTGTTGTGCCTGTCCTGCTCCTTAAATCCATGGGACTGCAGTGGGGCTAAGCAGCTAGAAGTGTGACATTTCTCTGTTTTCTGTGATTTCTCGCTGTGGTAGTGATTTGCTGACTTGGGGAGCCGGTGACATGCTTGCTGGCTGTGGCTCTTGGTGGTTTCAAGCTAAGAGGCAGTGCAGTTGACAGACCAAAGCCGTGTGGCAGCCTCTCCACAGAGTCCTGGCTGCTGAGTGGCTGCAGTCATGGCTTGGCTTTCTTGCCACCACGGAGGGGCTGCTTCAGATCCCTCCCTGGGCTGCACTACTGGCAGTATGGCATCCACAGCTAGTGTAGTTTAACAAGGGTTGGAAATGTGTGTAGGCTGCTGCAGCTGTGGCAAGAAGTGAGCCAATATGGTGAGGATTCTGTCATCTCCAGCTGAAAGTTGGCAGGTTGTAACTGATGTGTGAAATTGGGGGTATTGGAGCAGTTCATGTGTGCTGGAATTGTGGAGATATTGGGCTGGAGGGTTCCTGCTCATCTCTGCAAGGCTGGAAGAGCATTGTTGATCAGGGCTGTAGACCAACTGCATGGACTGTTTTTGGGAAAGCCCAGAATTAGAGTAGAAGGATGATACTCAGCAAGTTAGGATTTTCACAGAGCCCTCAAATCAACAGTTGTAGAAGTCCAGCACCATAATTTGTCACTTCTTGAGACAAAGTGACAGGGAGGAAGACCTTGACAGTCACAGGCTGCAAGTCAGTAACAGAGTCAAGTGTAGGCTTAAATCCCATTGAAATCTCTGGAATTAAGGCCCCTTCCTGAAGTGTACCATGTCTTTCAGTGCCCTGGCAGGATGAGTCTCCAAGGGATCTCTGTTGTGATCTCCACGGGCTGTTCAGTCTCTGCCCTACACTTTGTAGGAAGATTTCCTCTCCCGAGGAGATGACATTTATCCATGGGACAAAAGCAAATCACTCATCTCAGTGTTCAGAAAAGGGATTTTTTGTGACCATGAAGAACAAGAAAAATCTCACCATCAGGTGAGGTGTGCCTCCTTGTTTACAAGCCTTGAGGAACTTTTTGGCTGTCTTTGGCTGTGTTACTCGTGGAGAAGCCTCCCAGGCAGCTGGGGGAGCAGAAATCATGTCCTGTGGAGCACAGACAGCGTGGGACACAGCCACGCAGCCCAAACTGCACTCTTGTCTATCCCATCCAGGGCGGTCCTGGGCTTGCTGAGACACTCCTGGAGAATGCTGATGGGGCTGTGGTTTTGCCCTGTGGTCAGCCATGTCTCAGGGCTGGTGGTTATCCTCCACTAAAACTACCAGTCTGTTCTCCAACTGGCCTCCTTTGCTTACCCTCAGGAACAATTTGGATGGTTAACAGAGAGGGGAGACTGTGGGAGCCTAGTGGTGTCTCTCTGGCACCCAAGCCTGCAGCTTTCTCGTCTGGTAGAGCTCCTGCCATCATTTTGTCCGACTTTGTCCCTTCCCTCAAGTGAGGGCAGCCACAGTGGCTGTGTTAGACAGGATTTGGGATGCCTTGTGGAAGACTTACTCCCTGCTTGCTGCTTCCAGTGGAATTTGGTTGACCTGTGAGCAGATTTTTGCCCCAGATTTTCTTTATTTTTTTCCTTTTTTTTTTTTTTAACCTTGGAATCTAACGTCCTGGCCCCTAGAGTCCATGAATCATTCTGGCCCCAAGAATCATTCTGTCGCTGCACCGAGGGGAGTTCCAGGATGTCCATTCCTTCTTCCTGAGGCAGACCAGGGCAAATCCTGGAGCTAGTGGCCCAGTGGGATTGCCGAGGGCAGGCCCTCACATCTAACAGTCCACATCTGCTGGTGTGTGGGCAAGGGTTTATTTTTACCTGTGAACGTGCAGGTGGAGAGCCAGCTCCCATCAGCGGCCTGCAAGCAGAGCTGGGCCCATGGAGAACGGGGCCTGAACCCAAGACCTTCCTTTGCACCTCGTGGCAGCCCATCTGTTCCTGCCACAGAGGGGTGCATGGAAGCAGGTGGAAAGGGAGGCATTCTGCTAGAGCACGGGATGCTTTCCCTTTCAGGAGAGCCCACCCATAGCACCCATCGGTGAATCCGGTGATTTTACATCCATCTTTGTGTTGTTCCAAGGCAACAAGAGTTTATATTTGAAGAGTATTAATTTAATATTACTGAAGCCTTAAGAAAAGGCACAGTGTGCCAAGTCCTGCTAGTTTTGCTTGCATTTCACGGGGCTGAGGAGGGTGAGATTTGATCCTCTTTGGATGTACCTCTACTGGAGGGGCAGTTGTGGGGGAGAGACAAGAGACAGGGGAATTACAACATTGGAAATAAAAAATCCTACCTCTGCCCGGAGCCGTTTTGCAATAAGACACTTCAGGGTGTGAGTTAAGATGCTGTAATTCACACCTCGTGCGTTTTGCAGCATTCAGCCGGCTGCTTCATGCCCTGCCCAGGGAGGGTGGGTGAGGGTGAGTGATTTCAGCTCAGCTTGCCCCCTGGCCGGCCAGCCCTTGAGCAGAGATCCTGCATGGAGATGGCTGCAGGGCTTGTCTCTCCCTACGCTTTGCATATCTGCCTCGTGGTAAATTACAGTGGTGCCTCCGGCTCCTTCCTGTTTAGCGCTTCATAAATTAGAATTTAGAATCACTCTGGGGACCCAGGTTAAAAACTTTGAGTCTTTTGAATGAGGATTGGAGTAAAATCGTCATTTTTTCAAAAGAGTCAGGCATGTGGAAGTGTTACATCACTATCAGTGATGCTGGGCCAGAGCTCATGTGCCCTGCAAAGATTTGGGGCTCTTCGTGTGAGTGAGCTGACCCAGCCAAGCTGCTTTGTTGACCACCATGGACTGCCAGGTGTTGCATCACAGAGGAGACACAGGTCAGTGTCAGTTTGGGCATCTCTGCACCACTCCTTACTGTACATCCACCTTAACTTCAGCCTTGTAGGCACGAGATGTCTGGCTGGATTTGTCTCTTCCTGCAGGCAGGGGAAGAGGCACCTCCAGAGATGGATGTGTGCCCTCACCACCGAGCTAGAGAAGGATCTGAGATGAGTCGCTTTGGCCAGTTTGAGATCCCAAAGTAGGGTTGCATAAAACTAGGACTTTTTCTCCAAATTCTGCCTAGCAAATTCCTGCTGTCTCCAGATGCTGATGTGTTCAGTGCAGCTGTATTAGTTCTTGAAAGCCTGCTGTTACAGACAGTGATCTTTCTGGGGTTTGGGTGGACACTTAAGCAGATTTAATAGAATTTCTGTCTGTGCAACATTCATAATTCCCTTTAAGTGGCTAAGAGTGGGAGAACATTCAGGCTTGGGGAGTGAAAGGAAGAGGTTTGTTTATTGTTCTAAAGCACTGTAAGCCCTGACTTCGACAGAAATGTAAACTTATACATTCATTTTGCTGATTCATGTTTTATTAGTGATTTTGATAGAACATATAATATGGGCATGGCTCTAAAAAGCTTATTTCTAATGGGACACATGCTGACTTGCAGCCACATACTCTCCTTCCAAAAATTAGTAACTCCCAGGGTATGTGAGGCTTGTGCCTGAGCTGTGAAACAAGAAGGAATTAGTGTAGCCACTGCCACCCCTGGCAACTCTTGACAGAAACTGCATCACCAAACAGCAGTGCATGTCTCCAGAGAAGATGTGGAGTTTTTTTATGGGGGAAAGCTGTGCAAGTGACAAAGCCCAGCTTAGTGTGATTGAAAGTCCCTGGGAGTGTTCTTCACCCCTACTCCGAAAGAGTCCAGGCTTACAGCAGGAGCTCAGGTGGTGGCTTGTGCCAGTACATGAGCCAGGTATGGGGCTGGATTTGGTGATCAGGTCCTTTGGCAGTATGGTTACAACTGCTGATAGTCACCACCTCCCCTAATTCTGCATTCTTTTAGGGGCCCATCTCCTTTGTACCTCATGTACAAACTGCAGAGAAGCAGCTTGGGTTGGTGGCCGGTGCAGGTCAGTAGGACAGCTTTCTCCTCTGGCTGCAGTACAGCCTGGAGACTCATCTCCCAGTTCCTCAGCTGGGGGTGAAATATGACAGTGTGACTGTCCTGTCCAGCAGCCATCCCTGTGCCCAGCAGTTAAACAGCTTTTCCTGCCATTGGATCCTTATATTTGCAGTGTTTAAAGGGAGTGACATTTTGAGCAGAACTACCCGAAGCACGGTATTGCTCCGGGCTGAAAAAAGCATCCCTCCCATCCCTGTGCATCCCGGCAGGGCAGGGCAGTGCTCGCTCCTCCTGGTGTGCTGGATGAAGGCAGTCTGGAAGCTGCTGAGGACTGAGTGTCCCTCTGCCTGTGTGTGGCCCAGGTTGCAACTGCAGAGTTGGGGAGACATGGGTTTACGCTGCCTGTGACGGTCCTGCGCGGCCGGGGCGGGAGAGGGTGTTCCTGCAAGTGGGAAGGCAGGAAGCCAAGCGTGGGAAAAGGAGGGAAAAGGAGGATGATTGTGAGAAGAACAGGAGGGAAGGAAAGGGCAGAGACAATAGTTCAACTTAGCAAAGAGGCAGTGATTGAGGGTGTGAGGATTTGGCACAGTATCTTCCTGAAAACCCTGAAGGTCCACAGGAAGAAGGTAATTTTGTGTTTAATTGAGTGCCGTGCCCTGCCGGGAGGGAATCCATTCTGCACAGGGCTCTTGCATCAGTTTTCCTGGTTTGGCCAGAAGGCCGGGGGGTGAGGCTTGGAATAAGGAGGGTGCTCCATGTTCGCCTCTTAGGCATTTTGCAGTGCAATTCAGACATTGTTTGCAAGACTAGGACACAAAATCATTTTCTTCTTTTACTCTTCTCCCCACAAGAAACATCTTCTCTAAAGCCTGAAGTCAAAGGTCACTACAGTGAAAGACATTTTTCCAGTGACTTCAGCGTTGAGTCTTTCTGGGGTTGTGGAAATTTGTTCCCTTTTTTCCAGGAATTGGTTTTACATTGTCAGGATTGTTCTGTAGAGAACAAGTACATTCATTCTTTTATATTTTTATTGATATATATACAGATACAGTCATGCAGTATAATTAAAAATCTATGTGCATTGCACATTTGCAGAATGGTATATATGTTTTGAGGGTAGTTCCTTTTTTCAGTTGCTCTTCTGTCATTTTGCATTTCAAATGCAAATACAGGGGGGTTGCACCTAGATGATCTTCAAGGTCCCTTCCAATACACACCATTCTATGATCTGTCAGTGTGTTATGCTGGCAGTTCTGGAATGCTTTGCTGGTTGATGTTGATTTCACCTCAAGTTTTATCCTTTAGTCATGCATGAAAAACGTAGTTGCACAAAGGGGATAGAAACTAGAAGAGTTTATTTCAGAGTTGGTTTTTTTCACACTTAAAGTACTGTGCCCCTCAGGTCTGGCTTTGTGAATCTGAGGGTCTCTTGGTTTACATGAACTTTTTGTTTCCCTCTACTCAAAATGAGAAGGAAAAAAATCCCACTATTCTATGGCAAAATCCCAGGAGATTTCCATTATTTGGACTAAGAATGTCCCAGAGCTTTGTCATTGTTCTGGAAGGGCCTGGAGGAGTTTTGCTCGTTTTCCCAGGCCCTTGCTTTGCTTTTCCAGCACTGCATCTGGGGGTCATACGTAAGGTTACAAATCAAAGCCGGAAGATTTGCATGCTAATATAAACTACATGCAAGTGTTGCTGCAGCGCAGGAATCCTGGATGTTGGAAGCCAAAAGGGAAGCTGGGCTGTAGCAACAACGCCTCTTTGCGAGCTCAAGGCAGACTGGGCAGGGAGCACTCGCCGTGTGTGCAAGGGAGGGTCTGCAGCTACAGCAGAACTGCCCTGGGACCGGGTGTGAAATTGGCTCAGCAGTACCATGGTGTGCTGTGTCTGCACGTGGCCACAAGCTGTGCGTGCTGCAGCGCTGTACATGAGCTCCACAGCTGGGGAAATGCATCACTCCAAGGCTGCTGGTACAATGCAGAAGGGCCCTTGTTCTCAGAGCAGAACGGTGCTCCAAGAGATCTCCCACAGGCGCGAATAACTCGGTGCAGAGGTGGGTGAGACTTGGTGTTACGTGGAAAACAGCAATTTCTGGGTCATACTTTCTCTCTCTCTGTGTCTTGTCAATCTTGATGAATTTAACGGTAGCAAGCAGGTTTTTTTAGTTCTCAATTGACGAAGCTATTCCTGTATCCCTGGCCCCAGGGCACTCAACGACAAAGATCCCTTTGCCTGAAATATGAGCAGAGCTCTACTCATCCTATTTTGAACGTCCCTCAAGTCAATTCCTCTTGTGCCGGAATTAATTCAGCTGCTTCTCTCATAAGCCTCTTTGATTTGGTAGCATCTTTCTGATACTTCAGCAATCTTGCTTTCATGTGAGGTTTGATCCAGTATCATGAAGGGAATTAAACTCTTCCTGTTGGCTTCTGTGGGTCTAATGATGCTGTAATGGCAGTCAAAACCAGACGCTGGTTGTACCCATTTGGACCAGGATTGGATTTAATACACAAACATTGCCCTCATCTGAATGATCATCATCACTGCTGACAGCAGAGTGATCTCTTACAGCTGAAGATTGCAAAACGTGTTACAAACCAAGGAGCGATTTTAAAGATGCTCGTATCTGCCTCAATACTCTCCTCTTAAAACTCATTTCAGTTGAAGCCAGGATGAAGCCAGTTTTGAGTCAACTTTTAAGATTTGTTCCTGTGTAGAGAAGAAGGACAGGGGAATTAAGTCATTTCGTATTGGAAAATAATTTTTAAAAGTGCTGTTTCCTCTTGGTGTCTATCCTTTTCCTTGCAGCTGACATGATGATGTAGGAACTGAGAAGTGATTGACCTCCACCTCACTTCCTCATCCAGCACTGGCACTGAGGATTTCTACATTAAGCTGTGCTCTTCGGGAGTGATATGTTTCATTTCAGAACAACTTCAGTTGCATATCAGTTTCTAAAACCAGTTTAGTGAAATTGATGCAAGTCCTGTATTCAGAATTGGTCAGTGAAACTTGGAGGATTTAAAATTCAAGAGTCTGTTTTGTCTGTTGATCATTTCTATTCTAATTCTCTTTTTTTGAATGGAGATTCTCTTCTTCCACCAGGACATGTTCATATTTTAGGGTCCTCATGAAACACCAACCATCTGCTGAGAAGAAGGACACAAGCATTGCATTAAAATAGTTTATAAGTCAGATGGCATCCAGATTTAAGAGGCAGTAAGAAAATCTTTACCTCTAAGTGCAGCTGTATTATTTTTGTTTGCTTGCCTTAGACAGCCTCTTTCAGACCCAGGTAGGGTATTTGAGAAGGCCACAAGGGAGGCAGGTTTCACAGAGAGCCTGTATGTTCTTGTTTCCATTTTGTATTTGTCGCTCTTAGGATTCTAATGCTCTGTAGGCTTAGATGTTCTGTTTTCTAATAAGCTGTCAACTCTTAAATGGCAGAAACTGAGTATTGTGGTTATTCTGCTTCACAAATAGTTCCATCACATGTGGAAAGTAAGAGCAGGTGGACTGAGACAGACTGGAAACAGAAATATGAGTCCACATTGTGCTCTGCACAGATGCTCCCTCTCCCTCATGCACACATGTAAATGTAATGGGTGGATGTTGTCCACTTCCTTTGTCTCCTCCCCTTGCAGGCAAGCTGCTGATCTGCTTCCAGAAGCTGGGAAGTGGTAGTGGGGAAGTGACCAGTCTTCACTAGTCCTGTTTCTTATTCTCTTTCCATAAGCTGTAGCTGTTGGATATGCTGGAGTTAAGTCAGCCTTGGCAGGTCTTTGACATGACCCAGGATATCAGTTAAAGACAAACAAAACCCTGCTAATGCAGCACAGATACTGCGTGTCTGCAAGGATCAGACACATCATATTCTGCTCACACACCCCCAAGAATGAACTTAAATGAAGTAATCAAACAAGCCAGGCAAGAGGCTCGGAGGTGGTTTGTAACCCAGCTGCAGGGCTCCCAGCTGTTCCAGTTCTGCAGCTCTCTGGTCAAGTTACTGCCACAAATCATGGGTGCAGGTTCCACTTTTTACCTTTTTATGCCTCTCATGGTCATTTGCATGGCCATGCAAAGAAATACAGCAGGGAGGTTTTTCTGCATTTGGCTTATTGCTCTGGTTGTGTGGGACAACTCAGCATCTTCTTAGCAGGAAGATGCTGGGAAGACCTGAAGACAATGTTTAGAAACTCAAGTTGGCAAAGGCCAAAAACCTGAGGGATGAAGCTGAGACTAAATCAGAATTTGAACTGTGGGCTTTAAAACCTCATCAGTGCATGAGAAAAATATGAGAGGCTAAGTGTTGTCTTATTCTGCCTGTGTAAACACGACGAGATGGATTCGTCATTTAGACACAGCCTTGTTCTGTGTCTGGTCTGTCCCCCTGAAGCTAGGAAACCAGCAAAATCATCCAGCCAGGTGCCTCCATACTCAAATGAGTTCCTCTTCCTGTGTTCCAGGGATGTCTGCTGCCTGGCTTGAGGCAGTTGTTTGCTGTTCTCATTTGTTTTTAAGTACTGGGATTTGGCAAAGAGAAACAGATTTCACCCTGGTTACTGTTCCACCAGGAGGAAGAGCTGTGCCCATATAGGTTGCAGTAGTGGTGGGGTTTTCTACATTAGAATGGACCCAGTTTGCGTCTTGAGAATATGACTAGATTTGGAGCTAGAAAGGAGTTTATTTTTTGTGTAGTCAGAAGAGATTTGGTGTGATATGGCTGAAAAGAGAGGCAGCATTAATCCAGCATTAAACCTTTTACACTCTAGTTTAGAGATGAAACAAGATCCACAAAAGAAATTAGTGAAGAAAGAAAACTCTCGTATCCCCCTCCCTGTTCTTTTCCTCTCCCCTTACTTGTATGCTTATTTTGACTGTAAATTAGCTTGCAAATTATGATGGAAACTGGAATTGCTATGTCCTGCTTTAGTTGCCTGTGCGGTGGCTGCTCACAGATGAGAACTGGCAAATGCTAGAGCTGTTCAGTTTGCTCTCTCCCAGCATACTGTAACTCTGCTTTGCTTCCAAGACTTAGGTACGTGCAACATTTGTCCATGAGACCCCTGGGTCATTTTGGCTTTCTCTCAGTTACATTTTCCCTGTTGGTAATGGAAACACGAGCTGGGTAGAGGGGTGTCTGTGAAACCACATCTGGCGCATGAGAAAGCCAGACGCCCCACACCTGCGTGCAGCCCGCGTCACCCCCTCCTTGGGACTGCTCTGAGGCATCCTGCCCTGGCAGCAACCACCCTGCAAGGACCTTGCCTGTCTGGGGCTCCCTGGGTCTCATGTTTCTTCCAAGTCTCATCTCTGTTTCTCAGCTCAGTCTTCAAAATCCTGAAGCGAGAAGAGCTCTGGAGTGGGTTTGAAAATAGCTCTTCCTTGGCCCTGCCCCGGCTGAGCTGCGGTGCCTCGGAGACCATCGTGCTGAAAGGTGACCTCATCGCATGGCACCAGTGAGGGACTCACCACTGGCTGGGGGCTGAGGGTCTGACTTCATCTCTGTGGGAATTTCCCAGGTCTCACAGTGCTTTTTAGGTCCTTTTGGATGCTAGTGAGCTGGGCAAGAAGCCCGTGCTGCACTCACTGAATCCAGAGTAAGATGTGATCCAAGCCAAGTGAAGGCACAGGTGATGTGTGCGGGGGAAGGGCTTACATTCTCCATGCTTATTGCTGGAGCATTCTGCTCTTCCTGTTGCCACACTGGCTCTTGTGTAGGGCAGGAATTGAGGACACTGGGGCCCCTCATCCTGGGGAAACCCCAGCTACTGGTGCCAGTGTCTTACAGGGTGGAAGAAGATACCTAAAATCAACCAAACTGCATCAGGAAGCTGAACAGATTTGCTGCTTTGGTCTTGTGGGTAGCAAAATTGCTGTCTCTGGGCTGTTATCACTTCAAATCTGGATCTGGGCCAGCACCAACTTGTGCTCATCAGCACATCTTTGACGTTAAAATGGTTATGCAAGCAGTGAGTTGGTGCAGTGGCTGTACTCTGGTAATTTAGGGCACAAATGTATGTTGACTTTGCTGCAGTTTGAGGCATTTTAAAGGAAACTCCACCAGGTAAATGAAGCAGCTGAAATTGCTGCAAGCCTTGCAGGACCTGTGTTGACTTTGCATGGAAGTGGACCAGGGAGCATTCACATGGCTGAGCTGTGCTGCTGGAAAGCTTCCAGCTCACAGGTGGTGATAGCATCTGAATACAGGGGAGAAGGTGCGTCTTTTCCAGTTTAATCCTGATTCATAGGAGGACAAACATCCAACACTTTAATAGGAGTCTTTGAAGAAGCTGACATTTTCCAGGATAAAAGGGGATATCGTGATGGTATCTGCATACAAATTGCACCACAGCGTTGTCTTCTGCATTCACAGAACTCTTTTAATAGCTGGTATTTACTGTAATTACTTTTTAAAGGTTAACAACACACTCTCTTATGTGTGCAGGGATATTTCTGGTTTCTGCCTTTCAACCTTGCCTTTCCCAATAGCTCTTGTATTTGTGTATGTTCTTATCTTGGTCTCATCAGACGACCGGTTTCAGACATTTGTCTTCCACTCCAGCTCATCTGGCTGTAGACAACAAAACCTTAGCCTCTAAAAAAACAATTGAAAAATCGGTCATATGAGAATAACCTGAATTTGTTACCTCTGGGGTTTGTGCTGGCTAGAACTGGATATTTTCCATTGAAAACAAGACAGTCAACGATAAGGTCATGCCCAGTGACGTTAGAGTGGATGTGTTTTGTAGTAGGAAGTCATCTCTCCTCATTGCTTGTGTAGGGAGTAAAGGGAGAGTAATGACTTCGGTTTACAATAAATTTTCTGCTCTGTGTTGGGTAAAGTGGAAGTTTCCCAGAGCTAGAATTAAACAATAATTAGTAACTGGTGAAATCCCCCTGGCACCCTGCACCTACTTTCATAAGCCATGAATATTAAGAGCTACTTACCAAGCTCAGTTCCTGATTAATATTCTACAGTCTTTAAAGGCCTGCTTCTTGTTTCTCTGAAGAAGGATTTATTTTAAAATATAATAATAGATCAAAAAAAGACTGGACTTGGGGAAATTAAAACTTGAACATTCTTAGTGGCTGGAGCACCCAGTGATTGTGCAGTGAGTTGTTTATCATTTGTACTTCAATTTTCATTCATTGTTAAGGAACTTTGGTTAAGGATTTTTAAGGTGAAGCATTTGAATAGCATTTGTGTTTTGACTCCTTTATGGTAATAAACATAGCAGATACATAAAGCAGGTCTCTTTGCCTTTAGTAATTAATTACTGTAGTAATTTGGAATCTCGATTACAGTTTAGTTGTGTGTAGGAAAACACTGTACTTACATGAAAGAGCTTGCTCCAAGACATGTAAGGTACTTTGATTTTATCTTCTTTTATCAAGACCGAATGTGCCAAGGAGCCGGGACTCTCTCGTGGGCAGGACCAGCTGCATGTTGGAGTGGTGGCTTGTGTGGCTCAGTTTTGGGGAGTTGCTGGATGCCACAGAAAGCCTTCCCTTGGCTCTGCAGGCAGCTGTGAGAGCGATGCTGGCTCTGCCGGGTGTTCGAGCGTGGGATGACTCTCCCTATTTATCCAATGTTTCCTGCTGCCTCCTTGTCCCGTTGCGTTTGCATGACCCTGAGCTCCCCCAGGACTGCTTTTCTCCTTCTCTCTTGGGACGTTGTTGATCACTTTCACAGTAACCCATTTTAGGATCTGAGGAAAAAAATGGTGAGGGAAGCTGATGTAATGTTCGCTGCTCATGAAGAGGTTATGCGTCTGACCAAGGCAGCAGAAGCAAGTAACTTCCAAACTCAGATCTCTAAGGGAGAGAAATGTGATATCTAAGGCTTTTGAAACCTCTAGACCTTGCATTTATAATCTGGCATTTTACAAATCTTTTTCAACCAAACGGTTATACCCCATTATTTTAAATGGTGGCTTTTGAGAAGCAATTTGATTTGGGCAAACAAGCAAAAAAGATCAATAGCTGTTTTAGGTTTTGCACCTGTCTCCCACTAAGCAGATTTTGAGCCCACTGGCTTCTCACTTCACATAGCACCAGGTTATGATTAAAGGCTTTTCTTGCTTGTTCTGTAATCTTTCCATGAAATAGAAGTCAGTGTATCTGCATGCTGCCCCATCCATCACTTGCTGAGCTTGAGGAGATCTTAGGCTCAAAAAGATTTGATTGCTATCCTGAATGTGCAGCAAAATCCTGGCTTGACTGAAGTCAGTGGCAGCTTCATTCCCACAGAGCCTGAATTTCAGATCTGGGGATGTATCTGCACCGTGCAGCGGGGTGCTGCTCCTACACCTGCTCCCTGCACCAAATAAATCAAACCTTTGCCCAGAATATCCCTGTGCACCCAACTATGCCCCTTCTTGTGTCATGGGGGTGTTGTGCCACTTACTGCACCACCAAACTGGAATCTTGAAGCAGGATTGACTTCTGCCTGGATTAGATTTTGATCAAGCAGACTTGTAGGCTGTTAAAAATTTCAGTAACTCACAGCTTTTGTGGGTTCTGAAGAGTAGCACGGAGAAGCCTGAAGTGCCATGAAATTCAAAGTGCCTGGATGTCTGTGGCATATGTGTTTTGTTTCTAGTTTCTGAAGAAAAGATGTATAATGAAAGAAAAATTATAATCTTTATTTGCATGTGCAATATGTTTCTCCTCCTGTCTCATCCCCTTTGTGAGAACTCAGGGCCAGAATTACAGTATCTGAAGTTGCTTTTGGATCCTATTCAGCTCCCATCTGTCATGATCTGTTTTTAATCAAATGGGTTTTCCATCTGAAAGTAGCTGTTGGATAGAGAATGAGTAGAAATATTTGTGTGTGAATTAGTTCAGAGTGAAGCTACAAACTTTTTTTTTTCCCACAACAAACACATGGAAAAATATTCTTCAGTGTAGTGTGGCTGGCCTGAAAATTGGCAACAGGAGCTTTCTTCCCAGGCTCTGACTCCTCTGCCTTGACTGCACGGGTAAGATCTTTAAAGGGGACCTGAAATCTTCACGTTACACAGCCCTATCTCCCCTCCATGCAGCAGGGCAGTGCTGGTGTCACCCCTGTGTGTATGGGCATTGCAGGAGGGTGGTTGGGTGGTTTGGTTTCCAGGAGAATTATGAGATGCAGCAGAGGAGTAACCTGGGTTTGCTGACAGTCATGCTCTCACCCCAGAGCAGTCTTCCCTTTGCCAGCCTTGATGGTCTCTGCCCTGGTGGGAAGAGGAGATATGTTTCATAAAATCATGAGAAAGGTCCCAGATCTCCTCAACAGCCTGTGCTCAGCATCTCCAGTTCTTGAATGCCATGAAACTGGGCTGCAGGAGATGGGAAGCAGACTGCCTTGGGGACTGAATGTGGTTGTAACAAGCTGAGAGGAAAGCATGGCTGCAGGATTTCTGTGGTTTCTGGGAGGATACCTCTCCTACTGGGAAAGAAGAAAAAAAAAATCCATTAGTGGTCCTTGGAAAAGTGTTGTTAAGCCCAATATTCAACACCCCTCCAGGGATTTTCATGCAACAATTTTTATTGGTAAAAGTACAGAAGCAATTGCACTGGTAGGTTGGAAGATGGTCTGGTGTCTTGGGGGAGATGGAGAAGAGGGTGATGCTTATCCCTCCCCCATTGCTGGACACAGAGAGCTTCACTTCTGCATCCATGACAAAAGGGAGAGCTCCTGCTGCAGTGCTGTGGCTGAGGGAGGAGGAATGCTTTCCTGTTTCCTCTGCCAGATCTTTATCTCACTCCATATGTGAAACCTGGAAATTGCTTTAAAGGCCCAGGAGCTGTCCTAGCTGTGATTTTCATTATATTGATGTTGCGTGGTCACCCCTTACAGCTCCATCCTGTGTTTGCTGAAGTCTTGTTGCGTATCTATCATCAAGGCAGAAGAACCAGCATTGGCCTGAAGGCAGGTTTATGAGAGAGCAGGACCTGGCGCATTTGTAACTTTAAAAAATTGTTTTGGAGGTACCAGGGTCAAAAGGAAACATTTTTGTGTTTTGCGTGTATATATATGTGTATGTTCAAGTTAGTGTGTGTGCATGTGCGTGTGAACCACTTTTTGTCACAGCTTCTGGCAAAACAGTGTTACTGTAAGAGGATTGTTTTGGGGATGGACTAGGGCTGGACAAGGGAAATCCTGGGCTTATTCTGGGCTTCTGTTGCTGTTTCCATCAATGTAAGGAAGCAGTGTTGCTCTCTCTGTCCGGATTTACATCACCTTCCAGTGGGCGCCAGAGGTGCCCAGGGGTCCGATGTGACTCAGCAAGGGCTGTGTGCTGTGGCAGGGTTTGGTTTGTGTCACACACGTATGGGTGTGAGTTAGCAACTGTGCTGCATGGCTGTAATTCCACAACACCTGTGGAGCTGCGTTTCCTTTGAATTTCCTGTTGAACCAGAGCCACTCCTTGCTTGAGAAGGGTGACAGCCACATTTCCAGAGACAAAGACAACGTGGAGCGTGGGGCTGGAGATCAGCACCCCACGATGAGCAGTTGCTTCAGAGGTGGAATAGCTCTTCCAGCCATGCCTGCAGCTGGCCCTGGGACCCTCCAAAGAGGATAGAAGGCAGGGCGTGCTACCACAGACCAGAAAATGTGGCGTCGCTCAATTAGAGCTTTTATCCCAGGCAGAGCAGAGTTGGTGGGAGCTGCTGATGGAGAGATGTGTGAGAGCACTGAGTACTCCCCTGAGATTTCTGCTGAAGGCTGCAACAGGCTTTAATTTAGGCTAGTCCTGTGCCCTGGGCTGTATTCCTCACTGTGAGCAGGAACAGCCAGTGAGAGATGAAATTAACCTATGCTGACTGTTCAGCCTTTGGATGTATCCTGTGCTTCATGGCCCAGGCTGATTTGTGTTTTCTTTTCCCTGAACAGGTCTATATCATCAACGTAACATGGTCTGACCTGACTTCCCAGATCATCTACCGGAGATACAGCAAGTTCTTTGACCTGCAGGCAAGTCTGTCCTGTCTAACATAAAATATTATTTCTGCTCATGCTTCTAGTCATGTTTCCAGCTGGGTTAATAGTGCCTTTAAATAAGGCTTTGTGCTTGTTTGGTCTGTTACATGTCATGATCTTGAAACTTTTCAGACTCTGCCCTTGTAGGGTATAAGATAAGTGGGTGGTATGCTCACAGTGAGTAACTTGCACTGTAAAGACATTTAAAGCTGACATTTTCATGAATGGTTCCTATTGAAGAGGGGATCTAATTTTAAATACTTCAGATGCACTTAAAACAGAGAGAGCGCTACATTTTGGGCCCCCAGAAACTACTTACCCAAGTAACTGGAAACAACAGAGCTTTTGCACACTCCCACAGCAGTTCAGTAGTGGAGATTGCAGTGGAAACCTCCCAGTCTCTCCTCCTAACCACCTACCTAGCCAGCCAGTGTCCTGGCTCCTGCTGTTTTGTACAGCTCCTTTGCTCTATTCTGTGCCTGTGAATTTAGATTTCATCAAAAGCTTTTTTGCTGGATAGCTTCTGACCAAAGTCTGAAACCAGGAATCAGCTGCTTCATTTCTGGTAGTGCTCCCAGGCACCTGCATGGGTAGGAGGAGCTTTGGGGCTGGTGTTCTGTTTGGTAATAATCCAGATCCACTGATATTTTTGTATCATTGTAGCTACGCAGGCAGCAAAACTATAATAGCCTGGGGTAAAAATAAAAGCTGTGGTTTGAGAGACTCTTGAACTTTGGGGAAAAGGTTGATTTTTGGACTGGAACTTGTGTTTGGAGCTGGGCTGAGGTTACAATATCAAGTGAGGCCTCACAGTCAGTGTTGAGAATGTAGCTGACTGTGCTGTGTCCTGAAGAGTAACACTGAGCCTTTTCGCATGATGAATTAGGAAAAAAGGGGTTATTGTTTGAGGTATCTTAAGGTGCTCTAGTTTCGTCTTTGCTCCTCTTTATGTTTCATTTCTGGTACTTGGAAACCTGAAGCCTCTAGGCTGTTTTGTAAGCTGTATCAGTTATTATGGCCTCCTGGTCTTTCGGGTGAAACATGACCATTTCTACAGCCAGTCCTAATTTCTGTTTGCTGTGTGGCAGGAAGACAAGAGAGGGATGTTCTTAAGCTTCCTCTTGTGCCCGTCTCCACTTCTTACTGGGCTGAAATGCCAGGCCTGCCAGTCCCACTGCTGTAACAGTATGTCAGCATCTTCTCTGTGTCTGCTGTACCTGCTAAAGATGCACAGTTCCCTAGTCACAAACGTTTGTTGTCAGCATGCGAATTGTGACCAAAACTGTTTCTTTCTTTTTCTCTCTTCCTTTTTCTTTTCACCCCAGTTCTGTTTTCATGTATATGTTGTTCTGGGTCTCTCGGCCTTTCCTGGTAGGTTTGAAAAGTTCCCATCAAGTGTGGAGTTATCAATGGGGTTAGTGTGTTGGACAGGAAATGATGTCTCAATCAGGGAGTGAGTCCTGAAAGGTCCCATTGATAAGTGCAAGGGGGCCTAGCCAGTGGAAAACTCCCGCTTGCATGACGCTTCTCCCCCCACGAGAAAATACGACAAGAAAGTAACAAAAATCCCTTCTTTAACCCTTTTCCCTCCCAGGGATCTCTGTCAGGGCCAACACTGCATGAGCAGTGACAGCCCTCTACAATAGCGTCTTTAGCTCTCGTGGCATGAGCTGCAGAGTTACAGAAACTGAGGTCTTCACCTGAGATTTCCACACTCCTGCATGTCTCTGTACTACGTCACTGTGTCCATCTGTGCCTCAGTTTCCCAGCTGTGAGATGGGGACAAGGCCCTGTGTGCTCAGGCTGCCATAATGCGCTTTTAGACTCCCAGAGGTGATGGGTGATTTTTTTTATCCTCTCCTATTACTCTTTTTGGATTTTTGATTATGCCTGAGCATCTCTTAGGTGAGGCAAAGGAAACTGCTTTGGGTCTTGAATGGAAATTTGTATTTCCAGCTTTGATGAAGCCCGCAAAGAGAGTTGGAAAACCGAGTGAATGCTAAGGGGCACTTTGGGTAATCCTTGCATTTTGGGAAACCTATGGCTTGATGTGCAGAAATTCTTGCTCAAAGAGAAATTTGCTCCAGATCTTGGGATGACTTGCACTTTCCAGATTTCTGCTGGAAGTTTGAACTTCTAACCTAGCATTGGTTAACCGTGGGATTTGCAATCTGATACCATGCATGGAAAGGTGGTCTTAGCATAATCAATCTACTTTGATAATGTCCCTGCTTATCCCCATGTGGCCCTTCCAGGAGAAAACCAAGCAAATGCTCAGGGAGTAATGCTCAGCCAACTCACGGGCACCACTCATGTCCAAAACAGCTGGAGTCCACAGGTCTCTGCCAACTCCACTCACCCTGCTGTGTCAACGACAGAGCTGCACTTCAGGGCTTCTGAAGCCTGCACGTGGCTCATTTGCTCTTGACTGGAAGTGGAGGAACAAGGGCTGACTTGTAATGACTTAATCAGGGCTGCAGTGCCTGGCATTGACAGTGACACTGGATACGACCCATGGGGAAGCCCAAGGGGCTGCCCAGGAACAAGGAGGGAGGAATACAGATAATTAATTTCACTACTCCATTTTCATGTTTCTTTAAAAAAGAGCCCACCCTTCCCCAAACGGCTGTCTCTGTGGGAAGTGGCTCAGTGGTTTTGAGAGCTGTAGCATTAGTAGAAACTGCATTTTTAAAAATACTTCTTTGCAAATTCTATTAGGCACTGCAGGTGGTAAAAGGCTGCTCTGTCCCAAGGATTCAAATCCGAGGAGAGTTTGGCTGTGCTATTTCAGCAGTGCATATGCTTGAACTGGGAGTCAGATTGTTTATAAGTTGAGTAACAGGGCACTAAGGCTGGTCATACCATAGGATTTGTTTGCCCCACAAAGGTGTGAGAAGTACAGCAAACAGAACCCAAAGCAGCAAGCCAAGTGTCAGCTGTGTGCTGCTTCAGTGAGGGCTAGATATCTGTAAACACAGACTTCAAATTAAATTAGGGCATTGCTGCATCATTTAATTGTGCAACCAAGTCACATCTGCTCCTGAGCATGGGTCAAATGATGGCAGCAGAATACATGTGGGTGCCAGTGTTTCAGTAAATAGGATTGAAAAGATTGAATTAACTCTGCATAGATGAAAGCATTACTATAAATTGCTTGTCAAATCCAGTTATCTGTTGTCTTTCACCCTGGGGAGACATTTGCACCTGAGCACCATGTGGGGTCAAAGCTACCTCCTAATGTAATATTTTGCATGTTGTTTTCTTGCACTTGCCTGCAGTGCAGAGCAGAGGAGCATGAGGAGAGTGATGTGAACATCACCTGTCAGTAGTGCTGACCCTCGTGACAGGCTGGTGGCTCACTGGGGCACGTTTCCTGGATGCTGTTTGAGGTCTTCCGTCCTCATCGATGGATTTGCTGGTGGTGGTTGCAGAATCCTGTCCTGAGGTGATAGTTCAGTAATGTTCCTGTTGTCCCCAAAGGAGCTGAGAAAGGACACTCCTTTATTGGGATAGCAGGGATAACTCCTGGCATTTCTACTGTGCAGTAAAAGACATCTACAGATGTAAGGCCCGTGTTTTCTTTGCTGGAAAGTGCTTTTGGAGGCTGTTAGCAGGATGGGGATTTGCAGTTGAGAGTGTGTATAAATAATTGCCCAAAGCATAAGGTGGAGAAGTGTAGAGATGCAGACAGCTCTCACCCTCCCAGTGGCCATGCTGGGCTGGAAAGCAACTACAAAGTTTGCGGCTGGCAAGTGTGAAGGATGGCTCTTTCCCCTCTCCCTGTATCACCCTTGCAGTTGCTCAGTACCACCTTGGGCTTTTTACAGCTATTATGACCCCAGCTGGGTGCTGGCCTCACTGCTAAGGAACCCCCTCCCCAGCAAAGTGAGCAGGGAAAACAGGACCAAGGATCTGTGCCTGGTCTCTCAGCTTCAATCACCAGTGGTCATCTGCTGCATTTTATCCAGTGACTCCAAATGTCCTGGTCTGATTCCATGCCTGTGTAACTCAGTGCCTGCAGTCAGAGCATGAACGGGACCAGCACCTCAGCAGAGGGACCAAGCCCTGTGTTCCGCGAGGATGGCTGGGTCTCCGTGTGCGGAGCTGGGGGAGGATCCTTTCTCACAACAGGTGTAATGCAGCTTTCTCCGAGGTGAAACACAGCAGCTGGATTTAGCAGCATGCCACGATCCCACGTTGTGTGTTTGGTTGCGCAGAAGGTGAACAGCATCCCCGCCGGAGCCACGGCAGGAATGTTAGGTAGGCAGATCTCAGTCTCTCCACACAATGACACACACAGGCGGTTTGGCTGCAAGGAGATGCCTGAAATGTCACAATATTGAAAAGGCAAATAAACAGGGCTCTGTTCAAGCACTGGCTTTGTGTATCAGCAAAATATTATCTGCCCAACGTGGTTTGCTGATCTAAGCAGGTTTTCTTCAAAGTGGCTCAGAAAGAGGAACTCACTAGCAGCCAATTAGAACATTAAAATGTAAAGACTATCAAGAATTTTATTAGAAGGGGAAAGACATGTAAGTAGTTTTCGCTAGGATCATCCTGATTGTTTATAGTGCTATAATGGAGTAACTGAACATTGAAGATGACATTAAACAAAAATGGTAGTATAAAAACTGGTAACTGCAGTCTGTGTCTTCTGCTTTTCTTGCTCAGACTGGAGTTCATGTGAATGCTGCTGCTATCAGTTGTTCTCCTGTTACACTATTCTGTAACAACATCCCTTTCTCCATTACCCCAAGCTGTATCAAATAGGGTAATGTCCACTCTCATTCCCAGTCTGGTTGTAACTCTGCCACGTGCCTGAGCACCTTGCATTTCACTGGGTCACTAGGATTTGAAACAGGACCTGGTGGCTTTGGCATGCTGGCTTTCTGGGGCAGAGCAAAGAGGGAATTTTGTGAATCTGATGGAACTGTGTATATTCACTCCAGTAGTTAGTTTGGGTTAATTGCCCAAGTGGAGACCTACGGCCCTAATTCTGGTGGTCCAGTGCAGTCTAACTCCGTAATGATTGTTTTTGTAGGGCCTCTGATATTTCATGTTGTTTATGCTTTTAGCTCTGCAGGAGCAGGGAATGGACAAGTTCAAGCATGCACTAAGTTTATCAGTGGTGAAGAGTGTAGGTAACAATGCAATGGGGCGAGTGCTCTCCTGTGTTTGCAAATGCTGACTCCTAACCCTCAACCCACCAGGCCTCTTTGGCAGGATGAGCAGTCACCCTCTGGTGTTCCCAGCCGTCCAGAGCAGCAGGGTCACTGCGATGGGTGACCCTCCCTTCTGTAGGTGCCACCCTGTACGGAGCTCCTGGCTGGCACTGTGGGAAGGGAAGGGAAGGGAGGGAAGGAGGGCTGCTGTTGTGGCTCTGCGCGAGATGCAGCTTGCCCCTCTCGCGGCGTGGGAGGCTTGTGCTGTAAGGATTCCCAGCCTCTGGCGAGCTCAGGGAGTGTTTCTGCTGGGCTGCGTGTGTGCATCTGAGGCTGCTGTGAAATCCTTCTCCAGACCAGGGGCCTGGCTCCATATCTGAGCCATTAGGTTCAGACCCATTGCTTGGCTTCAGGGACATCCCTGATATAATCATGGAACTGTGGGGATGGAGTTACTGCAACAATTGTAGGGTTTCATTTATAAACAGCTTCCTTAAGAGCATTATTGAAACTGAAACAAGACTGGGAAAATTCAGAGGAAGTCTGAACGTGGGTCTGTCAACATGCCTGTTCCCAAAGGTCAGTGCTGGCTCCTTGGGGAGAAATGGCACATCCTTTCTTCTGGGTAAACACAGGCCAGTTGTTTGCTGCAGTTATCCCAGACAGTGCATGGAGGGGCTGGCAGTGCAAGGTTTGCAGGGGATGCAGAAAACCAGATTTCCAGGAGGAGCCCTGCACTACTGTCCGTGAGGGCTGACTGTGCCTCCTCTGTTTTGGCAGCTGTGCTGGAGCTCCTGGTACAGCCACGCTTGCAGGACTTGGCTTTCAGTAGGAGAGACCCCTCAATGCCTGCTCCCAGAAAAATAGCCCAGCAGCAAGCTTGTAACAGGCCTTGCCAGGGGAATTGAGATGCCCCCGGGAAAAAATTAATAGCTGACATGGTTATTGAGCTGAGAATGGTTGTCTCCACTGATTTAAAAGCTATCTAAATACCATTTGTCCTTCTAGCCCTCAGTGCTTTAGGATACCAGCTGGCTTGGGGCAGTATCTTTGTGTTCAATGAATAACTGAAATTGTTTATGATTTTCATTTCCATCATTATTTAAATGTTTGCTTGGCAAAACAATCTGTTCAGCTTCCAGTATTTGTTTTTAAAGAGACTTTACACGTCAGACAGAGATGAGGGCCATGATGAGGAAATGGCAAAGTGCCTGCCAAGCTACAACAGAGGTGCATTGAATGACCACGGCAAAGAACCTGCAGTTGGGAAGGTGACCCAGCCTATGGGAACTCTCCTCTTTGTACTTCTTCACTTGGGCTCTGTTGGAGCATAAAGCTGACACCTGAATATTGCCCCTAATCTGCAGCGTGGGAATCTCCTGCAGGGTGGCTACGGGGCAATATTTGCTGCTCAGCACCAAGCCACCTGTTTGGCCAGGACATGGGTGACCTTAGAAAGTGAGGTGGTGGCTTAGCCAACTCCTCAGGGTGTGACAGCAGCAAGGCAAGAACAGAGGTGATACCCATGCCACTCTGTCTCGGTGGTCTGGGCTCGGTATGTAGTTAGGCAAATGAGTTTTGCTGGTTTGGGTTTTTTTGAGAAATATTGGGAGCATCACAAAGAGGTTGTTGACTTCTTAGCTGTGTCCTTTTAACTGTACGTGGTCTGCCTCTAGCAGGCACAGAAAACAGTGAAATTGGTCAAAAGTGTTATTTTCTGGAATTAGTCCCTTGCTTTCTAGAGTTTTGGTTTGTGTAAGTTGTTCTTACCATCAGTACCTATGTCCCCCACTTATCACTGGCTTGGAGGCTGTGAGGATGTTGGAGAACCTGTGTTGTGGGAAGGGCTCTCCTGGATACAGCCACAGAGAGGAAAGTTCTTCCTAATGAACTGAATTGGCTTATATCAGCTGTGGAGGACTCAGACCTATTTTCATAGCTGTTGGTTGCTTTATACATTAAAAATCCAATGTATCAGGAGCATGAGTCCCTGCAAGGCTGTGGTGCTAATGGAAATCTAGAAACATGCCTGAAATGGCCAAAAATTCTGAACCATGGTGGAAAGCTTTTGTATGGGGCCCAGACCTGCTGGTTTTATGCCTGGACAGTATCTCATACAAGGGATTATGCAGAATCATGGTAAAAACTGGGCTGAAAGCATTTCTTCTTCAGAGTGTGTCAAGGCTCATCGTATACCTCCTGTGTTATCCCTCCTCCATCTCCATTATTTTGGTGTTGGAAGCTCTCATCATAGATCTCCACAGCAGGACTTAAAGCTCAGCCTTGGGAGCAGCCCACTTGTTTGTTACCCTTGTTCCAGGTTTTGTTTGCTGGAACAATAAAACACAGGAGTGGTTTGGCTGTGGGACCGGCCCCAGCCAAAGCTACAGCTCTGGGGCTGCTGGCCTCACACAGGCAGCAAATTCTCCAAGTGCCACTTTATTAGCATATTTCCTCTTACCATAGATCAAGATCAGCCTTTTTATTTTTTTTTCTGGAATATCTGTGTGAAAATTAAATTCCTTGGTGGGATTTTTCCATCGCCTTTTTTTCCCCAAAGCACCCAAGCCCTGAAAGTTCGGGCATGACAATTCCACCCCCTCCACTCCACTGGGTTGTCGCTCTCCCCTAATCGTACTCAGCTTTCAATTATTTATACTGCCGGAAAATTGCATGGAGTTCACACCCCCAGCCCTGAAACACAATTCCGCTTTTGTGCAGGGAATACAATCCTTCACTTTCATTAAGTGTGCGGAGACCAAGATGAGAAGTGCCTGTTGTGTTCGCATCCCTTGGCTCGCGATGAGAGGAGCTGGTTGTTTTCACAAACGTCCTAAATAGCCCTGGAAGGGTTACGGGGAGTTTATTTACATTATTGCATTTAAGTGCAAATCGAAAATTGCCCAGCCATAATGGAAAGTTTATGCAGAGCTTTGTCAGGGCTCTTTTCCATGTCACCTCACCCCTCCCGGCTTTCTGCTCTGACAGGCTCAGATGTGGGAAGGCCCTGTCTGGAAGGAGCAGTAGCTCTTGGTCCTGTCACACCATGGTTTGCTTACAGGACACAGAAAAGCATCAACTGGCATCTCTTCCACTGTGGACTATGTACAGTCCTGCCTGCCATAGGGAAGGCTCCTGATCAGGCTCACCCCACCCTGATTTATGAGCACTGGGTGCCATTTGCTTCTTCCCCATAGCATCTGAATGACTGATCTTTTCATCATCAACCTATGGAGCATGAAGTCAGGAGTTTGTTTGCCCCCCATTCCCTTCCTGCTTGCCTCAAGTCACAGCATGGTTCTCCTTTTCTGCAACCAGAGCAGTTTCACGTCTCGTGCAAATGCAAGTTTTCCCACTGCAGAACTGTCTTTTTCAATTTCCACTTCCCTCCCTTCAGGGGAAGCATTGAAGTAGAGTGGTCAGGGCAGTAAAACCCACAGAGCTGAGAAGACACATGGTGAAGGCACGCAAAAAGCAGGAATAGTGATGCTCTGGGGGAAGCACAGCTTTGTGCACACTCCTTCCTGGGTGCCCTGTTTGAACAGCATTCAGCCAAGCTGAGGGCTTTGCTCTCCACCTTTTGCTTTTCCATTTGAAAGGAGAGTTCTGGTCTGTCAGATTTGTGCAGGAAAGGAAGGACTTGAACTCTTACAGCATGTCAGATCGTTTGGCACTGCACTGGCTGGCAGCCTGCTGAGTCCACACCTGCCATTGAGCGTTGACCCACACAAGTTGCCATAACTGAAGATTTTTTAAGCTATCCCATCTGAGACCCTGTGGGGGTGCAAAGGCAGCAGAGCAGGGAGTTGCAGTCCAGTGAGGAGGTTCCCACTTCAACAAGTTGCTGACAAGTTCTTGATGGCAGGCGCTGTGAGCTCACAAAGGACTAAGCAGAGACTCAGAAAAGCATCCCAGTGTGTTTAAGATAATTTCTGTAATTCTTCAGTACACGCAGAGCTCCCTATTAAAGCCATTCTCAAGGCATCAGTGTTGATGCAGGGGTGCCTCTGATTCACCAGGTCAGTCAAGGGCAGATCCTGATGGATTTAGTGGTGCTTTTGCAAACAGAGGTAACATCAGAGCCATGTGTCTGGGTCTTGATGCATTTGTTTTTTAAAGGGTGTGTTAAGAAAACCAGTGAAACTTGCTGAGCTGCTCCCTTCAGCCAGGTGTTTTGAAAGAGGTGAAGGACAAACCACGAAAACACTGAAAAAGAGGGGAAAATGCCAAATGGGAAGAAATTAGAAAGCAAACCAGAAAAGGACTAAGTAAAATGATAATAGGGAAAAATTATTTCAAAGGGCCAGGTTGAGTTTAATGATCAAAGTTTTGTCTTAGAAGGGAACACACCTTATCCACCTGAACCAAAAAATTATTTCACAGACTTTTCCTTTTATCTGGCTAATCTCTGGCTTTTGACAGCCCAATGAGTTGGGATGTTGTGGCCTTTCTGTTGTCTGGGAGTCTTGACATCCAAGTCCAGGCTTTTCCTGGTCACTACAGTGATGTGCTGCTGCTTGAACAAAACTGGCGTGTATCTTCCTGGTGAAGAAAATATGTCGTGGGATGGCACGTGATGAACACCTGCATCCTTGTAACAAGTCCAGGTTGTCTGGTAGTTTTTGGTGTGTTGGTAACTGTTGGTGCAGCTTTGCAAAAACCTCTGTTGCCTTGTGCAACGCTTGTTGTGTTACTGTGCTGAGGGTTAGAGGGTGCCAGGTGCTTGCACGTAAGGGTAGGATTTAGCATTTGGTGCTTCAGGAGGTGGTAGAGATTCATTCGCCATTGGATTCTGGGAATAAGGCAGATGGAGCAAGTGGTGTGCTCCATGGAGGTGGTCCCTGGCTATCCTTATGTAAAGGGAAAAGTTTACAAAGGGTGCTTCCAAGGTAGAGAGGAGTCCTACAAAGTTTCAGGTTCGTTCTGGGTGTGGGAGAGCCCTGGATTATACAGCTGAGCAGGGGTGTGCTGTGAGCTGCAGGAGCTTTAGGGCTGTCAGTTCCTGCCTGTTGCTGTTAGGAAACCTCATGCTGAATCCTGTTCCACTCTTAGGTCAAAATATATTTCATCGCCTTAATGTGGAAATGTTTTTTGTGTAATAAGGAGCTCGGAGTCTGCGGTGTGGAAGAAGGAGGGGGGAGCTTCCGATGCAGCAGGAAGGTTATCTGGAAATATCCACCCATAAAATAGGGGCTATAATCAGCCCTCCTGGAGAAAGTTTATTCATTAATGTTTGTAAAATGCTTTGAAGTCTTTGGCTTGGAGTTTTTTTAACAGAGCCAAATGTTAGCTGTGTTACAGTAGCTAAGCCAGACCGTAATGACCACGTTCCCTCTCCTCCCCCTGAGCCCCCAGCCATTTCTGACAGGGTTTGGTGAAGAAGTGAAACATCAGCAGAGTGACCAAAGAGAAGTGAAGTGCTCAGCAGAAATATAAATAGTGCTTTTCGTTCTTGGGATTATGTCCTGGTCCCATGGAGTCTTGTGGTCAGAAATGGAATTTGTAGAAGGGATGAGGAATTAATTTCCAAGCTTGTACCATGTTATCCCAGTTGGTAACTGGTTTAGGGTCCCCCTGAGTTAGGATGCAGTGGTGGCCTTTGGGTGATTACAGTTATCCCAGCTTGTCTCCATGGGAAGTCACCCGAGTGAGACTGGCATGCTGAGATGGGAGGGAGATGTGGCTGTTGATGGAGTGCATGGTGAGCAGGGGAAAGACTTCACTGGGGCAAAACAAGGAGGCCCCAGAGCAGGATGCAGGGAGAGCTGGTTTGATGGGCTGCTCAGCTCTGGCTGCCCCTCAATGCCCCTTGCTCCACACCTGTCCATTTCTTAACAGCATTGTGTCTGCCCTGTCAATAACAGAACAGGATTTGCCTTTCATTTTGCTTGATTTCTGGTCTCAGGAGGTGAAACTTGGTGATGGCATTGGTGGCAGCAAGGGTCATTCTTTTTCATGTGAAGGAATTGAGGGGGATTCAGTCCATGCTGTGTCCCCAGAGTACCTGGGATGAGATTTCACCACAGAGGCAGCAGGTAAATGGATGTGCCAGGAATCATTGAGTAAGGACACATCCTGAAGAGTGAGTTACTCTTACAAAATTGTTCTCTGGGCTTGCAGGCATTTGCTCTGGGTGGCAACTAGGAACATTTCATTAGCATGACCTGGTGCATCATGTGTTCAGACACAACCCATGGCTTTCCTGGGCAGCTCTGACACTCTGGCTTGTGATGTATCCATCCCTGGCCTCACCCAGGGTTAGGCTGGGATGGCTTCCTGCCTCGGGTACTGCATTGCTAATCTTTGCCTGAAGGTTTGAGGTGCCCAGACATGCCTTAGTATGGGGGAGGCTGCTCTGCATTGTTACCATGGGTCTCAGCTGGGTGAGAAAGGAGGTGTCTCCAGCCCAGAGGCAGAGCACGCTCTGTTGTGTGCACCCTGTAGCAAGGCTGCTGGGAAGGTGGCTTGGCAAACAGAGGCGCCAGCACCTTCCTTAGAGACCTGATGTTTCTAGTGATCCGTCGTCCTTCGAAAGCACCCTCTGATTGTGGAGCTCACAGCCAAAGACTGACCCAGCCCTCGCCTCTAATCTCATTTTTCTTCCAGGAGTCCAGTCCCTGGAAAGATGCAGCTCTCCAAGAAGACATTCCAGGGGGGTTTAATCACTGCGCTCGCTCCAGCCCTGCTGTGCCTGTGGTCTAAGCACCTGCTGTTTCGTTTAATTAGCAACAAATGGGAGGCGTGGGTTGGGGGAAGAGAGAGCAGCACCCTGGTGAAGTATTTGCTGCGATGTAATGTATTTTATTTTGGGTCCGGAATGGAGGCCATGAGGAACATTTTCCAGAGGGCTCCATAAACCACCTCTTTTCACAGGGTGATTATTTGAGGAGGGAGGGGAGTGTGGATTTAAATCGGTGCCGCTAATTTCTGCGAACAACCACATTATTTTTAATTCATACTCCAGACTCCCTCCACCCATAGCTTGATGTTGGGAGCTGTGAATTTTCCACGTCATAACAAGGTCCCTCTATAAAAGAGAGCCCTTTAAATATATTTTTAAAAATTGATTTCAAATACATCAGGCTCTCAAATAAGTCAATATTCAGAATGGAAAACTAACTCTTTCCTTCCCTCATAGTTACCTGCTCATTTATTTGTATTTCAGTAGCACATACCAGCTCTGAGCAGAGGTACGTCTGTCTGGTGTTAGGGGCTAGAAAAGGCATGAGAAGCTGCAAGATAGGTCAAAAGAAATAATGTCTTTGTTCACCATGATTAGTTAAGCTGGGAGCTGTCTGTTGAAATCAGCGTGTTACAGTGCCAGCAGCATTTTACCAATGTAAGGAAGGGAGATGGGGCGACTGGAAAGGCAGACTTAAAGATGGAACCACTTGTGCTGGACAGTGGCTGTGTGCTGCCTTTGGGAGATCAGCAGCCAGAGCTCTGTGCAGGGAAGATTACAGTCACAGCTTCCATGTGCTCCAGCCCACCAGCACTGGGGCTCTTCCTCTCTGTGGGGGTGGCAAGTTTAACAATGATCTCTCATACTTCTAATGGTGCAAACTGTAATTCTTAGTCTAAAGGCACAAAATGTATATTGGCCTTTTGTCTGATTTTATTCAGGTGGTGAAAGCACTATAAGAACTGCAAGACAGAATACTGTAATTTTTCCCTGCCCTGAGTAAAGCAGGAGAGCTGGGTTTTAGAGATTTGTCCTTTGGATTCCCTGTTCTGAAAGAATTAATCTCCCATGGATTTGAGAGGATAAATTAACATGTGGCTGTCAGGTATCCAGATGCAGCGGTGACTGTGGTCATGTCAAGAACTCAGACATTTTGTCAAGAACTCCCATTTTGTTCTAATGTGGAGTTTTAAATTCAGTCCTGGGTATTGGGTTCTGCTCCAAGGACAGTAAAAGTTCACAGAAAATTCTCGTCTTCTGAGATTGTCATAATCTTGGAATAGAGAAATTCTTGCTGTATGTCCATGCTACAAGCCTTCATTATTAGAATAGAATAGGATAGAATATTCCAGTTGGAAGGGACAGCTGCCTGGGCACTTCTGGGCTGACCAAAAATTAAAGCAAGTTCAGGCCATCGTCTAAATGCCTCTTAACTACTCAGAGGCTTAGGGCATCAACCACTCCTCTAGGTAGCCAGTTCCAGTGTTTGACCACCCTCTCAGTCAATAATAAGCCTGTTTGTAGGCTACATTGCCTACATAATCATTGTATGCTCACTGTTGTCAGTGGGGCACCATAATAGCTCCTGCAGACTTCCCAGCTGGAAAGGCAAGTGCGAGAGAGGTTTCCCTGGGAAGGGAGTTCGGTTGTGCCTGAAAATTCAGTGGCATCTTGGAAAAAACATAGCCTTTACATGAGTGCCAAAGCACGGAAAAGTGGCCTCTGCATCCCAGAATTCATTGATTTTGCAGAAATTGGCTCTTTTCTTGCTTTTTGGAGTAGTTACATTGATTTTTTTATCTGCTTTCAGGCACACAGGGCACCTGCACACGTCCCAGAACTGTCAGACTCCTGCAAGTCAGCATTATACTCAGAATCAACCCCATAATCCCCCAGCAGTATCTCTTCCTCATTTTAGTTTTTCCTTCTTTCTCTATGTTCCTGTCTGATGATAGAAATAGGTTCTTTCTGCATGGATCAAATATGGAAGCAATACCTCGAGGGACTCATTCAGAGTCAGGATATGAAGTCTGGAGTTCTTTTTCTCCCTCTGACATTTGAGAGATGCTTTTAAGTAGATGAGATACTATTACGGTGTCAGCCCATCTGTCAGCAGAATTGGTGTTTGAATCCTATTCCTTTGCTCAGTTTTAACAGAAAGGCAAGTGAAGCTGTCTGGCAGTTTACCTTGTTGCATGTCTCAGTATGGTTAGGAAGGGAAATCTGTTTTTGTTTTCAAGTCTCTGTTGTACTTGCTGTGTTCAATGCTGTTCAGTCCCACATCCAGGCAAGGGGATCACCTGCCCAAGCTGCTCTTGCAGTTTCTCTTGTAATGGAGAACAGCCCCTTTGCCTCCCCTTTCCCCTGCTGGCGCTTGCTTTCGAAACATGAGCATCTTCTTCCGGCTTCAGATCCTTCTCCAGGTTGATACTGATCTGCAGGGTTCAAAGCAGGGGTGGGATTTCAAAGCCTCCTTGACCATATTGGATCTGCAGTGTGACGCTCAGGCCGTGTTGAAAGCCTGAGTTTTGAGGCACATTTAATCACATCTCTGCACCTGTTAGGGTGGAAAAAATTTCTGCTGAGTTTTGTTTCTGTTGTTCCTAAGCCGCTCTCAGGTTTTCCTTCGTTCTTGGCCAGCGCAATGTTCTCCGGCATCTGACCTCACGGAGAGACGTGCACCAGTCCCAGATGAAGGGCTAGAAACAATTGTCTGCACCTGGCTCAGCAAAATAGTTATTTGTATGTGTGTGTCTGGTAGTGTAATTTATTTGGTCAGTTACTCGAGCCAAAGGAAGCCCTAATTAAGCAAGGTAACTTTGCATCTGGGTTGCTGGCAAAGAGCATTCTCTGTGCTGACCACGGGAGTGTAGCTGCTGCCCTCTCATGCCTTTTCTGCCCATGTTTGATGACAAAGGGATGCAGTACCTGTGCTTTGATGAGGCTGGTGTCTTGCTTTCTGATGGAAAATGGGCCATTCTGTGCTCTGATTTTTTTTTTTTACTCTTAGCAGGATGCATATGTGGAACCTAATTTTTGAAGTTGCTTGTGCCCGGTAGAAAGCAGTCAATGTGTCATTCCTCTTCCCACCTCCTCCTCACTTCACTTCTTTCTTGGTATCTTTTTCTTTTATTTATTTAACTGAACTTTTAGTGCTAGGTTTTGCAGATGGCAGTTCTCTAGACCTGATTCCTGACAGCCATAATGCTGAGGTGCTAAAGACGGATAACCCTATGGAGGACACAAGGATCATGTGGTCTTTCAAAACCAGCAGCCAGGTCTCATACTGCAGTGCCATCAGACTGCTTGACGGCTGCTCATAAGGGAATTACAGGGCCTGGATAAGGCTTGAATCTCTTTGATTCAAGTTAGTGCCTTCCTGGATACTTACTGTGACAAAATATCACCATGTAATTTCAGGAGGAGTCTGTGAAATGTTAATTTCCTACCTGAGCCAGGGGCTAGGGCAGAAGAGAGCTGTGTAGTACCTGTAGTTTGTTGGCTAGGCTTGGACTTTTCAAATTTTTGAGGATGTTTCCACAAACTGGACATCTTTCTGATGTTTCTTTATTGTGGCTTTGTGTGATGGAGAGGAAGACAGAATAGACAAGTGCAAATCCACAGGGAGGATGAGAAATAGCCCTGGATGCCTGCACAGTGCCCAGCAGGGCACAAATGACTGTCGTGGTTGTTTGCCCTGCCTGTCTGCACCATCCAGCTTCTAAAGCTGGTCACAAGATGTGGAAAGGCATAGAAATCTGCATCATCACTGCTCTTGTCCTGGATGGACATCAGCCATCAAAGTAGTTTGTAGGTCACCGTCTTCCCCATAGAAATATTTGGGAAGGAGCTGCTGGATGTGATGAGTTGTGGCTACACTTTCCTGGGGCTTGCTTTCCCCAGCAGCCTTTCCTTGAATCACCCGAGCATACCTTGCATCAGTACACACCCAGTGTGTACCCTTCAGCTGGCCACCATCATTTATTTGCACGTGTGGCCAGGCAGGCTGGAGGACACTTGTGTTTTTGTTTCATGACTGAGTACATGCCTAGTTAAGTACCAGCTGTTCCTGGTGCTGCACAGCTCCTCGTGTCACTGGAAGAGCATCTGCCAGAGGAGAGCAGGCAGGGATGCTCACTGGCAAGCTGGGCAAGTACCCAACTGCCTATGAATCCATGGGTGCTGGTGCTCAGCCCACATGGCCCTGCAGCCACCCTTGGCTTAAAACTCTGCTGCTGCCCTGACAGGGATGGGCACAACAGCTCTGGCTTTTAAGTCAGTGCTGTGCTGCCTGTGGGGGTAACAATGTGCTGGGTACATCTTGCACCTGGTACTGCTGACCATGGTCTCACCATCAGGTCTTGCAAGTGCCACTAGGCAGGGATATAGGCTGGAAATCTCCTGTGGAAGGACAGAGCTGGAAGGAGTCCTCCTCCTGGATGCAAGCATCTGCCTCCATGTGCTCTTTCTCCCTCACAACTTGTAGCAGTTTTCTCGTCTGCAAGTTTGGAAAAGTCACAGCCCTGACAGCATTTCTTGACAGCGTGCCTGTGCCACTTAAAAGCTACTGAGATAAAAAAAGACCAAAATAACCCACACCGTTGTCAAAGACCTCCATCGATGCTTTTCATATCCTGCCAAATATTACATGTGATTAGTTGTTATGATACACAGAATAGCATCTGGTCCACAAGGAATGCGTCCAGAGATGGATGATTATTATCTGAATGAAAATCCCAGAGCAGGGCTCGAGCATGCAGAGCGTAACACAGAGGCCCTGTAAACTCTTGGAGTGCCCACCCGGCTCCGAGCAGCACACGCAGCCGCCATGGCCACCGTCCAAGCCCGTCTACTTTCCCAGGGTTTGCTTTCATTCTCAATTAAATTAATCAAAGTCCTCAGGCAGACTTGTACGTACAAAAATAAGATTTCAGTCCTAGCCTCCCTTCTTAGGGTGCTGGGTCGTGTTTGTCCTCCAGGATGTGTTGTTCCTCCTCCCACCATGGTCACGCGTCATGGTTCGGTCCATCTACAAGGTCCTTTGGGGCAGCTCTGGTCCCAGGTCCCCTGGGATTCTCCTTCTGGGCATGGACTTTATGAACTCAGATGTTACCCAAATTCCCCTTTGGCTTTTAAAGAGAGAATGTTGTCCATGCTGCATGTTGGGGCAGAGACCAGAAGGAGCTGGTGTGGGTCTGAGTGTGCAGCTAAGGTGCCTGTGTTGTGTGCGAAGAAGGGCTCTTTAAAACACCTTTTCTGATACCTGTGAACTTTGTCCTCTCTGTCCAGAAATAAATCTACAGAGAGAAACCAATCTCTGAGATGCCATTACAGTAGGCACCAGTAAAGACTGATTGTTACAAACCTAGGTTTGTTCTCACATTGTATTCTAGTGGGTAAATCCTTTCCTCCCTGCATTGCGAGCCCAACTGGACAGCCAATGCTTTTGGAGTCTGCCCTTCCCAGGCACTCACCACCTCTGCTGTCCCTACGTGCCAGATGAGCATCCTGGGGAGAAGCCAGCACGGCACCCAAGGCAGGGCAGTGCCTGAGCTCATGGGCCAGTGCTGGGGCTGGGGTGTAAGGCTGGCAGCTGGCTCCGAGCTCTTGGAAGCCTCCTGTCCTGCTGGCTGCTCGTTACCTCCCTGGAGGCCAGCAGCAAGGTATCTGTTACATGTGCAGCTCTCTCTGCCTGCTTGGGTGGTGGGATTTGTTGTCTGTACTCCTTTCTAAATCCCCCCAAAGACGAGATACACATGTGTTTGGAACCAGATACGCAGGCAAAACATCTCTGGGTTTGGAGGTAGGGAGAGAGGAAGAAAAGAAGACAAAGGAGTCTCCTCCCAGCGTGGAGTTAAAACCTGTGGTTATGTTGTGCTTGGCACGGTTTCCTCATTGTACTGCGCTGGGCGGTCGCTCTCCTCTGGCAGATGCTCTCCCCAGAGCTATGAGAAGTGTCCTACAGGGACGAGTAGATACCATTTCAGATGGAGTTTGTGAAGTAAAATGTGCCATTGTGTTCAGAGCTATTGTTTCTGTTTTCAATATTGAAGTTACTTATGGTTTCCAAGGGACAATATATCAAACAAAGCTAACAGGCTGTAGAGAAGATGTAGATTATGAAAATAGAGGGATTAAGTTTCATGCATTTGGAGCTAAAGTCTCATCTCTCTCTTAGCAGTGGGAGCAGGGAAGTAGTCTCACAGACTCACAAAACTGCCAATTTAAGTCAGGGTGTGTTTTTAACAGGGTTTAGTTAAAACTATGGTCAGCACTGTGTGAGCAACTTAGAAGACTCTCCAAGGATGGATTCTGTGGACCATCCAATGTATTAATTTGGTTTCAGCAAGTTTCTGTGCCAGGTGTTGCACCAGTTTGAACAAAATCAGTTTGCAAAGATGGGGTCTGGCTGGCTGGGTAGTCCCTGCCTAAAACACCCATGAAAATCCACTGCTACCTCTTTATGAGAGAGGAATAAGGAAGGGTATAAGAGGGCATTGCATGACAGATGTGATTCTCCAGCTCTTGACATTCCTTTTGGGGACTGCCTGAACTCAGAAGGAGTCACACTGGCAAACAAGGGGACCCATTAATGAAGAGGCAGCCTCTGTTCCCACAAGATGCTATCCTAAATCTGTCATGTTACAGAGCAGATCAGGAGTTTGGTTCCCTGGATGACTTGACAGCACTGAACAAAATTGAGGTAAAACCAAAACAGCCTGTAAATCATGCTGACAATATCTGGTGTTTGTTTTTGCTAATGGTAAGGATGCAGTTAATACCAGCACCCTGCTAATGGCCCTTGTGCTGCTTTTGGGATGCCTCCTCGAGCACCTTGCTTGCAGCTGCAATGCAGTTTTTGATGCTGCTGCCAGGGGTTTTTTTAAGGACCAGAGGGTTTTTTGAAGCCCTGCAGCCTCCTACCAACCTGTCCAGCCTCTGTGCTGGGCTGAACTGAGTTGAGCTGCTCCTACCTGCACAAATTTAGGGCAGGCACTCTCAGTTTTTGCATTGAGAGGCCTTTAGAGTGGTGTGGTGAGGTTAGTGAACTGATAAACCCTAAGGTCTTAGTGGGGCTACGCTGTATTTCAGTCATTGGCTTGAAAGGGTTGAAATTTAAAGAAGGATGGAGAGTAAATATTTTTTTAAATGCCCAAGTGATGTAGGAAGTGCTGATTAATGGAAGTGACCTTGGTGCTTTGCTCCCTTTCAGCGAAGCTCTTAGACTTGCCATTGTGTTTAAAACTGGAACCTCTGCTCTGACAGTGCTGTCAGATGCAGTTCTGCTGTCTGAAGGCCAGAGCTGAATGTCCAAGGGCACTGTTACTGCAGTGTCTCTCACTGGGACACACTGCTCTCTTGCTGCTTATGTGCAGTCTGAAAGAATACTTAAAGCCTGTGAGCTTCGTAAGGATAAAAAATTGCAGGAGGTAAGGAAAGATGCTCTTCTTTTGAAGTTAGTTCTTCTTCCAGACAGGAGTTTTACTGTGATCTACAGTGAGCCTTTTAGGACATGCCTAGGTTGTGCAGCCTGAGCATCTGGGCTGGCTCTGGATGTGCCAGCTCTGGAAAAAAATCCAGCAAATTGCTTGCACCCCACCACAAAATGATGAGCCTTCCCCAGGAGCTAATTGACCTGATGGGGCATGGCATCAGCATGGCTCTGACATCTCTGCATGACCCTGTGGTGCCACATAATGCAGTATTCATCTCTCTAAAACAGGCATTGTGGTGTGGCCTTACTTCCCAGGGATGCTGTCGGGACAAATCCTCTGCAGACACCAGAGTAACAGGGGACGTATAATCACCATGGATAGATGGAAAAGCATGAAGTAGCCTTTGTCCAAGCGTCTTCCAGTGTGGTTAAGTTGGATGAGGCCAGTTTAATTTAGCACTGGGGAAAGAAAATGCTTCTGGCAGGAGACTTCAATAGCTGCTCTGTGAAAGGACAGTGTGGGCTTTCTGAGAAGCTCTTCAGAGATGCACCAAGTGCCTCTGTCATCCCAAACCAGCACCTCAGAATGTTTTGCCAGTCTGTGTTAGCCACAAACACCGGGCTCGTTCTGCGGAGCCTTTAGAGAAAGCTGCATTTCTTTATGAAAAAGAGCAAATGTCTCAGCTGGGAAACAGCATTCCCTCTTTTGATGGATCGTTTTGGGGAAAGACCCCCAGTCTCTGCTCCCTGCCTTCTCCTCCCCTGGCTGTTTTAGTTGGATACTGAGAGGTTTGTAAGATTTCCAAGATTTCTTGTGGAAATTTTCAGACCTGAGAAAGGCATTTTCCCTTTGGGGATTACACCATGCTGTAAATGTCTGTTCTCTTTATTTTATATGCATTTTCCTGCTTTTGTTTGACTTTCTCACGGATTGCACTATATTTAATTCAGAACATATCCTATAATGCTGTAATTGTCAGGCATGTCAGCTGGTTATCCAGATTACTTTTTGCTGTAATTTTTTTTTTTATTTCAAAATAAAAGGAAAGCAGTTGCTGCTGCTTCTCAGGGATTGAATTATTGCACTTCTCTTGCATGCTGTGGCATCATGTAACAGCACAAGGGAGCTGGTGTCACTGGCTGCCTGATATAGTTATTCCTGCTGCATTGTGGAACCCTTTACTGCTTTAGGAAGAGATGGAGTTTCACCTCCTTCTGCTGTGTAAGATGTCAGTTCTGTGTGTGAGTGGCTAACAAATGAGCTCCCCTGGGCTCAGTCTGTTCCACGTCCTCACCCAAAGATCTTTTGCAAACTTTTCCTGCTGAGTGTTATGCTCAGGAACAGCTCTGCTCTGGCCTATTTTGAAGGTGGGGGGGGGTTAAGCAGGCCTCCTGCTGTCTTGTGTCTGTGGGAGTGAACTGGTTTTTTGTTCCTGTGAGAGGATGAAGCAGAGGAGAAATAAAAAGAAGCTCAGAGAAATCTAGAGATAGTTCTCTAACAGCTATATGCTGTGGAGGGATCTGCCCCAGCAGCAGAGGTTTCATTCCCTGCCATGCATCTCCTTCTGTCACTGATCTCAGCAGGTACGGTCCTGAGCTGGAGTAAATCAGGTCCTTCTGCTTACATCATGGATGCTCCACTGATTAGCCTTAGCAGAACACCTATTCTAAAACCAAACAACGGAAGAAATTATCTTCTCCAGACCAGTATGTAGAAGGTGAATCTGCGGAGATGGGCTCTTGTGTTCACTCTCTTGCTTGTTTTCACCTGCTGACATTTAAATGTTACCTATGCAGCATGAGATCCATTCTCTGGAAATGGTGGCCAACCATCTTCCTTAAGTGAAAGACCCTCTTGGATTCCCTGGTTAACGAGGATTTGGAATATGCTATAGATGGACAAACCCACAAATGAGAGGATAATCGTATCTGAAAACCACCAGTAATACTTCCTCCATTTGCTTCTCTCCTGCTGGGTTTAGATGAGTGTTGTTCCTCTGAATTCAGGAATTCCTCTGACTCCTGCTCTGCAGCATAAGGCTCAGAGCCTTTGATTACATCTCACACCACCTACCTGAGATCTGTCTCACATTTTGCAGGTGCAAAAGCAAAGACAGGACCAGAGAGGTTTATCCACCAGAAAACTCTGGCAGATGACAGAACTCAAACCCACCCTGGCCATTCCCTTTCTTGCAGATCACATGGTTAATAATTCAAAATATAGCTGATGATGCTGAAACCATCAATCCCATCAGCAAGCAGCACAGCTGGTTTCCAACTTCAAAATGAAAGGAAATTACTGCAGCTCCTCAGGGGGTTAATTAATAACTCCTATTCTGGTATCTTACCTCTCCTTCTCATCTAAACTTGTGTTATCTGCATTAGAGACTTTCAGTCTTTTCTGATTTGCAGATGCTCTTAACCTCTCTTGCTGAGGGTGTGAGTTCCATCACTTCTAGTTTCAGATCCCTGGCAGTATCTTTGCTTTTCTTCCAGTTTCTTTGGCAGACTCTCTCAGTAGTGTTTACACAACCCCATACATGTACAGATGCCTCCTCTCCTCTTCCCTGCTTCCCAGCTGGCTGTAGCCCTTCTTTTCTCCTTGGGACTCCAAGATCAGATCAGCCTTGTGAGAAGGGATGTGCCTGATGCCTGAATGTCCTCATATACTTTACCTTTCAAGTCCAGCAGTGTCTGTATTAAAGTTATTGTCAGCTTGCCGCATTTTTAATGAAAAACGCATTTTGTGATGGGTGCTTGGAAAAAGGGAAGGTGATGTGCCTCTTGGTATTCAGCGTAGGAAGAACTGTAGTCTTGGGACCAGCTGAGTGGCCAAGAGTAAGGTGGCAAGCTGGGGTTTCTAGGGGCACCTTGAAAAAACTCTGCTGCTCTTGGTCATGGTTTGATTTTCAACTGCTCTTTCTCTGGGACAAGAGTAAATCATACCCCAGAAAGGGAGCGAGGCCTCACCTCTCTCTGTAGAAGGTCAGAGTCCTTTTTCATTTTGCAGCAGTGGATGTCATTTTGCTTGCCAAGGTAAGGGGCTTGCATGAAAGTCATCCTCAGGATCTCTGTGTTATAAATAAATCTCCCCGTGACTGCAGTGCTGACCTCCTGCAGAGCTTTGATTTTATCAGTGCATATGGCAAACCTGCATCCCCTTGAAAAGGAACCAGAAAGATTTCCACACTAAGAGATTATGTGGGTGTCCTCATTTGCTCATATTAAGAGGAGAACTTCACTCTTCTGACCAGAGGAATTAAAACTGCTGCAAGGAAGGAAGGGGAGGAACCAACAGCCCAGCAGGCACCCATCTATAGTCTGTGGTGTAAGGCATAGGTGGAGGTCAGGTAACTGTCTCAGTGGATTAATTTCAGGGAGTTGGATTTGGACACAAACTTCCAAAACCTCAAAACCAAACCAGGAACAAAGTTCCTGCTGGCAAATGCCAGAGGGTCAAGCCATTGAACAGTTTATATGTTCATGACCCCTGCACTGGTTGGTTTGTAGCAGAGTAAAAGCTTCTCCTGCAAAAGAGAAGTTGCCTCTTACTCATGGGTGCTGTAAGTCCTAATGTCTGCACCAGAAAGAAATGTTGTTTCATGAAAATTTAACCAAGATAGGTAAAATGTAGTAAGTAAATTATCAGGAAGATGCTTGGCTTCTCATCCTCAGAGATGCTACTTTTTTTTCTTTATTAAGATTTTTAGGCGTTACCATTGTAAGGCAGACGGGCAGAATCTTATTTTCACAGCAGAGCTGATGTGACATGACCAGAGATGCTGTTATCTGGCAAACCCAAATGGTTTTTTGTGTGCAGGAGTGTCTCTTCCTTCATGGCTTGTTTGCATTTTAAGTAAAAGTGGCCTGAAGCAGAAGACATGAGAAGGAAGATGCCTGGGGAAGTGGTTGAGTTGATACTCTGAAATCTTCCTATTTCATTCTTGCAAGTCAAGCGATTTCATGGTTATGTACAAATAGAAAGGAGTGGAGTGGGCCAGTGCTCTTGAGTCTGCTCTCATTTTAATGAGCAGTAACTCACATGAGTAATTGCCTTGATTTTTAATGAGATTAATTGCATGATCATTTGCTAACCACTGCAAGAAAGTCATAATCTGGACCGCAAGGTTTTATAGCAGGTCTTCTAAAGGAGTTTTGGGCAGAAGCAAGAAGGAAGGTGCTCAGAACAGAAGGCAGGACTGTGCAGGACTAGGGTAGGAAAGATGTCAGCAAACCCAGAGCAGTTTGGAGAGACAAAGACTGGCGAGGCAGTTTTGGTGGTGAGTTATTTGTGGACATGCATCTGTTGTGCCAGAAGTGAGAGAGGGATATGTTTGTTCAGCCTGACTCCAGACATGCTGCCTGAATGGATGGAAAGCTCACTTCCTGGTTTCCATATACCCTCCCTGTTTCCAAACGGATCCTCCACCCTGTGATACAGGGACATGGGAACAGGTTTCTTTCTGCTCACTACACCAGTCATGCAATTGGAGGCTCCTCCTCATTGTGAGCAGATGAAATGAGCTCCTCCGCGTTTGCCAAAATGTGTTTTCTTGTCTGCCCAAAGCCAACTACATCCCTAATTCAATTCTTTGGGACTCTGCATCCAGACTTCCCTTCTTTGCCTTCATACTGGGATGATTTTACTCCAGGTGACAGAACTGTTTTCTGATTTAGCAAACTTGGTCTCTAAGTTAACTGTCACGTATCAAAGATGCGAGCAACAACTTGTGGAGACTGCCCATGTCTGAGCAGAACAACCTGGGGCATTAGTGAAGAGATTTTTTTCATCAATCATGTGTATTTGCAGTTATAACAAGAATAACTTCCTTTAATGGAAAAACATTTGTCACAGACAAAAGAGTTTTCGACTTTCAGATGCTCTGCAGACATCTAATTAGGCAAACTGAAAATCTGTTTATTGGTCTTTGTCTGTTAATCATGTGAGGAAAGGGCTGTGCCTACCAGGAGGAGTTTTGGTAGTTCAGCCCTTAGCTTTCTTCATTCCCAGCTACTCCCTTTGTCTCCTCTTACCAGAGCTGGGCTGAGTGGGGATGTTAGGCATTGGCTCAGGCACGCCATCACCTTGGGAAGATTTGGTATGTTTCATTCAGGTTCAGTAATTTTTTTTTCTCCTGTATACATCTCTTCCTCATCTTCCACTTTGCATCCTTCTCTGTGGGTGTGAGGATACAGAATCCTGCTTTCCTGGGACTTTAGCTCTAATTTGCACTGGCTTTGAATGGCAGAACAGGGTGCAGGAAAGTGCTGAGGAAGGCTCCCTGCTTCTGCTCCACTTTACTTGACTTAAATATCCTGAAGGATCCACGGCTTTCTGGAGTACCCCTGCCATCCAGACCCTCCCAATGGAGGCAAGAGCTGGGGTGGAAAGTGTAGTCTAGGAAAGTTAGCCAGACTCTTCCAGCTGCAGTTTATTGTATTTATTTTGCTGATATCCACCCTTTAGATAAATAGCACTAAGTTATACACGTTGTGGCTCTCTTGATGTGGTTAAAAAGGCTTGTATTAGCCAAGCTAATCTAACTCCAAGAATAACCATGGGAATTTGACTGTATCAGTTCCAGCTTCAATCAGTCACTGCATAGTAAAGTGAGAATTGCCTTTCCGGCTGAAAGTGTAGCAACAGTGAAACTTCAAGTCAGTAGGTGGGGATTCCCTCCCCCTCCTTTTTTTTCCCTCTTCTTTGAAGGAAACTGCTGCCCATGCCTGACCTCAGACACCCATAGCTCTACCTACAAGAAAACAAAATTTCCCATTTTCAATAAAAAACGTGTCTCTGTAGGCAGAAAAGCGAGTTAGCTAACAATCCGCAAAGCTATGGTCTATTTATTTACCAGGCTGACTCCCTGATGGGGAAACATGTGGGATCTTTTAAGTTCTTCTCCTGCACAGATGTTCCTTCTACTCCCGAGCTTCCTCTTGATCTTTGGTTTGCTGTGCCATATGGTGAAAACGCTGGAGATGCTGTGTGTGGTGGAAGACGAGAAGGATTCTGCATGCTTAAAACAAAACCAGTAAAAAATAAAAAAAATAATTCTGACTGGTTTTTCCCCAAGCTAGCAAAAAAATATTTTTAAAAGGAAATCTGTCGAGCTAGCAAAACTGCTGTTAACTCACACAGCCTCCCTGTTGGACACGTAGCACTGATGAGATTAAATGCTGATTGACGAGTATCCCCTTCCTTCCCCCAGCTCTTGCTGCCACTTTGGGTATTTGTATTGAGCTGTAGATCTAGTGAAGGTGAGGAGATAGGGCTTCTGCAAGGGCAAGTAACATGACTGCTTGCTTTTCCTTCCTTGCCTTCCTCAGAGATCGCAGGGGCTGTGGACTGTGAGTTAAAAGACGTCTTTCCTGGTCTGTTGGAAAGCAGCCCTGGGGCTGGCAGGAGCTTTGGAGTTCCCCCTGCCCAAGGGAGTCAGGGCTTCTGAGTAGAGAGGGGACATAGAGCATCATAGAGACATCATGCATATGAAACATGGGGAGAAATGAAACAGAATGTGAAGATTTGTGTCTCTACTTGAGAGCACCACGTGCTGAATGAGAGCAAAATGTTGCAGAGGGTGAATGGGAGAGGTGAGAGGCTCTGGCAGTTTTCAGGGCTGGAGCTGGTCTTTTTTTCGGGCAAGTCCATGAAGGTGTCACTAGAGCAGGTGCATCTTACTGTCTGAAGCCTTTCAGGTGGTCTTCAGCCCCAGTGGCACTGGTCCATCAAGTCTCATCACCCAAGGATATATTGTAGGGCTCCTTTAGGAATGTCAGATCAGCATGCAGCTTTCCTAGGCTAGGAAACCATGTGCTAAAGGGTACTTGGCTGAGAGCACACCCACCTTGAGCTGTGCTTTCAGGCCATTCGTGAGGCTGGTGTTCTGTGGGATGCTTTGCTCTCTGAGGCCTCCTTGCCTGCTGTCCTCCATGTAGGGACTACAGTGGAAGATATTCCCCAAAACCCCATCTCTGTCTCCCTGGGAGAACAGGAATGCTCTTTCTTACTGGACCAGGGCAGTGGGTCTTTCTGGCTCTGCCATAAAAGCAGAGCAGGTGTTTTATTAGATATGCTTTAATCTGGTTGCTTGAACAGCATTTTTAGCCAGGAGGGTGGTCTGTCAGATGGACAGGTAAAACCTGTTGCTCCACCAGCACAGGCAGGCTGTGTATTAGAGACAAGGCGTGTGTTTTGTAGCGAAAACTGGGAGCCTAATTTTAGAATGACAGCAAGGCCAGGCTCAGTTGTCTGCCTGGGCCCTGTCCCAGCTCCTCTGTGCTGCCAGAAACTTGCCCTCCCTTTCTTGGAGTGAACTGTATCATACCTTTTAAAGTACAGCCTCCCCTCCAACAAGGCAAAGTAATTCCTGCAGTTGCTTTTGTCTTAAAGGACACACAAACCAAGAGATCCCTTGGTCCCTATGCAGACAGTCTGTGTTTCTCCCTAAGATGTTTGTTGTGCTTCCTTTGCAGATGCAGCTTCTGGACAAGTTCCCTATTGAAGGAGGCCAGAAAGATCCCAAGCAAAGAATCATTCCTTTCCTACCAGGTAATGCTGTGGGGAAAGCCCTAAATAAGATGGGTGAGAACAGCTGGAGACTGCAGCTCCCCAGCTACTGTCTCTAGTACTTTTGTGACCATTCTTATAAATGCCTTTTCCCTGGGAGCCCATGCACCCAGTCTTGTGATACCAGACCTCCACCTCCTCCTAAAATAGCTGGCATGGTGTTTAGGACTCCCAGGGGATTTTACATCAGCTGTTCAGATTCTGGTTGGCTCGTGCCCTGTCACACAAAGGGATTTGATGGCTTCTGGGGGGCTGTGTCTTTGAGGTGCAACCAGGCAGCCTGAGCTCTGGCCACCATTTGGGAGACCACTGGGGACCAGAGTCAGTCTTCGTCATTTCTGGATGCTGCAGCTCTGCAGACATTGTTACTGTACAATAATGAATGAATAACTAGAGTTGCCACTGGGACTGAAAGGAAACTGAAGGAAAGTTAAATGCAAATAGGGTTTTCTGCAATGCTGGCCAAAAAGCTATTTACTTATCTTTTTGGCCAGAGCCACTGTTCCTCTGACAGCTTTCGTAGAGGGCCTGGACATGATGGATATCCTGTCCTCAGAGTAACAGCACACGCTTCTACATAGCTTCTTCCAGCAGCGGCTGCAGGGATGGCAGGGGGGAGATGAGCCAGACCACAGCGTACTCTTGGAAGTGCAGGCTCTGGCCAGCTCCCTATTGTCTGACTGCACGATTCTGGCTGTTGGCTTGAAGTTTGGCTCGCTGCACTGCCTGCCAGGATAAATGCAGTATTTTCAGCCTGTTAAAAGGTCTGTTCTCTCTCTTGCTATTAAAAGGAGATCCCAGCTCTTCCCTCAAGGTCTGTGAAGAGAAGCTGGGATGGGAGGGCTTAGTCCTCTCCAGGAGCATGCTGCAGTCTCCCTAAAGCTATTTGCAGGCAAAGCAGCTGCTCCAGATGTGTGGTGAGCACAGCTTCCTAGTGGGAAGTAGGGGCTTAGAAACCAGCAGCACAAATACATGACACAAGCATCAGAGCCACAGCAGGCCAGCACAGCTGCCTGGCCGTGTCCTGGCAGCATCCTGGCAGCCTCCATCGACCTTGTGGAAGGCAGTCCCAGGCTCGGGGTTTGCTCTCTGCAGTGTTCTGTGCTGCATCCAAACTCTGCAGCCAGAGGAAGGTGGTGTTGCCATCCATGTCCTATCTGGGATGCGGAGAGAAATCCAAGAGTGGGCTCTCTTTTTAGCTGTATCACCAACAAACTCATAGCCAAATCACTTTATGAAACTTCTTTGTGATAAGAATGGATACTGCTGGCCTGCCTTTCTTCCTGGAAAGCATTTTGAGGTCCTTGACAGCATTGTACAGGAGTGCAGATGGCTTCACATGAGGTGCTGTAGGAAAATCCTGTCTGCAGGTAGCATTTGTTCCTCCTGTATTGACTGTCACTGGCCTATCTGTTTTATTTTCTCCTAGAACAATGTTGGCTGACTGCAGGTGGCTGCTGCTCGGCCTTTGTGCAGATCTTAGTGATGGATGTCCTGATATATGGGTGATATTTGCAGAGGGTGAGATAAACCCCATATGCCCATTACAACACTTCCTACCCTTCCCATCCTCCAGGAACCTGAGGGAGATGGCAGTGCCACATGTCCTTGAGGGGAAGAGTTATTATCTGGAAAACATTTGGGCTGACTTAGTGTCCCAAAGAGAGAAGCTGCCAGAACAGACTAGACTTCAGCTGTATTTAATTTAAAATTTCTGTGATATATGTTCTACTTTTGATATAGAATCTCTGCCTCTTTCTTGTTGAACTGCTGAACAGCCCTTGTTGCTTTACCCAGGAACAAGGTGACTCAGCTAAATGTCAAACAATGTCAAACTCCGTTAAATAAACTAGCTCCCATAATTAGAAAACGCATGGCATTTCTGCAGCTGGAGCCGTGGATTACGGAAACGAATACCTAGCTATAAACTCCCTTAATTAAAAAATGGCAAGGCAGATGTTTGTACTTAAATCCTACTTTATGAAGATGTTATGGTCCTGCTTGCTTATTGCGGGCCTGATTCAGCCAAGCTGGAGTGGCTCTGCATGCTGGGTTCTGGGTGCCTGGGGTTTGCTGTGCCACTTGCAGGGTAGGACAAATCTCCCCATCAAGTCTGGCTCAGGCACACTCCATCCTGCAACTCCTGATTGTCAGTGCTCTCCTGAAACAATAATTAGTGGTTGACCGTGCTGGAAACCTTTTACCTATAAAACCAAGGAGAATGTAATGGAGTTTAGAGCCTTGCCCCCCAAGAAGAGACCATACTGGGTTCAGCAGCAGGAAAGTGCAGTTCTTCTTTCCTCTAGACACCTTTATCTTATTTTCACCAATTTCTTCCTTCAAATATATTTACCCTCACTTCTCCCTTGCACAAATAAGGACTCTATGGCTTTCAGTGCCATGAAGAGGTGCAAGGAAATTATAAACAGTGCCAGGTAGTCCTGTAGAAAATGTCCTGTGGACAATTTTGTAGTTTTGTTTTACTTTTTGAGAGTCACTTCCTTGCCTTCAATTTTTCTGTGATTTTTTTTAACCATACTGAGAGGGCAAAAGTGGTATTTTTCATCTCCTTTCCTCATTTTAGCTTCTTGTGGTTTTTTTCCATTCTTCTCTCTGATTTCCTTTTTTAATATTGGAGGGATTGTGCAGAAGAAAACTACAAAAGAAACTCTGTGGATTGGCCAGAGAGCATTTTTGTAGTTGGTGGTATGAATTTTTTCCTTTGGAGGGAGACTGTGGAAGAGTCAGAATAAAATTTGCTGCAAAAACCCATCTCTAGACCAGAGACAGTTTTTTGCTCCAGGAAGACATGGATGGAAAAGTGCTGTTTGAATGTACCGGTGTGGCTGTTGGTTGAGCCCATCTGCAATACACTGATTTCTCCATCACCTCTTTTGCTGCATATCTGAAGAACGATCTTTGGAGTGTGGATGAGTAGTTTTACTCCCTCCCTGTCAGGTACTTTTACATCTGCGTCAGCAGAGAGAAGGGGTTATGGATTTGGGCTCCCTTTTTCAGGGATCTTGAGGAAATTAATGAAGGAATTTCAGCTGGAAGGAGAAGACTCGTCTGCTGAGCTTCTGAAGACCACAGTGGCAAATGAAATGGCAGAGACAGAGCGATGCAACTCTGGGATTAACAGTTTTGCAGTGGTTGACCCAAGACTCCAGGGCTTGCATTGTTTTTCGTTTCTCTTGGCACTAAGTGGGAGAGCCATCTGAAAACAAAGCTGGAGTTGGAGGGATGTCAGCTCTTCTTGCTCCACTGCGTCTTCCAAAGTGCAGCCCCGGGGAAAACACGCTGCATGGCATGAAATCATCCCGTCATGCTGGCTGCTGGCCTGCAGATCTCTGCCTTGGAGAGAGGCTTGGGCTTGCCGTGGCATGGAGGGCTGGCCATTGAGGATGGCAGCCCCTTGCACTTCCCACACAGATTCCAGCTTGATCCCTGCCGGACATCCAACCACTTTGACGCCCACTGAAGAAACAGGAGGTTTTTGCATAGGATGTGCCAGAAGGCGAAAATCCTCGCTGGGTGTCTGCTCTGCAGCTTCCATGCTGCCTGGAGAGGGAGACATCCTGTTCGGGGAGACTGCTTTGTGTGCCTGGTTTTCCTAACTCTTGGGAAGCAGAGTCCTGTCCCAGGGGAGCAGGGTGATCAGTGCAGGCTGCCCTACCAGCTTGGTCAGGCAGCTGGAGGAACAACACCCCAGCCTGGCTCCAGTCCCTGCCTCCAGTGCTTGGGAGCCTCTACCACAGAGGCACCTTCTCTCTTCCTTTTTTTCCTCACTCGGGTTTTCCTCCTCCCGTGACTAGGGCGAGGAAAGAGGAAACCATCCATTTCGGGGTGCATGCTGCCAGTGTAGCTTGGTGGCTGTGTCCCAGGGCGCTGGGAGGGATGCCAGCATGGGGGATGAGATGTCACCCAGCTGCTGTCACCCCGCTGTGCCCCGCTGACCTGCCGTCTCAGCGAGAAGAGAAACGTTCCGGCACCGTCTCAGAGGGGTCTTTGGGACTTTCTCCTTCATGGGCAGCGGGAGCACACTGTGCGCCTGCTGAGGCGTTTTAAGGGCAGGCAGCACATTCAGGGCGGCAGAGATCGCTGCCGGGAGGGCGAGTCCGGCCCTGTTCTCTGCTCCAGAGCTGGGGCGCGTTTCTCCTGCCGGGAACAGCGGGTGGGAGTGGGGTGAGCTGATCCCTGCCGGGGGGGCTTTGCCTCACTGCTTCATCTCTGGGCAAGGCTCCCGGTTCCCCAGAGAAGCCCCAGGCTCCCCCAGCCTGGGGTTCGCTGGAGGCTGCTCCTGCAGCAAAGGCGAGCCGGGGGAGCGAGCCCCAGCCGAGGGCAGAGCCACGCGTGACTCAGGAGGGCTGCGGGAAGGGACAGGTTCGCTCGGAGAGGGCGCGGGCGGCCGCCCCAGCACCGCCCAGATACCTGGGGTGCCGAGGGGTGCGCGGGGAGCCTCCCCGCTTTGCACAATGCGGGAGGATGGGGAATAACCTCTCGCCAATGCCGGCTGGGACCTTCCTCACCTCTGTTTCTGCCACTCCCGGGCTGCAGTGGGGAAGGAGATCTGCCGATGAACTGCATCCCAGGTGCTTGTCTGCTTTCTGGTTTCGGTTTGGTGTGTTGGGTTTGGTTTTTTCCCCTCCCCTTTCCAGTGCCGTCTTTTGGGTTAGACGAAGCTGAGGAAAAGGGCTTCAGTAGGTTTGCAACAGCAGGATTTCGTCCACGGTGTTGAGAGCAGGGATTTATTTTTTTTTTTCGTCTCAGCTTTGTGTATTTCAGCTTTTCGCCTTTTGTTTTGCTCCGGGCTGGAGGAGAAGCAGTGTTTTGTTCAGAGATCATGGGCTCATCCCTCAGGTCCAGCCATTCACGTTCTACCTGTGTAAATCGGGTCCAGGCTCAGCAAAATTAGGATGTGGCCATGTGTAATTTTGTCAAAGGTCCTGCATTTCAGCAGGGTACACTGCATGGAAAATGTTTTCAACATTTATTCTGCCCACCTTGGGAGGCAGGGGGATGATGACTGTGAGGCACACACTGGCCGAGGAGGAGCCTTAGAACTTTTAGAGATATTTTTAATGCAGGCTGTTTTCTCCCTTGGAGGGCTGGTTGCTAGCAGAGCATTTAAAAGGAAATGCATTCCCTGCCCTAATTTTTAGCTGTATTTTATGTGCAAATTTCAGATTTGTTTTTAATTTTTGATTATTCTGTCCTTCATCAGTCTGAGCCAGGGCAGCAAGTTATTAGTGATTTAAACTTTTTTTTGGAGTCATTTTGAATTCCTCAGAATTTCATTTCTGACCTGCTCAGAAATGAACAGTGTTGCAGCAGTTCAAAGCCAGTCAAAAGGTAGCATAAAGATTAAAAAACCCAAGAGAGATCAGATAAAAGTCTCTGTATCAAGGCATATCTTATGTTTTAGATTAAAATATGACTTAAGTTATTTGAAACAGTGTTCCTTTAATATGCAGGTATAGACTTACAGGAATGATAGGCATACACACACACAGAGCAGAGTCTCGGTGTCTGGTTTGCTGAGCCTTACCTGTGTAATATCCATGACCAAGATGTTCTGCTGTGCTTTTCTGAGTATCAGGCAACAAACTCCCAGAAGAAAGAGGGGCTCTGCCCCCATCCCCTTCTACCACCTGCAGTAAAGCATCATTGCAGTCCCCTGTCCCCATCTCTGAGGAGCTGCCAGAGGGTGGAGAGGTGACCCATGGCACTGTGGCATGAGATGCTGTGGGCTTGAAGAGCTATGGAAATCTTTTGGGGGGCCATTCCATAATGCAGTGCAATTTCATTTTAATGTACGTATCTTACATTTTCCTGCCTGTTCTCTGAAAGGGGAGAGTGCTTTCAGGTTTAAAACTAACTTATGTTTGAGCCTGGATATTGTGTTAGCAAGGCAGCTAACAGGTCCTTGGCTTCTTTCCACTCCAGCTTATTTAGGACTTGGGTGATGCTGAGCTTCTGGTGAGCTGCCCTTCAGCAGCTCCTATTGTTTGAGTTAGCGGTTTCTATTGTGTCTTTCTATTTTCTGCCTTGCTAGGAGAGCTATTGTGGAAAATTCATCTCCTGTCTCTCACAAGAGGAGAATGGATTTCCTGTCGGCTCTGGGTTTGAAGGGAGAGCAGGGGCTGCCGGGAGGAAGCGGTTGTTCCTCAGCCGGGCGGCGGGAGGATTGATGATTTTGAGGGGAACAGGCGTATTCTTTTCTTTAGACTCTGTGGGGATATTTTTAGTGTTTAAGTGTTTTCTGGTTGAAAGACAAGTGGTCAAGTATGAGGTCATAGGATGCCCTAAGGCTGCTGCCTATTGAAAAAGCTGTGGAAAAGGCATGGCCAGCGCCAGCTTTCAGAGCTGCCCACTGAGGAGGGAGCTGTAAGGAGCCCCTTGGACTGGAGTGCAGGGAGCTGCTGATTTAGTCTGTTTCACAGGTCGGGCCTTCTGAAGGTCTTTGGACGTTAATAGGGCATGAATCAAGTGTCTGATTCCATTACAAAAGGAAGAAAAAGCGGAAAAAAATAGTGCTGGTATCTGCCCAAGTACCTGTTCTTCTTCTCTCAGTCTCTTCTGAGTCCTTTCTCAGCATACAGATCGAAAATCCACCAGCTGACAGCTGAAATGAAGGGATGAAATAGAAAAAAGCTATGGAATCTTTTTCAGGGGCTTGTAAACCCACTCTTCTCACACAGGTTAAGAACTTGTGTTTTGCTCAACCAGAAACCACCTCTGGGCAGAAATCAGCATATGCAAAACATGATGTGCCTCTCATTAGACCACTTGAATCTCCTGATGAGGATTTTGTAATGATCACGCCACAGTTTCTAGGGAAAACAAAGAATGGAAAGGGATTTGGATTTGGGTTTCCTTGAAGCCAGAGCTAATGGGGGTTATTTATTTTTTTTGCAGCTCTGGATGCTAGACTGAAAGGCCAGGGAAGGTTTTCAGTGTAGTCTAGCTGCCTGGACTCCTTGGGGAAATATGCAGACGTTTTTACTCAGAAATTAGTTGGATTTTGATTCTTGTTTTTAAAGGCAATAAATAAACACGATTATAGACTTGAAAAGCAGTTTGAGCTGCATTGGGCTTGTCGTTTCCTCAGGCAGCCATTCCAGATGAGTGTGCCCTCTACTACTATAATTACTTTTTAAAAATAACTCTGCAAGTCTGTAATCTAAAGTGGGTGGTATGTAGCAAGTCTGAGAGCATTCTGCATTCAACCCACAGACTGGGGAGAGGGTGACTTTATATAAGGGTTTGCTTGTCTTCCTCTCTGGTCTGAAATCTGACTTTTTCCCACAATCCATCAACAAATGGCCCATACAATGAAAGTGCTTTTTAACACAGGAGTCAAGCATGCCAGGGACTCAGATGGCTTTGCAGCCCCACAGGCTCAAGGTATTCCCTCTGGATATTACTTATCTACCTAATCTTGTCTTTGTTGTGTTCAAATTTAAGTTGCCTGGGCAATACAGGAGAGAAGAGCCCAGCTGAGATTCACAGCTAATAGTCTAGACCAATGTTTGAATCTGTTTTCAGCCCCCTTTGCCTTTTGGCTGGGCCAGCTGATTTATTTATACACTAACATGCTTAAAATAGGTTGTGATTATTTTTTTCCTGTAGATTGGAAACAATGAACCTGGGAATTTTGCTGCTTGGTTTCTCCTGCTTTATTTTCTCTATCTATTGAGCTTTTGAGGTGGTGATATTCTCTAATGTGGTGTGTTTGCAGACCGCTCTGCTCCACAATGCAGCTTTTTCCAGGGTCTCATGAACATGTTTGTTGTTACTCATAAGGGGATCTTTATACTCTGGAGCAGAGTGAGGGGATACTGCAGGCAGGGATTTGCCAAAGCTAATCTATTTTCACTATAATGAAATAACCCATGGCAGTGTCTACTCCCCTGTGGGGTTTCTTTTTTAGAGTTTAGTCCCATTTAAAGGGAAAGCTGAGGTAGAGAGAAGGAAATAACGTGGGAATCAGAAAGAGGAAACCAGGGATAGGTAGGTGAGGAAAGGAAAGCAAGTCCTAGAAGTGGGAAATTCAATCCTCTTGAGCTTCTTCCATTCAGAGAGGTGCTAATACAGGCCTCAGGCTTGTATGAAGGATTGAGGTAATTAATGTTTGCCCTCAAATTTCCGTGGGTCTGAAGTTAAGCACTTCCACCATGTCGTTTTCTATCAGGGTTTTGCCACCTCTAAATAAAGAGCAGAAAATTACATTCCTTCTGCTTTTACATCCTATGCATTGGCAAGTTCAGACATGCATGGTGCTTCTTACATTCAGGGCTCTGAACAGCACAGGGCTGGCCTGGAGGAAGCAAAACATTTGCAATCTGGTTTGCCCATGATGGGATTTTATTGGTGTTTGGGCTGATGGACAGACTCCAGTTTTTCTCTGAGTGCACTGTTAGATGTGATTCCCTCCAAATTCTTCCAGCTCTTCTCACCAAATGCTGGGTAGTTTGGTATCGTCTCAGGCAAGGAGTAAAACCATCAGACCAGAGTACAGGAGAAAGGCATTTGGGGCTGTTCCCACTGTGCAGTGTCGTCATGGCTGGTCTATTTTAATCGTTAGATGTGGAGAGCAGAAGGAAGAATGTTCCTGTATTAATCCCACCTCCTACAAAACACAGCGAATGCAGATTTGTGTGTTTAGCAGATTTCCTCTTGGGAAAAGAAGTCTCCTATAGATAATAGTCCTTTTAGCAACATCTCCAGTGAACGAGGCTTTGTCCGAAGAACAAAGAAAAAGTCGCAAGCTTGAAATATGCCTGAATTTCCTGAGTGCACTCGCCGCTGTGTGCAGGCAGGAAGCTCTGTTAGTCTGGTTTGGATGTTTGCTCTGAAGTGGCATAAACAGAGTGTCGGGTCTCCCGGGATCCTGATCTGACCCGTGGAGCAGGGAATAGGGGTTCCTCTGAGCTGCAGCTGGGAGAAGGACTGCCACAGTCACAGGCAGCTCTGTGGCCGAGTCCCTGACTGTCCCATTTCTCCTCTGGCCGTATCCTCCGAAGATCCTGGGTGGATTCTGGGTCCAGCTGCCGAGGTGAGCAGTGCAGCTACAGTAGACCCAGCACACGTGAGTGTTAAGCTGCCAGCCAGCAGGGAGCTCGTTTCCTGCACAATTATGGAAAGAGCTGATCTGTGACATTTTAAGAAGGGGAGAAAATACAGGGCAGGGGAAGGAAGGCCCTGGCTACGTAAATATTTACTCTTGCACGATGTCCCAGCCACCATCGTCTTCCAGGGTCTAGGAGAAGAAGGGGTTGCTTGCTGCTGGCTCGGGCACATGGTGACAGGGGCTGGGGCAGCCACCAGTGGGCTGCCTGCAGCTGGAAGGAGGACACTGCCAAGCAAAAGCTGCTCTGCTGGAGTGTGATACTGCCCTGCTGGACCCACCTGCTCCTTGCTGCCTCCCATAGCCAGGCATGTACTGCTGGACCACTAAGAGTTTGCTTGAACCACCTGCCTGGGCCTCCTTTCTCATTTTTCGTCTAACAAAGTCTAACAAAGCCAAGGTAGTGAGATACCCCTGCCAGGGAGGTAACAGGTAGCCCTGCTCCTTCCCAGAGAGCACAGCAGCCATGGAAAGGGTGTTTGGGAAACGAAGGCACAAAGTGTTCCAGGGTAATGCTGCTGCAGGCAGTTGAGGTGTCCAGGATCTGGGGACTGCAGCATCTTGTGTGATGCCATCATCATGTCACATGCCCACCACCAGCCAGGTCTGGAGCAGACGTGAACTGTGTTGTGAGCAGAGGAGGCGCTCGGAGGCACATTGCTGAATCTGATTGAAAAGACCCTTGGACACAAGTGAAAAAAAGACCCTCAGAGACAGGAAAAGGCTTTTCTTGTGGCCATAGCATTGTTCAACCTGATGTAATACTTGCTTTCAGTTTTTTTCCCCTCACCCTAGACAAAAATGTTATTTTTCCCATTCCTATCAAAGAGAGGGTGAATTGACTCTCTTTGGTCTTTAAATACTGCTGAGTTGTCCTTGCATTAGCCCCCCCTGGCTGTGGTGGTGGCTGCAGTGGTATCTGACCCCTGGGGCATTTCTGAAGTCCCTCCTGTGTGTACCCACCCTTCCAGAGTGAAGGGAAGGCTGTGGTGTGCTTTGCTTTGTCCAGTTTGTGTTTGTAGCCAGGATTGCGCAGTCTAAGCCATGTTTCTGCAGTGCAGCAGCTGAGGTGACTGTCAGCATGGGGTGATGTGTGTGAGGAGATTCAGTGAGTCCCAGTACGAGTGACACCAATCCACTGGTGGGTCTTGCTGTAATCTGCTCTCCCAGTGCCGTCTGTGAAACCAGAAGAGTTGGAATAGGTGGGATTCAAAGATTTGTTTCATGGAAGTGGTCGATGTGGTAGGAGAGGTAACTCCAGCCTGTTGCCCTCCACCCCTTTCATCAAGGAAATACTGGCTAAGCTCACTCCCCAGAACATGCACCATCACTCAGTGAATAAACACAAGGGATTTGTTGTGGGTTAAATCTGCTGCTGGAAATCAAACCCCATTCATGGTCAGATGACATCTTTTTTCTTGGAAAGGGACCAAGGTTAAGAAGACAAGGAAGGCAGGTTAGTTAAAATATGTCAAAGTCTCTCGGGTGTAAGTAAAGACTATAAATAGAAGCCTTTTAACTTGGAAAAGAACTTTACAGTGATATGATCAGGCTCAATTTAGTCCAAATATTGCTTTATGCCATTAAGCTGTTATCAGGTTTTGGTTCAACTGCAATAGTTTTATGGCTTCAGTGCAGTGGGAACAGTTGCAGCCTTTATGCAAGTAAAGCATTTCCCCTGAAACATTTGCAGGGAAGACTGCTGCATTGTGCAGGAACCTGGGAGTGAAACTGCCTGGAAACGAATAGCTGGGAAGGTCACCTCCTCTAAATCTTTTTTTTTTTTCCTCATTCCAGTGTAACTACACAGTCTAAGGATTTATCTTGTGAACAAGGAGATTTAAATAAGGTTTAGTTTTACATTCCTGTTAATGAATCCTCAAACTTAGTAATAAAAGCTGAACATTTTTACTTATTTCCTCTTAAGCTGCAAGCATGTCTGATTCAGCAGTGTCTTGAGATGATTTGTCAGGATGAGAAAATAAGTCACACCGCTCTTCCTCTTGGGATTAATAGAGAACAAGAATAATCCTGTACGCATAATATTATTTCAGTTGGGCTTGCATAACAGCCTGTAAATGGTTATACTCAATGCAGTGCTTTGTAATAATGATGTTTCATCCTTTGAAGTTAGGTTAGTTCATGTTGCAATGTCAGATCTGCACAAATAATAAAACACACACACACCCCTCCAGTTTTTTTAACTATCCTTTATTTTCTGGTACAAGTTTTGCTACAGTTGATTAGAAGAGAGAGGATTTTAATGCTGTTTTCCAGCACCATCACAGCCCGAAAAGTCCCGTCTCACATTTGGTGTGTTTGCATGTCAGTGTGCAGCTGAGGGTTTAGGAAGATCCTGGTGTTTCTAAGAAGTCTTGCTGTGTGCCTGCCTATGCTCAAAGTCTCTGCAGAGCATGAGTAATTCCACCAAAATCATTGTAACTGACCCTCTCCATGAGCCAAGGTTTTCCATGCATCTGGGCCCTTATTCCTGGCTTTCATTAAAGGAAGTGAGAGAAATCAGGCCTCCCATAATTACTTACAATCTGTGAGCTAGGCACATATGTAAATATTTTCAGGGTCACAACTTAGCTCTTTACTTTTAATATACTTTGTTATTAGTAATCGGTTTTGAAGAGATTGAAAATCCCACCCATAAGTTTCTGTAGTGTCAAGCCTGCTCAGCCTTGACCTCTGCTCCCAGTGGTATCATTGGATTTACTGTTGACTTCAGCAGAAGCAGTCACAGCAGGTCTGAGTGCTTTTGAAAACCCATTCCCTGTGTTTTTCTGTGTAAAACCCATCACTGTGGCTGCCAGATTATATGATGCTAGGGTTTAAAATGACTTAAGAATGAAATCAAACTGATGAGAAGGCTAAATTGTAATAAAGCTAAGCAAAGTAAGCTTGCTTTCTTTCTAAGACAGAGTGACTTTCACAAGGTTTTAATTTTCTCTGGCCCAAGTGGAAAAGCAGTTGAGTTTGGTTCATTGTGTGCATGCATGTGTTGACACTGCTCCAGCGAGGTCTGAGATGACATCCTGCACCCACTACCATGCTGGCTTACCCTGGGCATGTGGGACTGGGTGAGGGGGGCTGGAGCCTGCTTTGGGGGCTTGGTTTCAATTTCTCTCTGCCCCCCTACCACAGGGTGGGAACTTGGGAATCAACAGTTAAGCCCATATTCAGTTACTAACTCTGCCCAAGATAAGTCACGAGTTTTCCCCACCGCCAGAAGTTCTTTACAAATAGGAAGTAGAAGATCTGGGGGCTCAAGTAGAAGAAAGAGGGTCCAAATCTACCCCCAGACACTCTGCACATATTGAATGGGGGAAAAAGAGAGACAAACTAGAATTGCTGTGTCTCCCCATGCAATAGAAGAATAAATCCATAAAGCATTCTATGGCACTCAAATACTGCAGCAGTAAAGTCCTTCTGTAGCTGCCTAGGTCCTGACTGGTGGTGTTGCTGTGTTAAAAGCCTCCATGCTCACATCTGTTTGCAGATGTCCTCTGGAGCAGGGTGGTCTCTTGCTGTAAGAGTGATGATAAATACTTAGCTTTTATGGATTGGATTATTCCTCACAACTTGTTCTCTGTTTCACTGGAGGTCAGCTATACTCATCATCTATTTGGATTTTCTCCTCTGGGCCTGTTTTTGTTTTTTTGCAATTAAACCAGATCCTTTGTTCTGTGGTGTCAGCAGATAGGAGTGTTCCTCCAGGCAGCCATGAAGACAGAAATGTGTGGGCAAGGCTGTTGCCTTTCTGCAGCTTTCTGCTCCTCTTCTCCCATCAGCAGCTCCCTGTGCACAATACTCACTTCAAGGGTGGTTGTGTCCTCTCTACACCATCCATTTCTCGGTTCACCTCCCCTTGAAAAGAGAGTCCAGATGTTATAATCCTCTGGTAAGCCCTAAAACTGGCAGGATTTTTGTGTTTGTTTCCATCCTTCTGTTTTATTTTCATAAGCCTATAGATTGACTTTATTTCTCTTAAAGGTCTCTGAGCTGAGAGATTGCTATTCATCCACTTTTAATTAAAGCAATATAGGGAATTAGGCCTTTCACAGGGGTGGTTCTGGTGATGCCTCTGTTTTTGTTAGTTTTCCTCCCATCTGAGCAAATGCTTGGAAGTGTGAATTGGAGCTTAAGCTTTTTAATTACCAGAGAGTGCAATTGCTACATTATGGTGAATTGATTCCTTTGCAAAGGAAAAACTGTTTCTTGGCTGCTGCTGTGTGCGGTAGTGTAACAAAGAGAGGAGGGTTCCCTGCTGCAGCCTCAGAGGAGGGTGGTGGGTGCGAGGAGGGAGTGAGGATTTGGGCATCAGAGCACTGAGGCGTTTGGTGGAGTAGCTCAGGGTGATCTGGGATTTTTGCAGTAGGATTTTGAAGGGGTGGAGGTGGTGGGAGCCCAGTCCCTCACCCTGGCAGCATCCAGCCGTTTCCCACGGGAGTCTGTTTCAGATTAGGCTGCCAAAGGCGCAGTTTCTCTTGACATTGGTACCACGCTGGAACAGTTGTGGGTATAGGACTGAGGGTGTCCTGAGAGCCAAGAACTTCTCTTCCCAAGTGATTCTCATTCCCATTCTGTCCTCCTTCAAAGCAATGTTCTCAGGCTCATAAAACAGAGCTTCATACAAGCAGAGGCTGGTGCAGGCAGGGAACCTCCCATTGGTATATGGGGGTTACAAACTGGTCTTTTTCTGTATCTTGGGGAAGGCAGTGAAATCCTCCTCCCCAAGAACATGATTATTTTGGGTGAGCAAGTGAAGGATCACAAGAGCAAGTCTCAGGCTGACCTAGGGAAGCAGCTGGCTTTTCCGCCTGGAGTGTTCAAATTATTGCGGAGTAGTTTTACAGTGTGAAAGGCTCCAGCAGGAAATTTTCAGAAGAGCCCAAGTGTCATCTGACCCTGACTCCTGTTTTCTGAAGTGTCCATGTGTTCCTGGTGTGTGTTCGTGCATGTGTTTGGAAATTTGACTTCTGTTTCAGATTGGTTAGCTATTTTAATACAATGGAAGGAAAGCGATCACCCCAAGTGGCACTATGCATGCAGGAAAACCTGTATTTACCCGTGGACCCTTGGGGAGAGGGGATATTCCTCTTCAGTCTCATTAACTTCTGTCTCTTGCTTCTGTCCTTGCACGTAGCTTGTTTCCGGTACAAGGACACAGCTTCTCTTGGCTTCCTCAGCCCCACGAGCCACACACAGGTCCTTGCCGTGCTGCAGAGGAGCCAGCGCGGGTGTTTGTGTCCCTTTCTGACGTCCTTTGGGTCCATCTCAATGCCAGCACGTGATGAAGGGACTGTCAGACTGTCCCTTCCGCACTCGTCTCCTTTTTTTCCTCTCATCTGTGGCTTGGAATGGTTTGCTGTCCCCCAGGGGCTCACTGATGCTCCATGTGTTTCTAATCTCGTGGCTCAGCCGGGCTGGTTTCTCACTCGCAGCGATGAGACGCCGGCTCCGATGTCACTTAGCTTGGTTCTGATCCGTACGAGACCTAGGGCCAGACTCTGTTCTCATTAATGGCTTTTCCATTTGGAAATACGTGCTTCCCTTTCTGCAGCGTTTCCCTATTGCAATGCCTGGAAAGGGCCAAGAAAAATTTTGTCTTTTCCCCATTTGCAATGCCTGGGGTTCCTTGGGGGCTCTGGGTTTGTGCTGTGGTTCGTTACTGTTGCAGTTTTCCTGGGGGTTATAAGATGCTCTAAAGCAATCTGGCTGATTGAGCTGACTCAGAAGTGACCCTCCTGAATCACTCCCAGGCAGCTAAGCTGTCTCCAGATCTGACTACAGGAGACTGATCTGCTTGTCATTAAAATAAAATGTTCTGTATGCCTTCAAAATATCAGAAATTTGTTAGATACTTTGCTTTTGTATTTCCAAAAAGCTCGTTTTAGTGCCCTCTTTTTCAAATAATAGTTATTTAATTAATCTCCAGTGCAGTATCTGAAATGCACCTGTCTTGCCTCTTGGCACATGAACAAAAATTTATAAAATATGAGCTAAAATAAGCAGTGTGGAAAACAGAGTCATCCAGAGAAAAAATTTTAAAACCCGCCTCCTGAACAAGACAAAAACCTGTGAAAAAGGTCCATCTGGTACTTTTTCTGGATAGATAACATAAAAAATAAGGTGGTAAATAAGACCTAAACTTTTCTTCGTGTCCTAAATGTACTGAATGTGCATCCTCCTTCCTTGTCGTAGTGCATTGGAGAGGTGATTTTGGATGGCCTGAGGAGGTGAGGGCTCTCCGCTGTGGAGGTCTGTAACTATAGGTTAAACAGACTTCCCCAGCAGTGCCACAGGTAGAGTTGATTGTACCATGAATCAGGGTAATGGATTTGCTGGTCTCTTGAGCTCTCATGCTGTGTTTCTGTGATTTGGTTCTTTGGAGCCACGCGGTGAAAAGATCGTGATGAAGATTAATTCAGAGTGCGCAGCAATTGGACGTGAAGGGTCAGTAGTTTGTGGTTGTAAGATCTCAGCCTCAAAAAGAGGGATTTTATTCTACCCAGTAGTAGAAACTTGTCAAAATGTAATGTTTTCCTGCTTCTGGTTTTTAATCAAAACTTCATGACTTCTGGACAGCACCACTCTGATTTGTAAGTGGCACCAGTATAATTTGTGTCACCGCCACACCAGTCCCTCAGTTGCATGCACTCTTTCAAGTGTGTGTGTATGAATACTGCATTCAGGAAGCCTTGTGTCACAGAGCAATCTTTGTAGCAGTTGCGAGAAATACTTTTATTTCCTCCTTCTTGTCTGTCTAAAAGGAAAAAGCCCAGTCTTTCAAATCCATTTGCAGACACATGGTTTTGTGTAACTCAGCAGGAAATACTCTTTTGTCTGTCTTGTGGATGAGTGCAGTGGAAGGTTCTGCTGCATCCTCTGGGCTTTGGGCTGCCTGAGAAATTTTTCTGCTGGGCTCCACTGGTCCCACTCTCCTTCTCTTCCCATACTCATCCCTTCATTCACAGGATCCTAGTAGTAGTTGAATCTGGCCCACCATTGCTGTGGCAAGTATAGCATCACCAAGCTGCTGAACAGGCAGCCTTTGATGCTCTGTATTTCTTGCAGTCAGGTAATTTTGAGGTATGACCTGGATTTTGTTTTGCACAGGTGCCCAGTGTTAATTCAGGTGCTCGGCACTTCTCTGCTATTTATTAACTTGTTCAAAAGCCACAGTGGAAACCTAGCATTTTGGTTGTGAACAAATTAATCTGGGGGACTGCCTTGTGTTTGTACTATGCCTGGGACAGTGGGTTTTTGCTCTGGGAATAAATACTTTAGAAAGTATCTTCAGATTCTTTGCAAGAGAGCCACTCCTCTTCAGCCGTCTCCTCTGCCCTCATGCTGCTGGTTGGGAAGTGGCATTTCCACCATGCTTATCCCATGAAGGGGACCCACTCCTACCCTGCACAGGGAAAAAGTGAGGGCTGGTTCTGCCTAAATCAGCATGGAAAAATATTATGCGAGTGAGGCTGAATTCCATCCAAACATAAATAGAGTAGCATGCCCCAGAATATCGTCTTGGTCTAAATCTTGCTCAGAAGTCGAAAGTCCCAAGTACCAATAAAGTCACTGACTAATGAACATTACTCAGTTCCTTTGGGTGCTTGGATAGGGGCACTCATAGTTTCCAGTCATACGATTACTCCTTTTTTACTTTAAGCCATCCTGTTTTCCTTTAGTCTTTTAGCCTTAAAGAAACATTGAGTAACTCTGTGTTCTGCTTCTTAATGGCAAAGTCAAGGGATTCCAGAGACACGGATCTTTTCCTGCTACCTGGGAACACCTTCTTCATCTCTGTACCAGCTGATGTGTTAGTTTCCTGGTTCATTTTCCATCACCTTTTCTGAGTCTCTCACCCGTTTTCCACTGGAATCATAAAGAAGTCGGGATTTTCCAAGAAGCGTGTCTCTTAGATATGCAGTGGAGATGAATCGGCACCAGGACATCTGCTCTGCACAGTGGGTTTTTGGTGATGAGAGAGGAAGGGATTAAAATCTAAACCTGAAGTTCGGCAAATGATTTCAGTAAAAGCTTTAGGGAAGGCCAGCCCCAGTTTCTGGACAGCTCATTCTTGGCTGCCAGTGGAGGTACAAAGAACAGCCAGCTTCCAGATGAGTCATTAGCCTGGCACATGAGGACCCTTCAATTCAGTTCCTTGTGATGTCTTGCAGGAGTTTACCTGCAGGAATAGATGTCTGCATGGTACATGAGACCTGTGAGTCCTTGAGCTGCCATTGACACCTTGTCCTGTGTCATTCAGAACTGCAGCACTGCACCAGAATTTAGTGACTTTCAGCATCCAGTCACTTCTCCCAGGACCTCATGCTCAGGGTTGTGTCTTTGGGTGGGCAGTGACTCTGCTGAGAGGTCTTGCACTTCTGTACCAAATGGAGCTTCTGGTGTTGTGATTTCAAGTATGCAACCCATTGCCTCAGCTAAATTCACTCCTGTTGTACCTGAGATACAGGTACACCCCCGAGGACCGTGACTCTTTTAGGAAGTTGTGTAACTTGGAGACTTGTTTCACACATTCAGATCAGAATGTGGGTCCATGGTGGCTTGAGCTGAGTCTCTGAGAGCAATCCTGAGTGGCAGATGAGCCATTTCACCTGACCTGGGTCCAGGTGATCTGTGTTGGACTGCTTCCTAAATCTGGCCCAATTATTTATTTTTCACAGAACTAACACCGGAGTATGTGTGGACTATACAGCAGCTGCCACTGAAATTTACTGGGATGTAGTTTCTGCAATAATTATCTACAATTCCTGACACCTGCCACCATCCCATTCTGTGGCTGTGCCATGCTGGTATATTTGACTTATGTCATTCTGGGCATTGCATAAAAGTATCACCTGTCTGTGAAATACCTTCATCTGCGGAATCTAGCACAGTGAATCTTGGATGGCAACACTACACCTCAGATTGTGAATAGGGATAAAGAAGAATCCCACATCCAATTGACCATGGCAAATCCAATTCAAACTGCAAAGGGATATTTTTCATCCCATTAGGCAGAATGTGATTAATTTCCCATGTGGAAAATTCTTCAAGACAGACGTGCTCGTAAATTATGGCTTAAGAGATCCTATTACTTCCAGATCCATCAAAACCTACTGTGCCTCCCAAAATAGCAGTAAGAAGATAATTATATTAACAGTCTTTCTTGTTATTTGATGTATGACTGACATAGGCTGTAAGGTTATTTTCTGCCAGGTTGGATCCTTCTTTTAAGGATGGATGCTTTGGTGTTTGTAGACATTAACAACAAGCCTTGGTTTCTGACATTTGAAATAAAAGTGTTACAGGACAGTTTATAAAATAGAGGATTGAAAGCTGATAGATGTCATTGAGCCTGCATTTTGAAACAACACATCCTCTGGGGATGAAGACTTAAAAACTTCCTATCTGAAAAGATACAGGGATTTACCAGCAGAGATTCTTGAATGATCTGGTCTAGGAGGTGCTAGCAACATAACTAAGTGATAGTGAAATTCACTTAGGATACTCAAATTTGGAACTGACTGAAAAACATTGGAGGAGGATCTCATAATATACATGGTAAAAAGGCAGTTTGGTGATGGTAAGCACAAAGCAGTGGAGAGGGCAGAGGGGAAGAACCATTGTGATCTACAAAGGAGATTTCAGTAGCTCTGAGGGTGTTTCTGTGAAAACTGCAGCTCAATAGTCAGCAGCAGTCAGAAAGCCAAAGGTGGTGTTAAAAAGAATTAGGCAAAGAATGGGAAACAAAACCCAGAGCTTCAGCTGCGGAAGTCCAAGATTTCCCCACATTGTGAATACTGTGTGCAGGTCTGGTGTTGCCTCTCAGAAAGTGTACATAATAAAGTAAGGTGCTGAGAAGGATGACAGAGGTGATTACAGAGGTGAATTGGCTTTTGTAGGACAGTAATAAATAGACTAAAAGTCTTCAGTCTTGAGCAATGTGATGGTTGGATAGAGGAGACGTTTGTGAAATTAACAAAAATTTGAGAGTGAGGAAAACATGATTAATTTTATTTCTCAGGATGCAAAAACCAGGTGCAGCCTGTGAAATCTGAAAAGCAAGCTTAAAGTGAACAAAAGGAAGTATGAAATCACAAGCTGTGTGATTAAATTATGAAATTCATTTTCAGAGGACTCTATAGGGACCACAAAATCTGTGGGTTCAAAAATGCACTAGAGCAGTTTCTGTAGGATGGAGCCAACATTGGTTGCTAAAAGTTATTTTCTAATTCCCAAAATGTCTAAGCTCTGCTGTGCGGGTATAGAAAGTGTGTGTCAGGAGAAGGATCCCATTACATGTGCCCTGTTCTTGAATTTCTTGCCTGCCCACTCTTGTAGACGGGGAGCTGGATTACAGAGATCTTTGGCCCAACCAAATGCAACACTCCTACACTGCTGCAACAAAGTGGATTAAATCTTCCGTCCCTTTTTGGTGTGTAATAACCACTAGTGGAGCTGCATTCTTGAACTGCTGCAGCTAAACACATAGATAGTGCTCCTCCATCCAGAGGTGGAGGAGATGGCATCTGTCCATTCTTGACCTTCTGCTGGGAGACCACAGGTCTGCAGGCTGGACCACCTCAGAGGGGTTATCTGAGGTACCCAATAGTGTGACTGTGTATCTCCGTCCAGACCTGAATAGCCCTGCACACCAGGACACAAAGGCAGACAGCATTTGGGGAGCTGCCATTCCGGTGTGGTGGCACAGGGAGAGAAAGACAGGTTTGTTTGTGGGGTGGATTTTGTTAGCAGTCAGTCCCGTTTGGCGGCTCAGTGTCTCTGTGGCTTCAAATGCAATTAATCAGGGCCCAAAAGGGTAATTACCAGCTCACATTCCTAATTCAGATTTCTGTGCCTATTCATGTTAGTGTTTTTTTTTAATTTAGCAATAAAGTTGGGGTTGTTTTCATGTTTTTATGCTGCTGGCCCAGTGATCCTTATTAAAAATAAAAAAATAGCAAAACATTAGTTTCCAGTCCACCTTTTTTTTCTTCTCCCTGGGAAATGAAAAGCCCATATTAACTGAAAGGGAAGCAAAAGCGTGCCTGGTACTAGGGTCCTGGTGTCACCTTGGCTGAAGACACTTTTCCTTTCATGGAGTGAGTAATTGCTCAGAGCATTAATCTCTGAAAGAGGCTTTTTATTCTGCAGTGGGCAAAGCTGTTGACATCTGACAGTGCTGTTTCCTCCTTTGATCACATGTAAGCACCTTGCTGAACCCAGGAGGAGGCGGCCCTGGCAAGCTGGGGATGCTCAGCATCCTGACGTCCAGGGCAGCAGCTCTGTCCTCTTGCAGCCTTAACACTGCATTTACTTGCACGTGGAGGAACTGAGAGGAACTTTTTCAGATTGTCCTCCACTGTCTTCTGGCACCAGCAGTGCCTGCTGGTGCCAAGTCACACTTGAGCGTAGTTTGCATTAAGTGGCCTGAGCTGGAAGCAGCTGACGTGCTCACACACAGAGGAGCTGGGTGTGAAGGAGGCTGGTTATCAGATAAGTAATTATAAAATCATTTCCCTGTTCCTGTGCATTGGCTGAGCCATGATAAGTGCTGGTGTGAGTGTTTGGAGTCGTGCAGCCGAGGTGGAGCAGTCGGAGTGAGCTTTGCTGTCTCTAGGAAGCCGAGTGACCAGACACTGCCTCATGTTGGTGCAGGCTACTTGTGCCCGCGTGGACCATCGTGTCCACTGCCTGCCACAGGAGTGGGTTACCCTGCATGCATCAGTTGGGAAGGGGCAGGAGGGGTGGCTTCATGGTCAAGAGCTAGAGAGGAGGTGCTACTGGGTGGCCTGGCCACAGACCTGACCCAAAGGCTGTTTCATCAGGCGATGTGGTGTGGTGGGTTGACCTTGGCTGGACATCAGGTGCCCATCAAGCTGCTCTATCACCTCCTCCTCAGCAGGACAGGCAGGGGGGAAATAAGATGGGAAAAAACAACTTGTGGGTCAAGATAAAGGCAGTTTGATAAAGTGAAAGCAAAGGTCACATGTGGAAGCAAAGGAAAATGAAAGATTTATTCTCTACTTCCCATCAGCAGTCAATGTCTGGCCACTTCCCTGGAAGTGGAGCTTCATTATGTGTGATGGTTGCTCTGGAAGACAAGTGTCATAAATAATGAATGCTCCTCCTTTCTCCTCCTCTCTCTCAGCTCTTACTACTGAGAAGATGTCATAAGGTTTGGAATATCCCTTTGGTCAGTTTGGGTCAGCTGTCCTGGCTATGTCCCCTCCCAAGATTTTGCCCATCCCAGCCTGCTGGTGGTGGTGATGGCAATGTTAGAGAGACAGCGGTGAGGCTGTGCGAGCGCTGCTTCTGGAGGAGCCAAAACACTGGGGTGTTATCAACACCTTTCTAGCTACAGACACAAAGCACAGCACTGTGCTCTGCTGCTGTGGGAGAATCATCTCCATCTCGGCCAGATCCAGTCAATACCTGTGGGCACAAGTCCCAGCTGGGTTACTGCACTGCAGGCTCAGGGGAGGCAGGGCAAGGGCTGCAGGTCTGGCTTTGAAGTTGGCACAGGTTGGTGCCAAGGTGACTGCACCAGTCAGAGCTCCAACGTGTGCTGGAAATAAAAGTGCCTATCTCCCTTCTCCTGAAACACAGAAACTGGTGATCTCTGCTTTAAAGTGCATGCTTGTGAGCCTTTGAAACAGCAGTAGCCTTATCAGGGATCAGAGCAGGCAGAGAGGAAATCCCTACCAGAGATTGTCTTAATAACACTTTAGAGTAAGATGTATTGAAGAGATGCATCTGGAACCAGAGGATGATGTCTGTGGTTTGAGATGGTGTCTTGGACTGCAGATGAGCTTCTTGACTCAGAGGCTGGCCAGTTTCAGTCTGGTTGTTGTTCAGCAGCTTCTTTTGTACCTGTTAACATCTAGTGAAAATTCAGCTTAAAACTAGTCAGCAGTTTCACTTGGAGGACTCCAGGAGAGCACTTTGATTTAGGAAACAAGAACAGTGCTCTGTTTTGCTGAGCCCAGGGGATTTAATTTCTTACTTAAAGCTCTCTGAAATCCGCGCTGGTGAGTTCCAGCCTCTGACAAGCACACCTAGTCTGTTTGCTGTCATCTTGTTTGTTTGTTTAATTTCTGTGTTAATTGGTGCCTTCCAAATACTGCAGCTGCTCTGGGGAGCACTGTCCCTGCCAATCTGACTGCTGAATTTCACCTCCTGCAGTATGGGACATGTGTAACCTGGCAGCTGACTTGATCAAGGTCTTCCACTGGAGAGAGTTCTGACTCTTTCGTGGCAGAAATTTAGAATTTGTTTTCAATTAAAATAAATTAACAGGGAGATTTTTCTGTCTCCAGATAGCAAGGTAGATGTATTTTCATTCTGCATGTGATCAGCAGAGGGATGTAGGGACTGGCTTTATGGCTTTCATTAGTGTGTGCTCATTTTGTGACCTTGTGAAGCCACCTTTGCCTCCCTACCCCTCAATTTCCACCTGCAATGTTCCTGTAAGAACACACGCTGTGGCACCGCGTTATTGCATGACCAACCTCCCTGTAATAATAACTTTGATCTATGTGGTATGAGTGCAAATATTATTTTATTCACAGCTCCAGTTCTCAACCAGCTTAAGGGTGGAGTCTCCCAAGCAGTGTTATTGCCCATCACGCCAGAGGATGTGGCTGGGACCTTACTGTGCTTTTCCAGTGTAGTTTGGCAAGGGTGTGGTGCAGATCCATCTCCCTGCAGTGACCCTGCTGTAGGGTCTCTTATCCCAGGGGATGTAGCCCAAAGGCTCCCTGTCAGCAAGGCTGGTGCTGGCCCAGGGCCCTTGAGTAGTGTATCAGGCTTAGTGTCACACCAACTCCTGCATGAATGACAGGTCTCATAAGACAGTGCAAATGTTTTAATAGGCTCTGCTGCTTAAGGCTCCTGCTTTAGAAGATTGAGGTGGGACCATATGGTCCTTTCCTGAGGGTCCATACCACTCAGTGTCAGTAGGAAGACTTCTGGTGACTTTACCAGACCCCAGTGAGCAAGGTGATACTTGATGTGGGTTTGGAAAGAGCAGAGGAAGAGTTTTGTTAGTGTAGCTTCAGGGTCATGGGCTTGCCCTTTAGGAAGAGTATTTTTTATGGTTAAGGTGGCACAAAGGTGTTTGAGAGGCTCTTTCTTTGTCCTGCTCGGCACTGAAGTAGCTCAGATGAAACAGCCATTTTCACCAGCAAATGCGTAATACCCACAGGAACTGCTGCTTCCCAAACTTGTTGGGCCAGTGTACAGTGATCCACATCATTCCAACAGTGCCCAGGGAGTGAAAGGTACTCTGGAAAATAGCTCTGCAGACTGTGGAGTCCTAATGATTTGCAAATCACAGGTTAGGAGTCACTAACTGCCTTGGTGAAAGCAGGACAGTGGCGCCAGCTGATACAGGAGGAAAACCAAGTGTTTCAGCAATGAGTTGTAGTGGTTGATTTTTCTGTGGTCAGTTAGGTGTAGGATCTAGACAGTTTGATCATTATTTAAGGCTCAGTGTTTTTGCACATTAAATGACTTGGTCCTGGATATTTGGAAATGGATCTTTTTGGAGGATATTCAACAAATGAAACAAAGAGTGCAGTGGACGTGATTCTTATCTTAGGGGAGAAGCATGCATAGGTAAGGATGATGCTTTGGATCTGCATAGGCTTTCCTGGTTTTCTGTGCCTTTTGCTCCCAGCAGAGCAAAGATTATACAGAGAACAGGACACTCCGGCATCCTCTGTGTGAGGAAGCCCTGCTGTTTCCTAAGGCATTGTTTCTCAGGTGTTTTCAAAACCTGACCCTCTTTTGGCTCCTTGTCTCTGTGGGACTCGGAATTATCAGCATGTTGGTTCCTCCAGGTGAGGGTGTGCCAGTTGCTGGCTGCAGGTGTGAACACCCTCCTCCCTCTGCCCTCAGACACACTGACTGCTTTCTGCAATTAAGAGCCCTTGGCTGTTAGCAGGATAATGTAGCACTTGCAACCAGCAATTACACACGAGTTCACTTTCCCCCTTGGAGGAGCTGAGCTGTGTAGTTCGAGGAGGCACTGATTTCACTGCAAGACCTGACCCACTTCCAGCGTTTTACAACCACTCACAGACTGGGAAGTTCAGTTTTAAGGGTTCTGGGGGCTTGTGCTTATGCTGAGATCCTCTTGTGTGGGACAGATACTTTACTTTGCAGTACTCTGGTGGTGAAGTTGTTTTAAGTGAAGTGATGATGGAACACTGGGTTTGCTGGTGCTCACAGACCAATGCACAGGGAGCTGCCTCACAGTGAAAAAATTGAAAGGATGACTTTATGCAACTTCTGCCTGCCCTTTCCAGACCAAACTCTGTATAATTTGCCTACACCATGATTCCTGCTTTACTTTGGAGAGGTGGAAGATTTGCAACTGGGACATCTGAAGAGGAGATTACAGCATCAGTGGGTTGTTTGGGTGATAGCAGCAGGACACAGAGCCATATGAAGTAGCTCTTGGCCTATGCAAAGCATTCTACAAACATAGCTTGAGATTTGCACCCCAGTGCCCCCATCTGTCACTCCTGAGTTTCAGTGTCAGTGCTCATGGCTTTTCTCCTTCCAGCTGTGCCTGATGCTTGAATTCCCAAAGTGTGTACTAGCAAAGCTGCTCTGGAGCTGATGCTGTTGTCCCTGAAGGATAATAGCCACCCCTCCAGACACTGCAAAACAGCCAGGTTCAGAGGTAGGAGCTCTTTGGAAGGGAATCCAGCCTCGCCACTTGCCTTTGGTTTCCCTTTGTAATTATTCACGTAAGGGCATATTCTGCTTATCAGTCCTAATGGAGGAAGATTTCTCTTCCTGGTGATACTCTTGTATACAAGCCGTGTTACTTCCCATGCTCTGTTGCTTCTCAGTGATATTCTTTAACATTGCAGCTTATGCACATCAAAAACAGGATCCAAGGGCAGGAGGACACTGTCCCCACCATCCCCCACACCTCAGGGCAATATTGTTATTGCTTGTGTGGCTTTCCTGGCTGCCCCGTCTGTCTCCGTCACCTCTTGTCACCTTCCATAGTAATTCCTGCTGATTAGCAAAGGCCTTTATCGGCTGAGGCTCTTTGGCAAGACAAGTTCAGCCAACAGTTCTGACTCTGTCACGAGTTTCTGCTTATTAAAAAAGTCCTTCCCCCTCCCACCAGTGGAAACACTATGAATCATTTCCCTCCCCTTTCTTTGTCAGGAGCAAATGCCATCAGTGTTAGGACCCTGGCACTGACTTTCTGACTCCAGGAAATTATGGGTGAAACAATCCATGGAAACTGGAATCCCCATTTAAAAGTAAGATATTATTTTGTAAGGAACACACCTCTCTTCTGGCTGCTATCAGATTGCCATCTGATTGACAATCACATGTACTTCCATGAGAAAAATAATTTTTTTTCTCTATTCCATAGCATTGTGCTGTTGATTTGTCTATTTTACACTGCAAGGTGGCAGTGCATGTTTAAATGCTCCATTTGGGGGATAGATTGTGTGTCAGGTGCCTGAGAGTTTTGGCAGGACCCTGAGGTGGATGTCACAGCTTAAATGGGTTGAGGGGAATTCATATCATATTTAATTGCAGGTCTGTGCTTATTTGGTGCATAAAAATAATTCAAACAGCCATGTGTAAGAATTAGAAGGCTTCATAAAAATACTTGAACAGCAAAATAGGTTTAGTTACACTGGAAGAAGCTGCTTAGCCCAGAAGGAGAACCTGTAACTGCATGAGGGCTAAATTCTTTATTTTTGTTTACAGATGCAACTGATGTAGTGTAACTGCAAAAAGTCTGACCTCATCTCCCACGTACCTCTGAGAAGTTGATCTTAGGTTGAACATATAGCTTGGCAATACATACAGATCTGGTACCTCCCAGGTTTTCAGGTAAAAAAAGGCAGAGAATCAACAGCACAGTAACAAGAACACCATGAAGAGGCAGAAGCAGGAGCTCTTTCCTGCTCCTGGGAGACAGAACTGACAGAACCTCTACAGCTGGAGCTTCTGTAGTCAAAGGCAGCACATGTCTCTTTTAAACGTAAATCAGATGAGACATTAGAGTATTTTTAATGCTCCCATTAGTCTTCGGGCTGTCCACTGTAGAATATTTATCATATGGCTTGCTTCACGTGCTGCATTCTGAAGTGTGGTGATAGTGCTTGAAATTCAAGATTAAATGTCAGTATGCATTTGTCTGTCATCCCTTTGATAGTGGGTTTGGTCTCTTCTTAGTCTCTGGCAGAGGCTCTTTGCATCAAACAGTTGGTGTCCTTGGGCCAGTCCATCACCCAGACATACCCGGAAATGAGACTCGAGCTCAGCAATCAGAGAGTAAGACCAAGAGCTGAATCTGTTCTCTGTCAGATTTGGAAAGGAGCGAAAAACAATTTCCCTGCCTCCTTGTTGCCCCTGGAGCAGCTGCTGCTCGCTGCCTGGCTCCAAAGGAGCAGCAGAGCTGGCAGCTCAGGGCTGAGCCACTGGCACAATGGTGGGAACATCACAAAGGCACCTCTCGAAGGTCTCAAGGCCTAGATAGGCAGCACCTCTCCTTGGCAGTGGAAGGTGTGATCAGGAGATTTGTGTTAGAGGCTGTCTTAGAGCTTACAAATCATCAGTCAAGGGCAGTGGCTGCTGACAGCTGGCACCTGCTGTGATTGTAGGGGCTGTGTACCATATGCCCCCTTCCTTGAAGAGGAAAGACAGGATTCTCCTGCTAGCCATCCTCCCAGGGACTTACAGTGTTTCTTTGCCTGGTGGTGCCTGGTGCTGTCCCGCCTTGAGACCATGCTCCACAGTGTCACCAAACCCCACAGGAGCCGGGCTTCTTCCCTGTACAAACTGCATCCTTGACTATTACGAACCATTAGACTGTGGACCCTCCTGGTGTGCTCAGCACAGGCCTGTGGGCTAATGGGAGCACCAGAGTGTTCAGATGCATTTAAACTGGTTTGTTCTTGGGCCTCGTGGCACTTGTTAAAAGTCTGTGTTACTCCAAGTATGAGGTGATGCAGGAATAAAGTGATATTCTGAGGATACATTTAAGCTTGCAGAATCAGCAGCTGCCAGATAGACAGTCTCCTGCATAGCTTTATTATTCCCACTTTGCGCACCCGCTGTGTATACAGGAGGAAACTTAGGTCTTGTGAGAGAAGAGGTGTGTGGTCGTGAAATTAAAGACTACACATATATGTACATATATACACAGAGATGAAGGGATGACTTAACATGTCCTCTACTGTGTTAAACCTGATACTTTGCCTCTTATCCATATTAATTTCCTAGGAAAAATATTTTCTTTAAAGAAAAAATGATAAAAATAAATACTGTTATCCTGCTTTAGCAGCAGGCCTGGAGCCCTCTATCTTTCCCACGTCTCTCTTTCCAAGTGCTGCTGTCCTCGGAGCCCTTCCTAACATGTGCCAGAGCTCCCTTGGCCCTGTCCAAGCCTGGCACACCAGTGAATGAAATATTTGCATGAGGCAGCGTCATCTCGTGTAACCTATGACTTCCCATTTGAATTGAGACAGACTTCCTGTTCACTTCCTAGCTGGGCTGCAGCATGGTTAAAAGCCACTCATCCTTCTGTGAAATGGGACTGTAGTGCCTGCGGAGGCTTAAAAGAGTGGCAGTAAAATTCAGGAGAGAGGAAGCAGCACTCTGTGTACTCACACAGAATAGATCCCTTCCTTAGAGATGTGGCTTTTCCCAGAGGAAAAGCCAAGTGGCACATAAACCACTACTCCACCCTCGTGAGGAAATTGCCTGGGCTGTTCTGCATTTACCAGCCACCCTGGAACTTCCCCACTTGATGCTGGTGCTGGGTGAAATGCTCCTTTCCAGTGCTGTCAGAGGGCTCCTTGCTGGCTGATGTGCTCCTGCTGCCCAGCTCTCTGCCTTCCCTGGATTTATGGTGACCCTGCCTCTCTTTGTTAGGCAAAGCTTTCCATTGATGGGGTCTGCACTCACTTGGAGAAGGTAGAATGTACGACATGGGTCTCTCACATCCCTTTCCTTTTCCAGTCCTGTGGGACCTCCCTTGCTTTCAGAGGAAGACCAGGAGAAAAGGGGGAACTGGAGAGAGCAGTAGTAACTTGCACTGGGTCTGCAGTGGTTCCTGCTGGTCAGTTGTGGTGGCTTTGACTGAGCTTCTGTCAGCACGGTCTGTCTTCCCAGACATGGGAAGAAGCCAGGCATTTGGGAAGCTGTCCCTCCCTAGAGGTACTTCAGTGACTCTGTCAGTGAGACTTCTCTGCCTGAGGACCTCCAGAATTTGTAAGGGGGTCCCTCCTTGCTGCCCATCAGAACTGTAAATGTTTGCGGAGTGTCCTTGTTTTTCTTCTTGTTTTTTTCTTTGTTGACGGCAACTCCATGGTGCTCTAAAATACCCAGTCTTCTCCAGATCTCAGCTTTGAATGCCATACTGGACTGGGCAGCTACAGATCTTCCCCACTGGCCTCATCGAGCCTTTTCCAGTTTCCAGTAGTAGAAGGAAAAGCTTCCTTTTGCTGACGAGATAAAAATGGAAGCACCTTCTGGGCTTTGTTTTGTCCTAACACCACAGACATCCTGATATTTTCCATCTCCATTTAAGGACTGAATTAAGATTCATCATATCCTGGGGTCTTTTTTGTACTCTGTTTAATATAACATTCTTTATTATTACTTCTAGAAAAGCTGAGTTGCATTTACAGGAGATCTTTCATGTGTTTAAGTCTTTGGTTCCTTTATGTTTTTATATGGTCACCCGCTCAACTTTCGACTCATGGCTTGAACTGAAAACAGGAAAGCCAGAAAGTGAGAATGTTTCCAGAATGTCATTTTCTCTTTCCAGTGTATTTATAAAAGTTGCAAAAAAAATACCAAGATCTCCCACACCAGCATTTCTGGAGCACTGAGAAAGGAACTACTCCTTTCTCTGTAACTACCCCCACCTCTTTCCTCTCCAAAAAAGCAGCTTACTGCAGTTATGCAGTACAAGTAAAGTGTGATCCTCAAGGCAGGTAATTCTCACCATTTACCAGAGAAGCAGGAAAGCAAGAATGTTTTGGTGTGTCCAAAGTGGGTCAGTGCAGGAAGATGAAAGTGTCACTTTCCTTCTCCAGCAGCTTTTGACTAAATTGCTCAAGCTGAGATGAGTGTCTCAGACGCTCACTGAAGATTTCCCGTGACCAGAAGGCATCACATCATACAAGGATGGCTCAACACCAGCGTAATAATGAGATAACCACAGGGGAGCCAGAGAGTTAAATTGATGGCACCAGGAAATGGCTTTACCTCACAGCACAAACTGTTTTGTTGCCAGAATTGGGGATGAAGATAAACCACTTTCTCCTGTCTGAAACAAAAGGCTTTAGCACCCTCCAGATTAGCAGCTGTGGAGGAAAAGGCAACCAAAAGGGGCAGCATCTGGAGGGGCTTAGAGCCTCTGCTACTGGACTGTCAAAGGCTGCCAGTTCAGTAACCTCTCAGATTGTGTAACCATGACAAAGTCAAAGCCACATATTCAGATTTTGGATCTGATTTGATTTCTTAGTCCAGTTTCTTATCTCACAGTCTATGGATGAGTATCTTATTTGCCTGTTGGCAGAAGAAGTTTGGAGCAGGGTGTGGTATATATGTCGTGGGTTTTTTCATAGACATTTTATGGACTAAATAATGCTGGCAGATACTGTTTTCTTCTACCACAATGAGAACATACAATTTATTCTTTTCTCATTATATTAAAAGAAATACAGCACAAAAGGAAAAGGGAAGAAAACCACCAAAAAAGGATATGAAGATATAATCCCTTCTAGCCAAAAAAATACCAACTCTATGACATCCTTGTGTGTGGGGAAACTCAGCTCCTAGATTATTTTGATAAACTTTGTTACAATCAGTTTCACACAAAACCCTGTTGTTTATTTAATCTTAACTGCTTGCAGAAATGTCATCCAGTAAGGACATGGAGGTTTTTGGTTTTTTTTTTGTTTCAAAAAAAGAGTTTGTTTATTTTTCTTCTGTTATTTGGTTTCTCTTCATAGATTTATAAGGGCTCTGTCACCAACAGTCTTGTATTTGCTTGTGAGCTGGGTGTGTGGTTTATCTGCTTGGAATGGCAAGAGCATCCACAGTGGGAGGCAGCTGAGCAGGGAGCAGATGGAGCCCGGTGATGCTTCCTGCACAGCCAGCATGGACATGCCAAAGTGACCCTGAATTAGGAGCGAGTCATAACATTGTGTCAGTCCATTCCAGGATAGTGCCATCACTACAAGGGAACCAAAACGTTTTGTGTTATCTACGGGATGAAATCAGAAACCCCCCCTCTGCCCCATTAGTCTCTGGGTCCCCTTCCAGCAGCTCACGCAGGCAGGACTGTGGTGGCAGTCATCCAGGTTTCATGCTGCCAGCCATGGTTGGAGCCAGGGGTGAAACTCTGCTGACCTGCCTGCTCGGCGCTGCTATGCCGTCCCACATGGCAGGTGATGCCCCTAACCCCCCCCTTTCATGTGTTCTCTCCTTAGGCAAGATCCTGTTCCGGAGGAGCCATGTCCGAGACGTAGCGGTGAAGAGGCTGAAGCCCATCGACGAGTACTGCAGGGTAAGGGCTCTGCGGGCTCAGGGCCACCGCCAGCGCTGGCATCTCCCTGCTGCACAGTGCTGGCATCCATCACAGGGAAGGATGGTCCTTCCCAAACACCACCAAGACCAACAGGGCAGGTGGAAACAGGCCTCTGTTTGCTCCCAGGGTCCTCGCAGCCTTTTCCCCGGCAGACCTTATGTACTGGTTTAGTGCCTCATTTACTCAGTAAAGGCTCTAAGCCTCGCCCGCCGTAAATGTGGATTTTATTTCCACATCAGCCTCAATGATTCAGGAGTTGAACAGGCAGAGTGGCACAACTAAGATGATGTTTTCTTCTGTTTCCTGCCTGTCTGTCCCCCAGTGCCACATGAGGGACAGTGGTGGCTGCTGCAGCACTGAGGGTGGACCAGTGTCTTCCAGGAGTGCTTCTCCTCATGAGAGAAAGTCTGTAAATTTATTGCTGGGCAGAAAAGCATGGCTCTGTTGAGAAGAAGATTAAGCCACCTAATCTTTCCTTTCTAGCCTAGAGTTTATGATTTGATGATAATTAATTCTCTGTCAGTAGAATAAAGGTCATTTCTAAGCAAGTAGAATTCCCAGTTTTTGTTGAGGTATCGAGTGCATCAGCACATTATTTAAACCCCAGACTTCCTCTCTTACTTCCCTTGAGGTTTTCTTTCCATTTTCAGAAAGTCAGAGGAGCAGGTGGAGGGGAAAAAAAGCATTCCCAAGAACTTCTCCAGTCAGACATTTGCTCATCCAAAATTGGAAGCAGATTGCCAAAGTGCCTGAGGCATGCTGGGGGGTGCTGGTGGTGGTGAAACCCATGCCACTGCACCCCCGGGGTGAGGAAGCTGCGATTAAAGTCTTCTCTCATGAGATCAGGCTTTCTTGTGTGACAATTAGTGTACTGTCTTCCTGCTGGCAGCCAAATGGCTCTTTCTGATATATGTAGGGTCTCCCTGGGTCCCCAGCCGCCCTCCTTCAGACAGGAACTGCCGGCGACAGGAGCGGCGAGGGCTGGCTGATGTCAGGGTTCACCCAGCAGATGCGTGGTGGGGAAAGCAGGGACTTTCTCGTCCAGCAGTGAAAGCAGTGACCAGGGGCAGCTGGTTCTCTGGGATCCCACTGTCTGTGCCCCAGACAGACCGGACCTGACCCAGCCAGGCCTGCTGGGGCTCCTCTGGTCATGGCCAACAGATGTGTTGTGGCACTGGCTGATGGCACATCCGTTGGCATCGTGGTGCTGTGATTCCTGCTCTCCTCATTTCCTTTTCTCTCTCTTGGAGAAGTCTGGCTCACATCATAGAATCATAGAATGGTTTCAGTTTGGTTCAGATCTGCTGCTACTGCCCAGACATGACTGGATACATCCCTGAAGCCAAGCTGTTTACTTAATCCATGTATTGATAGATGCTGCTTTTGTGAACAGAGACCCTGCAGTGTTGGATTAGCCCAGTTTCCCCCAGCCCAGTGTTCCCTGTCTCCAGCAGCAGCCACAGTGGTTCTCAGCACTGAGTATGACAAACCTATAGTGACTTTTCCAGAATATTATTCCAGTGGTCTCTGATACATACATTTCTTGTGACTGATGTAGTGTCTTTTTAATTCATTTGCAGTTTACTGTAATTTGTATTTAATTTGCCTCTGTACTCCACAGTAGAAGGTGTTTAGATCTGGGTGGCATTGAAGAGGTTATAGTCACTGAAAAGCTTAGCAGGAATTGCATCTCATGTCTGTGTGAGTGCTTCAAGAGGGCTACATCCCCCATAGTGTCTTTCCACATGGGATGTCATGTCTTTAAGGAAAGCAGGCCCTGGCTAATTCTTCCATCCCCAAGGGAGGTATCTATTGGAGCATGTATGACTGTTGTTGTGCCTGAGTTGGGCTGCAGGTAGGTGAGTGCTTCAGCCAGTGCTGGGAAATAAAGCAGTGCCAAGCCTTTGTTTTCCATCCCCTGCATTTGACTCTAAACCCATGCCCAGATATTAATTTGCGTCCAGTGTGGATAATAGGCGAGTTTGTGCTCCCTCTCCAAAACCAGTGTGGAAGTAACTGTGATGTCCTGCCTGTCATCAGATCCAGTTTCTTTGCCTTCTGCTACATCTTCCTCCTAATTACAGAGAGTAAATGAAGATGGCAGCTGGTCATGCCACTGTCTGGCACAGAACATACCCAGTCATTCTTAAGTGCCACAGCACATAGTAGGCAACCTGTATAAATAAACGGGGACCTGAGAAGTTGCAATTCATGCCTCCCAACCTATCTAAACCTGCACATTTTATGAGAATAAGCTTTTCTTTTGAGCATCTATGGTTCATCCAATTTGCATTTATTCAGAGAATGGTCATCCTATGTTATTGCTTTTCTAAACCTGGCCTAGGATATGAAAGTCCACAAGACTGAAAATAATATGAAAATCAGGCACTGAACATCAAAGGTACAAAGAATTTAGGAAGATGGCATGTAGAAGGAGAGCTTTATGGTACGGTCAAGTCAGTGGTAGTTCTGCTACTGACCTTCTGTGGGGACAGGATTTAATCTCTGGGGCTTGGCAGAGACTCAAAACTCAGAAATGCTTTCTTGCTACCTTTGCTGAAGGTCACCACTCATAAGGTTTCTGGGAACACGACCTTTGTAACTTTACTGTAACTTTTCCATCCTGATACAAAGTTAACCAGGAATGACAGGAAACTGTGAATTGGGAACAGAAAATTAAGTGGTGAGTCTGAACCAGAACGACCTCATTTTACCAGCCTAAACCGACAGGGTCTCTCTCCATTCAGCTGTGCCACAGAGGCAACCTAAGTGACTTGCTTAGTTCCAATGCTAGCTTCTGGAAAGCTGAAGTGAGATCAGTGAATCCCCTTGTGTTGTAAGATGAGAAATGCTTGCTTTTTTTTTTTTTTTCTGATAAAATAATATTGCTCACTATTGTTTCTTAGTCTGTAGCAGGTACTGGTGCATGTGTATGACTTGAGAGTGGGATCATGCCCACCTCTTGAGAAGAGTTACCCGTTTCCTGCTTTTCTGCCCCTCTCCAGTGGATATTTTGACTCTTTAGAGAATTGTATGGAACTGTAAAACAAGAGCATAATTTTGACAAGTTCAGTCCTGCTTCTGTAAGAGTTCAAAGCTTATGTCCCTTGTTACTCCTCAAATGGGTAGGCTGACAAATTTGAAAAAAATTAGAGAATTATGCTGGAATGATGTGGGTGAAGCTGATGGAGTAAATATGATGTGGGATAATAAAATGAATAAACGAAACAATAGGCCTCTGTCCACTGGAATGTGTGTGGCAGCAGAGGAGGGAGGCAGGTTCAAATGCAAAGTTCGTGGTTTTTTTTTGGTTTTTTTTGCAAGATGAGAGTTCTCCATCCATTTCACCTGTCCTGGAAAGCCGAAGCACAAATGGGGAATGCAGATGTTTGACCATTTGTTGTCTTGTTTTTGCAGACTGTCTGTCAGTGTGGCAATTTGCATGGCTGAGAAGCAGGTCTTACTCCTGCTGTGTGGATGTGTTTGTGGTTTCTGTGCCAGGAACAGGCAGAGGCTGTCTTAGAGTTTGTGGGGATACTTGGCAGTAGGGGGAGGTCTGCAGAAGATTCTGTATCAGGGGCATGATCCCTCTGGACCCTACAGCTTTGACCTCTGTACTCCTCAAGTCTGGGTTATTCCCTGTGCATTGTACCAGCTTAGAGAAATGCCATCACAGAGGTAACTAGGCCAGTGGTTTTGCTAAGGCTGCAAGAAACTTTGAAGTTTAAATGAAAATAAGAGGAGTGGGATACATGGGAAGATTTCCAGGAGTTTTCTCATCTGTAAACACGAAAGTGCAGAGTCTGGATGTCCTTACTGGTAACCTGAGTGAGTTACCAAACAAACTGTGTTTTGCCAGTAAATGTGTGCTGCCCACTGGAATTAGTCTCTCTGGATGATTTCCCTCTTAACTGTAGGCTTGGAATTAGTTTAGTGTGATTTAAGGTCTTCTAGGCCCATTTGGCCTGATTTTCTAAATTTATGTAGGAATTTTTGCCAATGTGAAAGAAAGAGCAACTTCACAGACCTCCCTTCCCAAGGGGCATTTTATTTATGAAGCTTTTGATCTCTCAAATGCACCTCTGGTGAGTGTTTGTCCAGTACCATCCTGTCTTCAAGAAAGACCTTTCAGGTCAGTGGCTCACAAAACCATTGCTCTGTCCTTTCACAGCCCTCTGGGAAGACACAGGCCAGAATTTGCTGACTTCCATATTTGTGTGTGTTGGTCCTAATTGAGGGTAGCATCTTTGTGCAGGGAAGACCTTAAGATGTAAGGTCCCATTGTCATAAACACTAGCCTGGATTTGTCACATGCCTTCATGCTGTCCCATAAAGCTGGATATATGGCTTTAAGCAGAAGCTTAGGGGCTTTTCTGTAGTGAGGCTTGAGTACCCAAATGGACACCACTGAAATAAAAATTAAATGAGCAAGTCACATCAGTGCCAGGAAGTACTGGTCATTCTTTTATTAATATTCACTATTTGAGAGACCGTGCTTCACAAACATAATTACCTCCGTCTTGGTCTCTCAGTCCTGCCTGTCTTTCAAGGTTTAATCCTTGAACCTGTCAAGACAGGTACACAGACATTTCTCTCTCTCTCCATTGTACAACTAAGCTAGTTTGATTGAAGATGGAATAGTAGTTCTGGTCAAGAATGGAAGTCTAAGTGAAATACTTTCAAAATTTATCTGTCATTTTTAAATCTGTGTTTCAGAATCACGATGCATTTAGGCTAGCTGCAATAATGAGTGTTAATTATTTGCAACACTCCTCTCAGCACCTGGAGCAGAGCCTTGCTTTCCATCGCATTATGGTGCTTCCATGTCAGAAGCTCTTACACGTTCCAGTTACTTCCAAAACTGCACCCTCTTTCCTCCTTCTCTCAGCTCTTTATTTATTCCCACTTCTCCAGTCTGAACCACCACCATGCACTCTTCATCCACTTCTCTGCCAGACTGTCAGTGTTTTCCATCCACCACTTCAGTGCTTAGTTCAAGTTTGGAGGCTCTCAGCCAAACAGAAGGTGTTTTCGTATAGATGAAACAATTTATTTCTTTGTTCTGACAAGTTATCTATTTTAATTGCACCTTCCCTCTTGCTGGGCTCATGACCATTCGCAAACATCTGGCTCTAGTGACTAATATTAATGAAAATGATAAACGGTTAGAGGGAAAGTAAGGGAGTCATAACTGTGCAGTATTGTGAGCTAGCCCTGTGCATTTTTATGCAGAGCTGGGAATAAACCCACTGGATATTAGGGATTTAAAAGCTGTGCATCTGAAGTGTCTCTAGAGGCTGCATGGAGACAATGATTCACCCATTCTAGAGCTGGACACCTATGGCAGGGGGTAGACAAAGCACCCTCTGAAGATGCTGCTCTTTCTCTAGCCATGATACAAGTTGATAGACAAGTGTGACCAGGCTCCCATTGAAGACACATAAAGTTCAGTGGAGTGAATACCATTCTGTGCATATACACACACATGTGCTGTGCATCTCTACATATACACATCTGTGCATCAGTTTTTTTATAAACTTATCTGCATAAATGCAACCTGCAGCACTCAATGCATCATTACGAGTGCCTGCAGGGTTTTATTCCGTGTATTCCGTGAAGCCTTTGGGCTCTGATACAGTCCCACGGAGCAGTTTCCAGTTCATGTAACCCTAAGCAGTGCACCCCACTTGGTGCTCTGCTGGCTTTGATTGCTGTGTGTGGCACGCAGCAGCTTTCCACAGGTGGACTGGTCCTGTGAGAGTAGCTGGCTATCCCCAGGACTGAGGGCTGCCTGCTCACACCCTGCCTAATGTTACAGCTTTTCCACAGCCTTTCGAGTCACCTGCTCTGCAAGACTGTCTGTAACCTGTAATACAGAGACAGACATCATTACAGGCTGGAATGACACATGAAAGCCTGTCTCCTGAGGGATGCATGAGCACTGAGCAGCGCACGTCCGCCTGTGCATGCCAAGCAAGGAAACATGCTATTACTGATAGTACTCGATGCTTGTGCAAGGCTGAATTCTGCTTGCTGGCACTTTTTATCTCTCACCTTTCCTGTGCAAGTTCCTTGCTGTTCCTGGATGCTTGCTGTTTGTAGCTGTGTGCATTCACCTCTGGTTTCCACATCCCCAGAAGAATGTCACTTCCCTGTCCTTTCTGTCCTTTGCGTTCCTCTTTGTCTTTACACTTCTTCTCTTGGCCCTGCAGTCTTTCCTTCATGCTGTTGCAGCTCTGCCCTGGAACTGTCTTGCTAGAAATGCCAGAAGCTTGCGTTTTGCCCTTGCAGAGTGACAGGGGTGTCCCTCATCTCCTCAATGCACTTTTTGTTTGCTCACTGGAATTGTGTTGGCCTTCACTTGTTCACGGTGAATGTTGTGTATTTGCTGAAGAGACACTTGTCTCACTAAACAGTGTCAGTGCTCCCTGCTGCTGTTCGAAAATTAATAGAAGGATCCTGATTGGTTTTATACCCTTGTTTGCTCTTTTTTTTACCCTTTCGTAGAGTTTCTTACCACTTCTTCGGGTTTTGTTCCTTAAAAACAAAAAAACCAAACAAGTGAAAATTGACTGGCTGGACTTTACACCTGAGCTTCCCAAAAAACATGCAATAGCAAGTTACTATGGAATGGGTTTCAGTCCTTTTCTGTCCATAAGGCTAGAAATTACAGCACTTTGGGAGATGATTCAGAAGCAGAAGAGCCAGCCCTGCCCCAGGGTGGGAAGGTGAATGGCTGGGTGTGGAAATGACTGGCAGATTTTTTATCCACTCGCTGCAAAAGCCTGGAGTCAGAGAGGTGCTTTTCAGTTATCCCCCTTCAGCTCGGCAGGACCACAGTGCTTCTGGAGATTTCCAGGCAGCCAACCACTGATTCAGGGGGTTCGGATTTCCCGAAGCTTCCCTTGATTTAGAAACAAAAATCTCCACAGCAGCTTTGCATTCCTCCATCACTGAAAACCCACTCTGTGCTCCAGCTCAGTATTGACATCTGGACCCTGGTTCTTGGGAAGGGTGAGCACCTGCGACCTGTAGGGAAGTGGTGACTCTTTGAGAAGGCGTCTGATGTCCGAGACCCCCCGCAATGGGTGTAACTCGGGTATTTGTGTTTCTCTAGTAGTGACACGTATCGTTTGCAGTGCTTGCTCTTGCCCCATTGACTGTGCAAGATTGAGCCCTTTGGGATTTCAAAACACACTGTAGATATTGAGTATCTGAGCCTCCTAACCTTTCTGCGGATTAGGTAAGTGTTATTGCTCAGCATTGTAAGGGGGTAACTGAAGATATATCCTAGCTGAATTTGATGAAAAGAGGTTAAGTAACTTGCCCTAACCAAGAAGGGTGTGAGTAGTAGAGCCAGCACTAAATATCAGCTCCATCCACTGTTGGTTAGACAGCATTGCTTTGCTGTCTCTTGCTTGAGGTGCAGATGAATAAATGTTGTTTATGTTCTCGTTAGCCTGTGCTGGTGAGGCATTTCTCTTCCAACATGCTGTGATCATTGCTATTCCTGGGCACTTCCTGACTTCCCAGTGTTATTCCTGGTTTGTCAGCTGGATGCATGTATTTATGTACAACAGGAATAAAGGCAGAGCTCACACCTTTGTTACACTTCTCGACAGGTTTGAACAAACAGAGGTGGAGACCAGGGCATCCTTTGTTCCCATAAAAGTGCTTGAGTTTTCCAGCTGTTCCGTTTCATCCTGCCTTAGTGCAGCAGCCAGTGGTGCTTACCCTGGCTCTTGGACCCACCAAGCTGTTGCCCAGCTTCTGCATCTGATGCTGCTTCCTTTTTGCAAGACATCTTTTTCAGCTTTGTAGTGCAGTTCCACATGACCAAAAGCCAGAGCCTCATTCTTCACAGGCCTAGTGATACCAAATGTTTTTATAACATCCCTTCACAAAGGAAAGGAGAGCTGGAGGTGTGGAAGCATTTGACTTTGAATTTCTGAACACCTCAAAACAAGACCCCATTATCTAATAGTTTCAGTTTCATAGCAGGATTTTTCCAACTCTTTTCCTTCACATCCCCAAGAAAATGTGGTCTTGGAAACAAATCTGGCTACTTTTAAAGCCCAGTTAAAAACATCTGTGATGGTAACCAACTGCCTTGTCCTGCCTTTGTGCTTTGGTTGGACCTTCTGGTGTCTGACCAAGATCAGTCAGGTGTCTCATGGTTAATATAACCTGTTCACCCTAATGCATCTTCATTTAGTTCTGGTGCAGTTTTCCATCCGTCTTTCAAGATTGTTTGTCCTACTTTCAACTAGGAGAAGAGCCAGACAATCTCATTTTGTCAAACAGGTTTACAGCAATTCTAAGAAGCTTGGTCTATATTTAACCTGTGGCCTATTTTCAGCATAACTTAGCCCAGGAGGAGAAGTCCAGCCTCTTTTCCTCTCCTGCTTGTCATTTCTGGAGGCAATCCCAGAGTGATGTCACTGAGAGCTGCTGCCCCATCTCTGTGGGCTGGGGACAGCTGTTTGACTTCTTTTGGCACCATAAAGCTCTAGATTCTGAACAGCAAATTCGTAGCATCTTTCTGCCTTGTGTGCTTGTCTTGTTTTAAGTCTCACTTTCCAGTACACTTCAACATAATGTGGTTGATGCCCAGACTGTACTTAGCTATTGCTGAATGTGACAAGTGCTGTGTCCCTCTGCCAAGGCGAGTGCACAGACACTGTTAGCCAGGATGTGCTGTGCAACCTTCTTCATGCAGAAAAAGCCTCTCTGTATTTTGGTTGGGTTTGATTTGGTTTTTTCAGACACTTAATCAAACTTCCTTTCGTGTTAATTTAGGAGCAAATTGTTGTTTGGTTTGGTTATGGGTTTTTTTTAGTGAACTCTGCTCTGTGTGGACAGTGCTTAATGGAGAGCTTTATGGAGCACGTTAATCTGTTGTCTTAATGGATGTTGGATTTGTGTGCATTGACAAAAGGCCCATAAGCTCTGACCCCATTGTTTGAGGTGCTGTGCAAGCCCATGTCACAGACTGTCCCAGCCACAGAGCACTTATCTATGCAGTGTCATGGTTTTGCACTTGTGGACCAAATTCTGCTCTTGAACACAAAATAAATTACATTGGCTGATTCTAAGAACCGTTGCTTGTCTGAACTCATTGCTTCCCACCTGACATTTGCAGTCAAGGCTTGCTGTTTCCTTTCTTCTCAGGTAAGTAGCCAGGTATGATGTTGTTCTTCAGTATTCCTTTCCCCCTGCCAGGACTGTTTTGCCTCCTCTTGCTTGGTGGTTTAGATGTTTGAGGCCATGTTTCAAACTTGGCTTATGTCTAAGTGCTTCTCACTCTCTGGTTTTGCAGGCGCTGGTTCGGCTTCCTCCCCATATTTCACAGTGCGATGAAGTCTTCAGGTTCTTCGAGGCTCGCCCAGAAGACCTTAACCCTCCAAAAGAGTAAGTGTTGTGATGGTTTTCCAGAGCTGCTCAGTACATTTTGATTAGCTGGAAGGAAAAGGTCATTTGTTTTTATTACTGCTGTAGACGTGGGAACAGATTTTGCAGCTTTCAGGCACTACGTAGAAAATGCCCAGCAGTTACACACAATCACTTTGGGTGAGTGGAGGACACGGAAGTCAAGCAACCCTCAGACACAACTTTCTGCCATCCTCCACCCACCTTTGCATTGTTTCTTTTACATGGTTCTAATGAGGGAACCTCCCCTGGTTTGTGGGTTTTACTTGATAGTTATCACCAGAGAATCATTTCGTTCCCAAAAAGCATTGGCTCAGTAGCAGGGGGAAATCCTGCCAATAAGCACTTGGCTCATAATTACCAGCTGCTTCTTTAAATGTACTCCTGCCCAGAGATACTTAGTTATCTGTAGGGAGCAAGATTGTGGTCCAGATCCAAAATTGTCTCTGGAGAGTCTATTTTTTCTAAGCAGGAAGCCAAGAAAAGGAGTAGGGAAAGAGTTCCCATTAAACACGAAACAGAATCGTAGCCTTTACCTTGGAGCAGACAGGCTGATTCATGCTGATGCAGTTAGGGTTCATAGGACTAATTTATCCAGGGAAAGAGTTGGCAGGAGGGTATTTACAAGCAACAGTGCTGCCTTGCCTGGTATTTCCTCTTCTCTTTCATCCCAAGCAGGATATATTTTATTGTGCTCTGCAATAAGATTTTGATTTGGTCCCGTTGTGTTTTGTGCTGCTTTGTTCTATGATTTGAAACTTGATTGCAGGCTGTGTTACCGTAATTTGCTTTCTGCCATGTTTGCACAGCCCACTGGATAAGGGGAAATGGATGCAAAGCTTTTGGGATTTAGGCACTTCAGCACATGCAAACCTGTAGTTGTCGGAAAGATTTGTATTGGCTTCAGCTGCCTGCTCCCATGCTGGTGAAAAAGAGAGGAGGACCTTTGCAATTTGATTTCCCAGACTTTGTTTCTTGCACATGCATGGGTTTGTACAAGGGGATACATTAGCATATGTACTAAAGAAAACACTGCTAGCATCACTGAGAGCAAAGTCTTTTTTTGTTTCATGAATGAAGGAAAGAGCAGTTTTAAATCAAAAGTCTGGATAAAGAGCTGCTTTTTTTTTCCTTTCTAGCCTTGTTTTAGAGAAATGTTTGTCGAGAATAAATGTTGTTGCTTGTTCATTGTTAAACACATATTGCAAACTTAGAAAACATTGTAACAAAATAAACTTGTCACACTCTGAGACCTGCTGATTATCACAGTTTCCATTTAGGGTCTGAAAGTAGGTTTGCAAAGGTTACTTGATCCCACAACACCCAATTTGTGATGCAAAGACGCATCCCCATGTGCCAGGCAGAAACAGACACCCAGGAGAGGAGTTCGGTCCCAAGAGTTACAGAAGAGTTCACACGGAGGATCTCAAATGGACATTATGAGTCTGCTTGAAACTCCTATCTGCTTTCTGTACTGATGCAGACCCTGTAGCACCTCTGCAAGGCAGGAGATTGGGACCCAGGCCCACCTCCAGACATACACTAACCATTATGGCTTGTGTCCCTTGTCCCTATAAGTTGTAGAGGGCCTGTTTGACAGCCTTGCAGGAATTTTCGAGTTAGCCCTTCACTCCCCTCTGGAAAAACAAAAAAGATGAAATGTTCTCAGCCCAAGCCTTGCATCCTATTCCAACCTAGTAATAAGTGTGATTTATTTCCCTGGAAAATGTAGAGCAATAACCTGATTAAATCTCACTTCACTAATGTCTGCAAGACATTAATCTAGCTGGGTTTAAATGAATCCTACCTCGTCTTCTGTAAGCAAACAGATCTTAGGGAAGGTGTCTAAGGTTTCTGCTGGGAGTGCTTCACAAAAGATGTATTGTTGAAACTGAAGATTAGTCTCTACAAAAAGATGATGTAAAAGCCAACGGAAACATCTCAGTGTTTTTCTTCTGTGAACTGAGGGGGAAGGGAGGAGATCTGAGGCTCACTGGACCACTGTGTAGGGTCTGGGGGAAGGACACCTCCAGGGTGATTCTGAACCTCAGCAGGCACTGCAGGAAGGAGCATGATTCCAGAGAAATCCCAGTTTATTCTCTTGTTTTGTTACTCTGCTAAGCCCCTCCAGAAACAGTGAGCCAGTGGTGCCCAAGCCCTGTGAATTCAGTCTTCCCTGGACCTCATGATCCATCATTCATCTCACTGGAGGTGGTAGGGCTGTAGCCTGAGGGCAGCATCTAGACTATCCTAAGTATTTTATCTATTTCTTCAGCTGCTTCTTTTAGCCCTCAGCACAGAGGTGATGTTGATCTGTCAGCATAGACATGGCATTCAACTTGCTGGGTTAAAGGACAACAAGCAAGTGACTCAGTCACCAAAGGATGGTAGAACAGAATTGCTTGTGGTGCCTTCATGTCTCCTCTCTGTGCACAATGAGGTGATCTTTAGTTTCATGTTGACCTGCTCAGTTCTTCTGCAGCAGCTTGGCCTCATTGGACAAAGCCTGACCTAGGGTTTAATTAACTGACTGATTTTCAGGAGTGTAACCTTAATCACATAGGCATTTGTGTTGTTGAGCCCAGAGAGTCCATTGAGTTATTGCATGTCAGTGACTGAGCATGTGCTTCCAGACAGAAATACATGGAAGCTTAAACTTCCAGGGAGGAGACACAAAACTACCTAGTTTACCTTGCAGCTGGGATGTGCAGAGAGGTATCCATGCCTTTAATTGCTGAGCCATGGCTTGCAGTGGCGCACTAATCTATGTAGTGCTGCATTAATTCAGCCGCAAAGCTGAGCGCTTCACTTCTGTTCCTATTGTCCTGAAAGACACCAAAATTTCCCTGTAGTTCCTAATGCACTTTTCAAACGTGTTGCTGGCTTCTTCCTTACGACCCTTCATCTGCCCTACCCTTGCCTCCTCCCTGCTTCTTTGTGCGGTCCTCCCCGGGTGATGCCGTGTTTGGCTTGCCGGCTGCTCCCTACAGAGTCATTTCCTACTGTTGCCGTGCTCCGACTGCCCGCAGTGCCGAGCCGCTCACAATCCAGCTGTAATAAAAGCTGGGCTTTCCCAACGCTGTAATAATCCGGCCAATTTGTTCGGTTGGATTCACAGTTAGGTTTTCTGTTTCCTGTTTTGGTGATGGTCCAGGCTTTCGAGTCCTGTGACAAGAGGCAGAAGGTATTTCTTCCAGCCCATTAAATCTCTCCTGGGTACAGAAGCTTACAGGCAGAGAGCTGGAGAGATGTCTCAAGAAATCTCAGCATTTGTACTGGCTGACAGTCTCCTCTGAGCCTGCTCCTGCTGGTGGAGATAGCTCCAGGCCAGATAGAAATACACAGCAGGTTTCCTTCATGTGGCACGGGAGAGACCGTAGGAGGACTCTAAATTCCTCTGTGGAATGGTCTGGGAGCATCCTCAGGCTGTTTCACACGGTGAAAGCATGGCTTTTGCACAGGAGCTGGCGGGCCATGGGAGCAGTGATGCGCCAGGCAGGGTTGGGAGCTCCAGTGTCGGTGGTCCCGGGACAGCTGCTTTGGCTGCTCTCGCTCCACCCCCTGGATTGGCAGGGAAAGCAAGCTTCAAACTATCAGCCCTGCTACAGGAGGAGCAGTTTTCAACTGCTTATGTTTCCAATATGTGGCATTTTAGTGTTTGGGCAAACACTTGTGTCTGTAGGCGCATGGCTGGTCTCGTGTCCTTTACCATGCCCACTTAAGGGCCAGATCCTGCACTGCCATGGGAAAAGACTCTGAAAGGTAAGAAGGAAGTCTGCTTTTGTTTATCCATTGTTCTAAGTAAACACCATGTCACTGAAAACCATTCATTTACTGGATACTTCTGTTAATAATTATAATTACTGATAACTAAACCAGAGCTAGATTAATTTCAGATTTCTGCTGGGGATTTAAATTCAAGGCTGAGGTCAGGCCAGGGCTCACAGTCAACAAACAAAATCTCAGAAACCAATTTTTTTTAATGATTCTATTTTACTAGAAATAACAGAAGTACCCAAAAAGTAGGATTAATCAATTAGACATTGCATATGGTCTACTGGTTTTAGGGCTTTTTTGCAGCAAGGTTCAAAATATCCCAGCCAGACCACTCTTGGGAGAGTTTGTTTTTTCTTTGTGTCTAGATCCAGCCTAAAGAGGAGATCAAGAGCCAAGGATTCAGTTCTCCAATATTTCCCCCTACAGAAATGCATGCAGGCTCAAACAAGATTTCTCTTTAAACCACCACTAATAATATTATCAGCTGAATTTAAAGCAGTGTTCAATATCTGAGAATAATTTTCCTGTAAGAATCATAAAGCAATTTTCAAACAATATGCAAATCCAGGAAAGCTAGGGGACTTATGGTTATGTGACATATTATGCGAGTTGATGCAGAAACTGGAGTTAATGCTGAAGGTGCCTTTATTAATGAGCAGAAATACTCTATTGTGGTCTGTAGCCATGAGCTTTACTGATCATATCTCTATCAAATAAATATTGGTCTAACACTCGGATGCTCTGATGCTAGGCAGCCACTGTTAAATGGAAGCTGGATTCTTCCCTTAATCTTCATGTATTACAAATTCCTGATAAGGATACTGAAAAGAAATAGCCAAGGTAGTGGAGTGACCATGTTAAGGAAGCTGCTTTAGTTTATGAGCGTATCGGTGCTGAAGCACAGCTCCCTAATACACTTTGTTCTATCCATAAACATGACTGTGTCTATATACAATTATTTCTGTTTCCCAAATGGTATTTTGATCTGCCCTGTAATAACAATTCAATTACCTAGTGGTAGAGGAGGAAAATTTTTCATGTGGGAAATACCTGTATTTATTCTGATTTGTTTGATATTATGACATTTTCTCTTGAATTTCATCCCTTACATTTCATTGCTTGTATTTCACTTACATTTCATCGCTTTTGAATTCTGTTTCCCAACACATTAGACAGCTGAGTGTCTGAGCAGATGTGCTTTGAGGAAAGCTGGCATTCTTTTTTTGTGATTGCTCTTTCTTACAGGACTTACAGTACAGATAATTTCCGCATAATTTAGGAATGTGGTCAGCACCATTTGATGACAATTGGCGTTACAGTCCAAACTTGGCACTGTTACTGTGACTGCTCAATGCACGCATTTTATTTGGGAAATTCGTTCCACTTGAGAGATGCAGAATGGAAATTGATTTCCCTAAGAAATGCAAAATCAGAAAAGAGATAGAGGTTTTATTTTTCTGTGATTTTTTTTACCTGGGAAGTAAATTGTAAAAAACAGAGTGGGAAAAGTTCTGAATAAAGATTGTGACACGATAAGGCAGTTAAAACCCACTGTCCTGAAGAGAAGAAAAATCTAATATTCTCAAAGAATTATTTATTCACCTTCACCGAGATTTAGGTAGCTAAGGATGCAATAATGGGTTAGGGCTGTTATTTCCAAGAGCCTTGCTTGGCTACTCCTAATTAGTCACCCAGCTCTCACTGATTTCATTGGGAATTAGGTACCACAGCTCTTTGAGCATCTCAATGTAATAGAGCACCTGTGGTTATTTTCTGAAATGTGCTTGGTTTAGGGCTGTATTTATTAGTAATATTTGGCCTCAGCACCTAAATTTGTGGAAGAAACGTTTCTTCAGCTTTTAGATCTCAGAAGTGCTTTACAGTGTCCTGCTCACAGCGTGGGACTGTCCCAATCTGTGGCTGAGAGGTCAGGCAGCCCAGGAATAGAGGAGGCAAGTGTGGCTGATCCCCCGTTGTGCCCCTGTGACCCGGAGAGCAGGAGCTCGGTCTGGGACACGGCCACTGTCAGGTGGGGCTGTAGTTCCCCACTGTCATGTGAAGCTGTAGTTCCCCACTGTCATGTGGAGCTGTAGTTCCTCACTCTCAGGTGGGGCTGTAGTTCCTCACTCTCAGGTGGGGCTGTAGTTCCCCACTCTCAGGTGGGGCTGTAGTTCCTCACTCTCAGGTGGGGCTGTAGTTCCCCACTGTCAGGTGGGGCTGTAGTTCCCCACTGTCATGTGAAGCTGTAGTTCCCCCTGTGTGCGCTGCCTTTCATCAGTGCTCGTGATCTCTGGAAGGTCTCGCTTGGAGATTGTTATCTTACATAAACTAAGCCAATGCAGGAGTGGAAAAAAAGGAAATAACAGATTCATTACTCGTTCTCTTCTTTAGTTTCACATGGGACTTTCTCTTTTGTTTGTAACATATAAATTGATTTGGACTGGAGTATCAAATGGAGGATATTGAAATTTGCTACTGGCTGCAGCATTGATGATACCACCAAATAACTCAGCCTTCCTGAGAAAAGATTGGAATCTTTTTTGCTACTCTTTCAGAAAATGAAAAAAGGAATTACGTGTAGATAAATATCAAACAATAGACCTGGGGGAAAACAGAAAGCCTGCTAAATTAAATAGGTTCAGCAACCAGGAAAAAAAGCTACAGAAAAATGGCAGCTGGAGCAGCACGAGCTTTTATCCCTTGCCTTGGGTATCACATTTGGGTTGGCTCTTGCATTTAGGCCTGACTGTGAAAGGACACAGAGCTGAGAGGAGCAAAGACAGTTTAATGTACTGACACTTGGCACTGGCAGCCAAGTGTACAGAAATAGCTTTTGCCTGGATTGGTTATGAGCAGGCTGCAGGGTTTAAAAGTGGGATGCTGTCATGGGCACAGGATGGATTAAGAATAAACAGACTTACTAGAAATTCATCAGTATGAGAATGAGATTAGAGCTCTGCCAACACCCAGCAGCTTCAGCAGTGGCACTGGACACTGCCTTGCTGGGGTGAAACACAAGTGAGTGTCAGTGCTGGTTGAAGTTCACTGTTTATGAGCACAAATTCAAAACAATTATTTTTCTTTCACTGTAGAAGAGTAGTGACTGAGCGGTGCTTTGAAATGCAGAGATATTGCCTTTAGAAAAACTAAATGCCAAACCTGTTGGCTCAAGAGCTTTTTTCCTGTCCAGTAATTTTTGTTCATATCCTAAAGGAGCAATCACTGCTGATAATATGCCAATGCCTGTTTTGTAGACCAGAAAGTAGTGGTTTGCTTACTGTTTAACTTAAACCATAAAATTCCTTCCTTCTGGAGAAGTTGAGTGGTTAATGCAGAGCATTGGGAAATCTGCTCCTTACTGTCTCATTGATTTATTTTGTGATATTGGAAAGGCCTCTTGCATCTCCTGGCTCTACCTGCAGAAGAATTGCAGAGTTTTGGTTTCAGAGATTTGCTAAAAGGATTTGATTCTGATAAGGAAACCCTATTCCTTCCATAACATAGTTTTAGAAATGACCAGTTACAAAAATAATTTGTTTTAAAAAAATCATCACTCAATGTTGGAAGAAACATTACTTTCAAAATCTTGCAGGAAAGCTTGTTCTGCTCGTGCTCCTAGATGCAAAACCAGTTAGAAAGTCAGAAGAGTACATTTATTAGTTTATGGCAGTGGGGGAAACCTGGGCTAATGAGTCAGGATTGGATCAGAACCAAAATAATTGGATCCAGAGATTATCAAGCTTGTTGTGAAGGATTTGGGGTACCAGTTGTCTTTGAGCACTCACTTCTAGACAGGTTTGGCTCAATGCCACAGGATCTTCTGGAGTTCTCTGTTTAAAGGCGGGTGATGCTTGGTTTGCAGCCCACAGGGTTGAATTGCCCGTGCTGGTAGACAGAAAAGAGATCTTTATCTCCATGCAGAAGAGAAGTGTCTGGTCCTGATGTTCTTTGTGGATAAGCCTGGAACTGAGGAGAGGACAAGGGAAGGGGACTTCCTCTTCTTATCTGGATTTCTTGCTCTGGTGAGCCCCTGCTGGCAGGTTAATTGCACACTGAGGTATCTGTCACCATTGACTCATCACCTGCCAGGCAGGAGGAGATGGGGTGGAGTTTTCTATTCATTAGCATGACAGAGTTGAGTGTAGCCTGTCTTGTCCTCTGTGTGTCACGTCTCTGGAAAGCAAGAACAGGCAGCTTATGTTGCAGATATGATTATATCAGAGAGAAGAACCCCGCCTGTCATTGCTGTATCTATAATGTGGTCACACTATTGTTTAATGAAGATCTTCTTTCACTCTGAAGAGGAGGGCACTAGGGACAGACATGCTTAATGGGGTGATTGCTGCCAGAGTGATAAATTATCCCCTAGTGGTGCCTGGGGTCAGATGGGATTTTTCAGTGGTCTGCTCTTCCTATTGTCGATTGCTGTGTATTTTTGACACTGCTTATCTGGAGAGTCCCTTTGTTTTTAGCACTGTTGAGGATCAGTGGCCTCACTGGTTATAAAAGGAGTGTTTTTCTCATGTACACATGCCTAGTGCAACCCTGTGTGTGATTTTGAACTGTTTGGGGGCAAGGTAAGGCATCCCATTACATTTGATAGGGTTTTATCAGGCTGTACTATATGTGACAAGGGAAGGCGATGCTTACAATGTCTTTTAATGCTGTTGACCACAGGCCAGGTGGAGTTGAAATCTCACGTTTATTTAAGGTGAAGCGTTGCTGTCTAAACACTGGCAAGTAGAGGTGATGTTCCTCAGTAAACAAGACTTTGAGAGTCTCTAGCACTGCCCTTTGCATCCAGCAGTTGCCTCTGAAGAGAGGGGAGGAAGCCTTAGCAATCAAAGGGTGCTGAACAACAGGTGAAGCAAGTCATGTCTCACTGGAGAGCTGCTGCCTCTCCTGCATTTTGTTGAGATGAGAACTGGGTTTTGGTTCTTGCTTGGTTGAATCATATTATTATTTTTTGGTGTACTTGTCGTAACCTGTTCACCTCGGGCCACCAAAGAGTTTGTGCTAAAAATCTATTCCATTACATACACAGAGCTCAGTGTTTTGTGTCTGTCAGAGATTTGCATTCAGCTCCCAATGCTATTGCAGGCACATATCTTGTCCGTAGCAAGCCTGGAAAGAAAAAACTTTTGTGGCAGTAGGGAGCCATCCCCTGGAGTGCTGCACATGTCTGAGGTGATCTCTTTTGCTCTGTCTTCTGTCTCTTGAGAAATGGGGTGCCTTTAGGACTCTGTATATATAAAAAAATACCAGACCTCAAGTGGCTCTGGCTGAAGGAGACACAGTGATCTATTAGTAGATTCATTTCCACCCTTTCCATCTTCCTGACTGCTCTGCTGCTGACTGTCTTTCATGCGTGCTGTTCCCAGAAACACAAGCAGAGGATCAAATAACAACATGTTTTGACTCCAAACTCTGGAATGACTTATCATGTTATCAAAGCTTTTGATTTAATTGAAATTTCACAGATAACCCTAGACCTGCTTTTAAGTGCAGACTCAAGAGCCAGTGGGAATTCAATTAACCACCCCCCCATCACACCACCACCCCCCTCTTTTAATGCTTGCATCTTGTTTGGGAGTTTTATGGAAGGGATTTGCTACTGCTTATCTCCAGCTAGAGCTGTGTGTCTGGGTTCAAAGATACTCTTTGTCTTTGGGCCTCTTTCTTGTTCCAGTTATGCCAGAGTTTGATTGGAATGCCCCTATTGACAGTAATGGACAATTTGAGATGGACGCTGATGTAAGGATTGCAGAATTTGCTGTGTTAAAAGTAGACTTCTTTCCTTGTTTCCTTGTTCATCTCTTGAAACAATTGGCCTTAGCTCAGGAAGATGTTCATTTAAACAGACCTTGGATATATAGTGAATAGAGGATTGACTGTGGCTTTGCAATACTTTAGTATAATCTAATAAATGCAGGTTATTTGATGGATTCTTGCAAGCTGTATTTGCTTCCTAGCTCCAAGCAGTTTTAATAGCCACTCCAGTAATGCTGACTGCAGTGCACTGTGGTGAACCTCAGAACATTGTATATGTCTGATTACATTTGCTTTCAATTACAGTCTTGTGGGTTTGAAGAATCAGAGCAGTTCAGGCTCATTTGGGAACCACCACAAAAAATCACCAGTAACCTGAGATGGCTAGTGCTTGAAAATATAAAAGAAGAAGAAAATGTTGAATGTTGGAAACCGAAAAACGTCTATTTTGCTTTATGAGAAGTCAACCATGGCAACAACTGTAGGGTTAGGGCGGCTGGGGCACCATATCTAAAAGATAAACCTTTTCCTTTCCCTTCCAAGCATGCCAGGAGTGAAGTGTGAGTGACTCATGCCAGAGACAGTGTTCATCAGAGGCTCGAAGCTGTCCTGGTGCACTAATGAATTAGCAATGCTGCTGTCTTTGCTGCTCCCCATTGGATAGATTGCTGGTCCTTTTCCTAATGATTAGAACCTCACCAACATTGTCCTCTCTTGCTAGGGAAGCTGCATAGTTCTTGAGGATGCTAAAATTAAATTAATCTTATTTTAAAACACACTATTTTGTGGAGATGTGGATTATCCTCTAAATCTGACTAAAAGAGGAGCTTTCTTTTCATGAAAACATTTAACCAAAAATGAACCTCTCTCTGTTAAAATGTGGTCCCAAATCCCTGAAATCAAATAGTTTTCATTGGCCCTACTGGGCATCAGGATGGCCGTGGACTGAACAAACGTGTCCAGAGACATCTGGCAGACGGCTTTGCAGGTGACCCCTTCTGCAGTGGTGCCCCGGTCTCTGGGTTGGGACTTGATCTGCCTCTGGCAGTCCTGTGGTGTGTCTGGTGCTGCCTACATCATCCCTCAATTCTTCCAGCAGGCAGCTGTGGGAGAGCATCAGCCATGTGGATGATCCCTTTCTCCTGTGCCAGCATCTGGCAAGCAGAAAAAGAGCTCATGGATGCATTAAAACGTAAGCCCTGGCGCAGCCCTTGGTTGGGGCATTGAGGATGTTTGGAAAGTAAAAGAGGAGCAGGAGGGGTTTTGCTGTGAAAAAGCCCAGCCACAGCACCGTGACACTGGCAGTGGTGCTGTGAATTTTCACCCCAAGGGAGGAGAATTAGTTCAGCTATTCAGAACACAGGAGCAGAAAGCAGGGTGTAAGGCTGTCATCAACCCCTGAAAATAAGGGCAAATGCAAACAAGCTATGCAGACCGAGCAGTCACTGGGGCAGCTTTTACTCTTGTAGTGGGAACCAGTACATCTTGCCAGTGTTCTACATTTCTTCCTACAGGATGGGACGTTTTAGCCACATAGCTCCTAAATTTGGGTGGCGTACGAGTGAGAAAACAGAGCACTTTCTGTAGTCCCAATGACAAGGTTCTTCAGCTTGCACATAACCTCTGCAGCCCCTGCAGCTGGTGACCTGGATGCTGAGGCATCTTGCTGGGTCTGGCTTAGTTCCTTCACCTCCACACATATCTCTGTGGTGAAGCTAAGGGCCAGGGTACTACAGAAACAGCTGTAAACTTGCAGCCAGAGGTCAGTGGAAAGCTCTCTCATTGTCTGCCTCTGTCTCAATGCACAAAGCAGGGCTCTGTGGGACGCACACTTAGCAGCTCAGTAATGTTCCTGATGCATCAGTGTCATCCCCTGGGGGAGGAGGAGCCCCCGTGGCAGAGCTGCACAGGCCATCCCAGCTAATGAGATGCTTTTCTTGCCAGCCCTGATAAATAAGCTTCTGTTAATGTTCATTGTTATCGTGCTCATGCTCATCTGAGTCTTCAGGAGGGGGTTGAGTTACAGATGCTTGGCTGAGTGAGAGAGCTCCAAAGGTGAGCTGGTGTTTTAATAAGAGGCAGACGTTCAGCAGATGAGCAGAAAGCCTGGAATCCCTTCAATAAAGTAGTATGTTGGAGTGAGTAGTTGCAAGAAGTAGGAGTTCTGAGGAGAATGGAGATAAAAGGAGGCTTTCAGGCAGGAGAGAGGATTAGTGCTTTTTCCAGATGTAGCATTTGCATTTGGAGAAGGAGAACAGCCAAAAGGCCAGGCTGATGAAGGATGCTTTGTGGTGCTTCCAGCCTGTGAAAAAATTCAGTTCTTTGAAAGTTATGTGCTTTTGGATTGTTAGGCAAGGGATGAAATAGGCATCATAAGAGCAGTCCCTTTCCCCCTCTTCTTATGGAAGGCCAGTCTCCAGTGATTTATATAATTAGTAATTTTCTTCTTCCTTTTTTGTCTGCTTTCTCTTAAGGTTTGTTTTTTTTTTTTTAAATACAGTCTTGGCTCAATCATTCGGCATCCTCATAAATCAGAAAATTTTGTCCTTGCAGATTCCTGACAAGTAGTTTATATTTAATTTTTTTGTGGACAGGCATATAAACTACTGAGCCCTGGTTTGTTGCCCAATACATCCTGATGTCTGGCAGGATAAGCAGTGTTTGAGAGAAGATTGAATTAATATCAGCAAACAGAATTTTGGGCTTTAACAAACAAACGTTGCTTCCTGACATGATTTTATCTATCCTAATATATGCTCAGAAAATCTCCAGTCTTATCTCCACTTCAGATTCATTCAGTTCAGGTATACTCACATGCCATGCAACTGTGTAAGTATAATATGTGACGATCAGTTTAAGAGAGGACTTATCAAAACAGACAAAAATATAGCTATTTAACAGCTTGCAGCTCTAGTGGTCCTTTGCAAGTTTCCTGAAAAAGTTTTGCCAGTCATATCTGTTTCTTCTTTTAAGGCTTTATTTTCAAAACATCAAAGCAAATTCCTGATTTTGAATGAAGTAGGACACAGCCCAACAGAGACACATATCAAAAACGTTTCACCTCGAGAGTAATGCAGCTAGATAACATTAAAGTTGCTGTCAGCCTCATCCCGAGAGCAGCCTCCTCCTCCCCCAGACATTTATGCACGTGGGTAGTTTCCTACACAGTAAGTAACTGTATTGAATTCAACGGGAGCACATGTGCATCCAGAGTTATTTGTGTGTCTATGCATGTGTATGTTTGTTTGATGGGAATGAAAAGTTCTGGAGAGGGTTGGGATACAAAGGAGGTTCATTCATCAGTAGCTCCTGTCTGCAAATCATGTTAGTTCTTCTTTCTTGCCTGGAGATGGGCAGGTATGGAGTATGTGCACACAGGCTTTGGGGCCAAGACAACGGCTTTAACGGGAATAAGTCATCAGCTTTCAAGGGATGAGGGTAGGTAACATCTACTCTTGGAGACTCCTAAACACACATGTCACAAAACAGCAAAAGGGCTTAACTGGCCTGTGCGTTTAGAGATTTGATGTAGCAAATAATTTTTGTGTACCCTGGAAGCTCTTTTTATGCATTTATTTTTACAACCTTTTCATTTGAAAAACCACCAAAACCCAAGTAAAAAGGGCATGAAAGCAATTAGATATGTATCTTCATCTGTATCTTTGAGGGGACCATTGAATTGTGTAGCTGTAAAATCAATGAAGCATCAATACAATCTCCATAAGGGAAGGCAGCAACTCTGAGAGAAAGCAATGAGCACAAGGCTGTGTAGAGCACCTTTGTTGGCTGTGCTTGCTGTAAGATCCTGTCAGATACCATTTTCACTGTGGTCTGTTCACTTCAGCCAGTGCTTGCTCTGTGATCAGAGGGAAATCATCCATCAAAGAGGGCTTGGCAGGTCTCATTCTGGTATAATGGACTAGGTCATTGTAAGGTGTCTAGTGGGTGTTGTAGGCAATTTGCTTATTGTCTCCTATTCTACATATGTACCTAAATCTTTTACAGGACATTTTTACATTGTGCTTTGTTCTTATCTCTTGCTTTCTTTTTGCTTTCTTACCTGACTGCTTTACCCCTGACTGCATCAGCTTCTCTGCCTCATGTTGGCATATCTTTTCTTGTGTCATTTTTAGCTGTCTCTGGTTGATTTTTTTTTTTTCATTATCCTTACATCCCTTGGATATTGTTTTCTGCCTTTTCGATATATTCTGTGCTGTTTCCCCCAGCATTGCTACACTTATTTCTATTTGTCCCACTTGTATTCTGTTCATTGGTTTTATTTGCTCTTTGATGTATTTCTTCTATCACTTTCTCCCTTCCCCATATCTTTTCATCCCCAATACCACATAAAAGATAACAGAGGGATGACAGAAGGTACACAGGTTGCCTCATTGCTGGATTAGCCGTTTGCAGAGTACAGCCGGGATGAGCCAGTCTGGGGCTGGAACACAAACTGGGAGCAAACTCTGTGCCACCCTCATATGTGTTAGTGGCCCTGATAACTGACCGTCAGCAATATGGGGAACCTGCTCTTCTGCCTTGCTGAGGGCAACTTTTAGGGAGGAAAGGAGAAGTCATGGAAACCTAACTCGGCAGAAATAAAATCAACGAGTTTCTTTGCTGTTTTGTAACCTGTAATTTTTGTAGAAGTTGTCTCTGTGGTCTGCCAAACAGAAATTCATCATCACCAGCCAGGAGTTCCTGGGTAATTAATCTTCTGTGGTGGATAAGGCAGGCTGGGTTTTCAGTCTGCAGGCGTGGAGAGCTGTGAGCTAACCTGCAGCACTGCTGAACCTTTTCTCTCTCCCCTACTTCTCCATTTTCCCATGACCTTAGGAAAAAAAAAGAGAAATCCCCACTTCATAGCTCTTTTTTTTTTTCTAAATCACACTTTATGGAACACAGTTTTAATACTGTATGGTGCGTGTTTAATGATGTCCATATGGGTTTGTGGGTACAGGAATTAAATACATAACGGTTCACGATGACATAACACGGAAATGCAACTCCCGCAGTGCTGGTGTGTAGGCTGTAAAGGGTTATTAATAAAAATGAAGGTTTTAAATAGAAAACAAGCTTAGCAGCACCGTTTTGGCCTCAGGCCCATCTCTGAGTGATGGAAAAAAAAAGAGGCTGGAATATATGGTCTTTCCTCAATACATGAAAATAAATACATTTTACCACCATCCCCTGCTAAACATTTCAGAGAGAAAGCTGCAGGCCTGATGCATGGCATCTCTCTTCAATCAGAGCCTGAGCTCAGGGAGGTCTGGAGGGGATATTTCAGCAGGGTGCAGAGCACATCAAACAAATACTAAAGGGGAGATTGATGCCTTGGATTATTAAAACGGGGTAAGGCAACAATGTTTTGATTGGCAAAACCTTTCAACAGTTGGACATTAGTATTTCAGAAGAGCAAACCATTCTGTTTGTGGGTGAGCCAGGAAAATAACAGCTCACACAGTTTGGGGGAATGACCTCAAGGAAATCCCATCCTGTCTTGTAACTAGAGTTGCTAGATCAGTAAGCCAAGGAAATTACATAATATCCCTATTAATATTATAGACAAAGAAAAGCAAGTTTACTTTTCTATGTTCAGCCTTGTTCTCTCTGTAGTTGCCCCAGCATTTTGTTTTAAGTGTTCAGAATAAATGTGACAGCAGTGGGTGATGTGCTGAGCATCTCCCTCTGAATGCTGCGTCTGAGACATCTCTTGCTGGTTTCCCCCTGCTTGTTAGTGGCAGGAGCTGTATAGGCAGCACCAGCACTAATTGAATGTCTTTACCAATGTAAAGACAATCCCCTTCTGTCTTAACCAATGTTTTTGCTGGAGTTTTAGCTGGTCCCAGAGCAAAACACAAAGATATAAGCGCACACAAACTAACTCTAGAGTCTGTGGTTTGGGATTTTCCACTTTGTGGACATCTCTAAATTACCTCCAGGTTGCAGACCGGGACAAGATCAGTGCTTCACAGTAGTTGCATAAGGGTCAGGACGTGCCAGAACCAAAAGTGATCCTGCCCTGGTTTCCGTGTTGTGAAATCCCTGTACCCACAGCTGTGTCCCCCTGCTCAGTCTGCTCACATCCTTCAGCTCCATGCTCACCTCAGCCCATCCTCGCACCCCTAGATTCCAGCAGACAGCTTTCCCCAGCAGATGGCCATGGAGGATGCAGAAGGAATGCAGGAGGAATAAGACTTTCTTGCTTTATCTTGTGCTGTCTGGGGCAAATTCTCACTCTCTGCCAGCTTCTTGGTGCCTCCAACTGTTGTTCATTGTGAGGCACAGATGTTGTTAGCTCGGTGGCTTCTGTCCAACCACCAGATCCTTCAGCAGAAGAGAACTCAGCCCATTATATGGAATTGGAATTCAGGCTGAACAGACGGCATTGTTTTTTTCCCACCTGACCATAGCTGGGACAGCGAACAGAAATGTGGGAGCGTGGCACAAAATACTCTCCCTGTGCACCAAGTCCTGTGCTGCTCTGTTCACCCTTCAACCTCCTGGCTCGAAGCCAAGATCCTCCTCTAAAAATTGGTTAGAAAAGTTACTCCCTGCTTGTGTTCTGACAGAAGAGATGGCTGGACTCTGTCGCACAGGGCATGCTGCCACCCGCTTGCTGCTGTACTCTGGGTCATCTCAGGCACAGCTAAAGCTTCTGGAAAATGGTATTAAGTCTATTTTTCCAAATTTCTTTATGGTGACAGATGTCAGTTGTTTGTCTTCTGAAACCGGTCTTTTCAAAAATAGGTATTATGTCCCTTTAAATAGCACAAACCACATGAGAATGGATTATTTTTGTCCCTAGCTGTCTATAATCTATCTTATTTCTTTTTTTAGTGGAACTGAAATCTTCCCAGGGATTGTTCCTAATAATAATACTGAAAAGAAAGCATCATGGAAGTCATCCAGTATTAGCAGTGGCAATAGTACTGCATTGCCCTTCTATAGACTTATCTCACTGTACACCTCGAGGTATGGCCCAAACATGAACCCTCTCAGCTTGACTGTGAAATACAGGTTTTATTTTAGAACCAGGGAAGCAAAAGTATGAAAGTGGTTTTGAAAGGTCACCAAGGATAGAACAGGAGCCAGAAGGTCTGGATTTTAGCCTCATGTTGTGACTCTCGGCATACTTGCTGCTATTTGCCTCTGCAAACACCCCTAGCATGCCAGCAGCTTGACTTGCTGATATATAACTTCCAGGATCTACAGGAGTGGGTCAGCGTCCATGTCAATTTTTGCAATATTCTATATTTGAGGAAAATGTGCTAAACTAACACTGAACTGGTTTGCCCTACAACTAGGTTGCAGGGGGACTAGTCTTCAGGATGCCCTGGAATTCTCTGCTTCAACCACTGGTCTCACTGTCCTCTAAAAAACATTCACCCCCGCTCATCAGGGGGTGAAAGGGGACCTTTAGCTCAAGATCGACCTCACCCTGTTGTCTTCTTCCCCAAACTGTGGTGAATTGCCTGATCTAGAGTCCCTCCCCTGAGATGAACAGCAGATACCTGTGCAGAAGTGACACAACAACCAGCCCACTCTTCTTTATATGCCAGGGCAGCACAGACAGCAGGGTGGGCTGTAGCTGTGATGTGGAAGAAGAACCCGTATTTGTGCCCAGCTGCCCCATGGCAGTTCTGGAAAGGATCGGGTGAGCATGGAGGAAGGGAGGAGGGCTGATTGTTACCTGCGTCTCCCTCTTGTTCCTCAACCAAATCTCTGTAAGAACTGGGAGCACGGTCTGCTGTAGAAGATCAGTTGCTCAGGAGCCTACACTCTGTTTGAAATCAGTCTGTGTAGGGCTGCGGGCTTGGCTGCCTGTGACACTTGGCTAGAATATTACATCTGCAAGTCCTTGTCCAGAGCCAGCCCTTGGTGTCCCTTGGTGTTCTCTGCTCTCCTCTTCAGCTGCCTGCTCCGCTATTCGTCCTTTGTGTCCCTTCCTGCAGCCCTTGCTGATGGCAGCTTGTGCTGGAGGTACCCCCAGCCCCGGTTTGTGCGAGGAGGTTCGGCTGGGGCTGTTCAAGCTCTCAGGCAGATGTGTACTTTGGAGCTTGAGCAGAGCTTTCCTTCCCAAGGGGGTGGAAGAGGGATGTGTCAATAGTGCACTGCTCTTCCCCTGGCTTTGTTCTCTCCCAGCCTGTCCTGTGTTTCCCATCCCTTCCTCTTGTGCGAGTTGTCCTGTGGGCTAAAATGAGCACAGCCACCTTGCACAGACTTTTAACTGCCTGTCCTCCCTCCCAGGAGTTATTAGGGCATTCCCTTGGCACGTACTCCATTTACTCACACCATGTGGCTCTTGCTTCAACACATCTTTTCCTCCTACAGGACCCTTACTACTCTGTGCCTTCTCACTAATTCTGTGGTCACCAAATGTGTGGCCTTCCCAGCAGCTGGCACCCTGCAGCATTCTGACCAGAGCCCCCCTGCTCTGTCCTCTGTGGCCACTGGTGCTGAAGATAGACCTTGTCGTAAGCAAAGCTGTCCCTGAGTGTGCCCGTGCCAGTGGGTGAGAGAATGCGCCCTTGCATGTGGCTTTTGTTCTCAGTGCACAACCCACCTCCCAGAGCAGCAGATAAACACAAACAGCCCTTTTCTGCAGTTTAATGAGCAAAGCAGAGCAGTGCTGCTGAGCTGGTCCTTTAACAGCAAGGGCATCATCACGTCCTGAGCCTTATGTAAGTAAATCTGTCATCAAGTTTTAGTCTTTCTTTTGTATAACTTTATGTAGCAGCTCATCTTAAACTTGTAAAAACATTTTGTGGGAAATTATGCGTGGGAGGTGGGCAACTCCTTCCATGTATTGCCAGCTAATCCGTAATGCTCTTCTTTATCATAACAAATGAGGCAGGTTTCTCAAAAGCAGTATCTTGTGCTGTTCTTTTATCTCTTTCCTTTTGCTTTAAGTCTGGGGATGGGGTTCTGCCCTGGACGAGGGCACGAAACATGGAGCCAGGATTCCTGGTTTCTGTCTTGGGCACTGGATGCTCATGGCTGTGCTAAATCCTCCTTGTGAAGTATCTTTGTGAACTGGAAGGGGCTGTAGGTATTCAAAATACTGAGTTTAGCCATAGATGTTATTAAATGTAAATGAGATTAAAAAAATCCAGTGCCATAAAATGCCCAAGAAGCCAGGAAACTTGAACTCTTTCATCTGTTCTTAAGCTTGGTAAATAGAGGAACTTCTACATCCCGCTGGTGCCTTGCTCTCCCACTATCCCAAAGTCGTTTGTACTCAAAGCTCAGGGTTTTTGCAGTTCCTTAGGTAAAAATGCTTTTCACGCCCTGGGATCTGTCATCATTTCACACATCTTCGGTTCTGCTGAGCCATCAGCCCCTTCCTTTAACAAACTGGTAGGTGGCACAGGAGGTATCACATCATCCCTGTGGAGCAAACTTTGTACAAAAGTATCTTGGAATCTGGCAAAGCGCAGCTCTTTTTCTACAGCAAGGCTCATCTCCCCTTCAGTGGAAATTAAGTGTCTAAATCTTTTTGTCTTTCCCTCTTTGTCAGTTTTACAGTGTGCTCTGGGGTGAAGTTTTGTCGTGCTACATTTATTTCTCCTCCCCAAGACCTTCTTTATGGCTTTGATTTAAAAGAAGTCCAGTCAGATGCAGTAAAAGGCCGTCATGTTCCAGTGCTGGGGATGGGCTTTGGGGGCTGTTTATCTTTTTTTCCAAGGATAACAGCACATTTGTGTTTGTGTTGTGTGTATGTCTTGGACTTACACAAAAACTTTAGGATCTGATTCTGGTGGGTCATGCTGGCAGGTATCCAAACCCATAAATCTGGTCACTGTGCTTTTCCAAATGTTTATTGTGCTGTTTAAGCTTTTATGGGCTCTTGTGTGTATTACATATGGTCTGAATAAATGTAACACAGTATTACTGTGCTTAGCTGAGAGGCAGAAGAGCCTCCAAGGGGATCATTAGAGCTGGGGCAGTCGTTGCCAGCATTTGGAGATGAGTTTCTTGGTTGAGCTTTGCAGGTTGCGAGGACCTTCAGCCCTGTTCTGTTGGTTTCTAAATGCCACTTGATCTGAGGTTGCAGAGGTGGAAAAAAGAAGCAGAGAGTTGCAATTTCTTGGTTTTAGTACAGGATTCTTGCAGCAATTCTCCCCTTTCTGAAACACTAATGGAAAGGACTGGACTTTGTATGTGTTTCCTGCATTTCCTCTGTGCTGCTGCTGCTGCTGCCTGTGGCAAGGTCTGCTCTGATTGCCAGTGGGACTTGGGACAAGACTTTAAGGAATCAGTGGATGCATAGCAGGACAAAAGTCACCTGGGTCGCTGTAAGTGAGGATTCACCTGCAGACTCTATCTAAGAGTCAAGGCTGCATTGCTTCTTCAGACAGATGGCAAAGAAGATCTGTTCTCTGCCCCTCCAAGCCTTGAACAAATTCGGTATTTTAAATTATCCGGGACTTGCCTATCTGTAAAATTAAGAGAATAGGCTAAGTCCATCCAACTTTCCTGAAAACAATGGGCTTTACTAGGAGCCCACCTGGGTGTTTGGCTCTCTCAGGACTTGAAGGTTCTGACAGGGAAAGTGCTGAATATGTAGAAAACTCCATCATTGTGTTATGGTTGTTGGCAGCTTCCTTTTGCCTGCAATATCCATCCATGGCAATCAGCACTGCCAGGTAGGCACCGTGCTTAAGTCTTAATTGTGTCTGAGAGCAGGAAAGTAGGTGGAGGAGAAGTGGCACAGAGAGGACTTGCTGAAATAACCCCCTGGCTTCCTTTCCTCTGCAGCTCTGTCAAACATCCTCAGTGTGCGATGCTGAAACTTGAAGCTGGGAGGGACATGCTGCTGCTTCAGCCACTTCACCACCCAGGACTGATGAGTTCCCGTCAGTCCTGTGCGAAGTCTGTGAGGGGCTGAATGCAAGCATGCAGCCCCTTCCCTTAAGTGATTTCCAGTTGCTCTTAGGCTTCTTAAGGCTGTGTATTCTTTTAATAGCCTTTGAAGAAGTTCATCCCCAGCCACTTGTTTCTGCCTACTTCTTCCTTCTCATTCAGTTTCTCCCCTGGCTACCCATATGAGAAAGAATGGAAATGTTAATTTGTTGCTCTTCAGCATGGAGAGAAGAGGAGGGAGCATCAGGGGATGCAGAGGATGCACTTTGTGGGCAGATGTGCTTGCAGAGGAGCTCTCAAAGTGGAGAGAAGTTATTTTTGCCAGCAGAGTCCTGTGTCAAGCACAGGCAGCTCCAGGGCTCCCACCTCTTCCCCTCTATTGCTGGATGTTGAATCAGCTGTTTGTACTGCCCAGCACAATGCCAGGGACAAACTCTCTGGCAGAAGGGTGGGGAAATGGAATAAATAAAGGATTTATAATGGGGATGGTTTGTTTGTCCACAAACAGCCTGCTGCAGGCTTGGGCTCAGAAGGCAGCCAAAGCCCCGGAGCTGCTCTTAGGCTTTCCTCTCCGTAAGCACATTGCTGCAGGGTCCTGCTGAAGGCGTTGGGGGCCAGCTAGGGAGAGGGTGGCAGAGGCAGCCTGCTCCTGTGTCCCTTCTTCCTCTGCACATTCCAGGGCTGCGACCTCCTCAACCTGCAGAGAGAGGGGAGGGAGGTGGGAAATGGGGTGACAGGAGCAAACTTCCTGCAGCGGAGCTGAGCTGAGGGACGGTTCTTATCACAAGAGAACAGCCCTGCTGGGGGCAGCTGCAGAGGAGCCCGTCCCGCTTTCCTGAGCCCCCCACCCTGCTCACCCTGCAGCTCACCCCCAGCACAGGAGCCTCCCTAACCCCAGCACACGGCCCTGCCAGCCCTGCCTGCAGATACTCATGTGTCCCAGAAAGGTGAGCGCTCATGGCTTGGCAGCGCTGAGGGAAATGCCATCCAAGCCACATGAGAGGGAGAGACAAGTTAGCACCAGGCTGCCTGGGAGCACGGTTGCCTTTGAGCAGCTCCCAGTGCTGCAGGTACTGTGTGAGGACAGCTGATCCTCGCCCACCAGTGAACCTTCGGGCTGTGTGTGCCACGGAGAGCAGCTTTGTCTCCTGCCTGGGCTCCAGCTGCTGCACACTGGCCAGGTTTCGGCTTATGGCAGCTTTTTGGGCAGGATCCTGCTCTCCTCCACAAACCAGAGGCCAACACGTAGGGCTGACCCTACTCAAATTTTGTCTCATTCCAATTCAGTCCTCATTCATGTCTCCAGTGTGAGGTGGAAGGAGATGGGGGACTAAGCCCAGCACACGTCCCTTCACCCCCTCTGCCTGTGGGACGGGTTACATGGCAGCTGGAAAGAGAATTGTGCTGGGCTGGAAGTTTCTGCTGAAGGCAGAGCAGTTGCTTCATTGCACAGTCCTGTGTCACTAATCCAGGAATGGATTCCCAAAAGCCTCCTTAGCTCTAAAAGCAGAGCAGGGTGCCACAGGTAGAGCAGGAAGGAGCAACCTCAATGTGAGACTGGCAATACCTGGGACACCTGGGTAAGGGAGTGGTGTTGCTGCCTGCATGTCACTGTTCCCCAAGCCTAGGGAGCAGTGGATTGTCCACAGGTCCTTTCTTCTGAACCTTGCTGGCTGAAAATGGCTTGTGAATCCAAGAGCTGTAACATTTATTGAACTAACACTGCTTGAAGGTAAATGCTGTGATACCTAATGGGACTCATCTGCTGCTGTTGTGCCCCCCTTGATGAACAACTTGTCTCTTCTATTGCCTTTTTTTATTGTCCCCTCAATCCAACAGGTGTTCTTGTCAGTGGTGACATCACTTATTTGGTCTCCCAGCAGATCCAGCAGTGTGGGGCCACACCTGGGCACAGCTCCTCCGCCTGAGGTGTGGCTGGGCTAACGCGTTCCCCAGGAGCAGGGTAGGGAGAGGACTGATCTCGTGATTGCCACTGCAGGGAGGACTCGTGAGGAAAGCAGCATGAAGATCAAGTCAGTAAAGACTGTGTTCATGGAGACCAGGTGCCAGGGGATGAATTGGACCCTTTATGTCAGCAGGAAGACTCACCAGTAGGGAGGGAACAGCTTCCTACCCCAGGCTTGCACAAGCTCTTTCTCTGTGTCCTGTCCTTCATTCTTGCAGACTACAATGCGACTGCTGTGAAATTGGGTTGGTGTCCAGTGTCTCCCTCCCATTGCTGGCATCTGTTTTACAAAGAGCTTCACCTGGGAGAGGCCACTTCACTCTGACATCCCTCACCAGCAATAGCTGGTACAGCAAACAGCTCCCAGCAGGGCGGGCAGGGTTTCACCTGCCTGGTGTCCTTCCCTTCCCAGAAAGCCAGGAGAGGGACTTCCTCAGCTGGAGGGCAGCCAGGGATATTAACGGGCACATCCATCCCCTGTCCACAAAATGCTCTGTGTTCAACATTGCCCCAGAGGGCAGGGATTTCTGGCAGGTTTTCACACAAAACTTAGCCAAAAGTCCATTATGTGTCAAAAGCTGTTTGATGCAGGGAAAAATATTTTGCTCTTGTGTGCATGGGTATGTATGTGTAGATATGTACAGTCCTCCCGCTACAGCCATGGTTCACTATCCCTATGTCTGACAATGACTTAAAATTTTTAAGGTTTGCTCTTGGTGTTTTTTGCAGAACCCTCGAACCCTCTTGCAAAGCCATATTTGTTGCACTTGTAGCATCCAGTATATAACAGCTCCACTTGATGACAAGGGTTGGGCATGGGAAGGCCCTGAGTTACGGGCTCTGCAGGCAGCTACTGCCACGTTGTGGGGAGATGATGCTTTACATGCATTTATTGTGCAGCAAAAACCATGAGCTGAGCTGGAAAAAAATGCGTTTGGTTTGCATGGATTTTGAACACGGTGATGTGTGTGTTCTGCTCTCTCCAGGGATATGCTCTGCCTCACCCCCTTGCCATGCTCACCTGGTGAAGCTGACTTTCTCTTGGCTCTCGTGTCCCAGAGAGCAGAAATTCCTTTAGACAGCAGTGGGAAAGCTATGACATATTGCTATGAACAGATATGAAATAGCTTTTCCACCTGGCTTCTTATTAGGTGTTACAGCCCTATCTTTTTCCATCAGCCGTATGATAGTAATTTTTTGGTATTTAATAACATTACATCTAAGACTTGATGAGGGAATGGGAAAGAAGCAGACTTCCAGTCTTGGACATTAATACTAACAGCTCCAGAACCACACCTGGATCAGACATTTGTAAGCATATGGAAGAGATTGACGATTATCTAATTGTCTCCTTGATACTTGGTACTAGACTGAATCATCTCCGCAGGCCTGGGAAGCTGTGCAGATCACCAGGCTCTCCTTGCTCCTGCTCCACTAAGCTAAAGAGCCAACTTGGAAAGGGAAACCTTTCTCATCCCCAGCTTTGGCTGCGCCGGGGCACTCGGCACGGCTTCAGTGTGGAAGGTGTCAGTGGCTTGCTCATGTTTTTGGCTGTGAAAGTCAGTGACAGCTCTTCTGGCCAGATTTCCTGCGTGATCCTGTTAGGGGAGTTGTCAGCACCTAATCTGGGTGTTTGCTCTCATCCAAGCAGTATTGCCAGGGCACTGCATGTGCAGCCTGACACACTGTACATTAATCTAGGTTTTGGCCTACTTGCTTGACCCAGGAAGGATTAAACCCCACCCCACATCTGCTGCGGCTCCCTTGGACTGCTGCCTCATCACACTGATGCTCCTTAGCAAAGCTCAGAGCAGGTCTTTCCCTCCACAGCTTCCCAGGCACAGCTCTTTCCTAGATGGCAGGGACTGCCTCTGCTTGTCCTGGATTTCCCATCCATCCATCCATCTATCCATCCATCCATCCATCCATCCACTCATCCCCTCTTCTCTCTCCAGCACACTGGTACCTGCAGACCACATACTGTCCTTATGGGAACTTGTCAGCCAGGCCCTGCTCCTGCCTTGCAGTAAGACAGTTATCCATGTTGCTCCTTTTAACGTGAAGCAGGGAGCAGGTTGGAACACAAAGCTTTTGAAAAATGATGGAACAAGAGCAAATTTCCAAGCAAAGCCCTCCAAATGCTGCTCTGAAGGAAAATTACTCTTCATTTGCGGGTGAGATGGAAGACTCTGTGCAAGGGCAGGAGCTGTGCAGAATAAAGATTTAAACAGTAGAGCAAAGGAAAGAATGACTGCTTCTAGGGGCGGGGGAGAGGGGCCTGGGACCTCACTAACCTGATTTAATCAAGTGACTTCTGATATTTTACAATTGCAAGCAACAATCTGACCCAGAGCTGGGCAATTTGCAAACCACAGAGTTATGAACTGTTTGTAAAATGGTCTTAAGAGGAAAATATATTTGCAATTATGAACTGAAAAACCTGAGCAACAGCAGTCTAGGTTTTGGAGCTGCTGTTGGGACATTTGGGGTCTCTGCCCTTCCTATGGCCTCCACCATTCAGCAGCATCCAGAGCAGTTCCCAGCTGAGCTCTTGTGGGCAGCAGCTTACCTTGGCCACAGGATGTCTCCTCACAGGAGAGGCTGCACCTGAGCGAAGTGCCTCCTGACTCTGCACAGGCAAGTCAGTGTCCTAGGAAGGGAGGGAGAAGCTGGGAACACCCACCAGCAATGGAGATGCCGACCCAGCCTGCAGAGCTGTGAGCTGACAAGGCTCTGATTTGAGCCAGCTGCCTGTGGTCCCCCAGGCCTGGGAAGAGAAATTTTCTTAAAGCTTCTGAGAAGAGGCACCGGTATCGGTCCACTGACTTGAATTAATGAAATTTGTGCCAACTGGTGTGTCCTCACAAGTGCCGAGCATTCCTGGCTGTGGCAGTGCCAGCTTCAGATGGGATGTCCCTGGGCTAATTGCTGCTGGATTTGGACAAGTGAGGTTCTTTTTCTTTTCTGAGAAGCTGACTGGTTTTGTACCCATGTTTGCAGAGTGCTGACAGACCCCCCCTTGCTTCTCAATACTGCCTGTCTGCTTAGGGTGGTGTTCCTTGGAGATACGCTTTTCCCTTTCAAGGCTTTTGATGTCTTTTGCCATGTTAGAAAATTCAAGAAGGCAGCATGTGAAGCTGGCTGGGGCCAATGAGTGTTGCTGGGGGCAGCAGCTTTGATCCTTGGCAGGAGTTTTGCCGTGAACTTGATCATGCATTTTTCATCCCTTGCTCTGTGTGCGCGTGTGCTGTGCAGGGGGTGCAGGCACTAATCCTGAAGCTGCTCTCAGCGCAGGGCTGAGACTCACTTGCAGTTCATCGCTGATGTAAATCCTTCCCATCCCCAGGGTAACTCCACCATAAGTTAGCCTACTTGAAACTTGACCCTGACATCTAATAGCTAGGGAGCTGCTCCTGTCTTTAGTCTCTCTGACAGTGCCTAGTCAGGGCTCTTTGAAGAATTTTGTTGGTCTTTTCTATCACTTAAGCATTAGTTTTCTTTATCTGGAGTTTTGTACTGCTGTCTGCCCCATTTACTTGGAAGCCTCCAAGGAGAGCTTGAGTTGAAAGAGAGCTGGGTTTGTGATCCAAGTATGAGTCTTTCACTGTTAATTGTATTAGCATTCATAATTGCATGCACATTTCTAAACTGTCAGGATTGCCACATCCTTTTAAAACATGGATGGGACATCAAAAGGGTTATGACTGCTCGGAGATTAGCAAGAAATTAAATTGCCTGATTCCTCAAAAACTATGATGTGAGCTGTTTTGTCCCCATTATATCAAAAGTGACGTAGGAAAAAGAAGTCAGGAATTAGGCTTTTAAAGCCCATTAGCCGTCACAATGTAATTAGCAGGAACAGGCTGTTTGATGCAGGTTTGAGGTGCCCTGTCCTTGCCGTTGCTGTTGGATGGGCAAGGTCTCTGCCTAGTGGGAGCCTTGTTGCATGGGGCTGTGACAGGACTCATGGGATGAATGGGAGGAAAGGGTGGAGAAGTCCAAAATTCACGTTCTCTCTTTGCTGCAGATTTGCTTTAAGGGAGCTGCTTGGTCTCCCTGTTCACAGCTTAGGCTGTGTTTAGCTCTCAAGGCAACTCCCAGTAGAGGTCACTTGTGGCTGATGGGTAATGGAGTGATTCTGTGCTCTCTTATATGGACTTCCCGAAGTCCTGCTGGCAACAGGGTAATGTCACCAAGCCTGTCCTTTGGAAATAGATATGTTACAAACATGAAATACATGAGCATACGTACATGCATGCACTGTCCCAGATCCTCCTTGCCGGCTGCATGTATATGTTTGAATTTGCAGGTATCAACAGTTTTGCCACATCATAATCAAGCGTATTTGGACAAATACATTTCACCTGAAGAAGGCAGATTGGAAGGCAGATGGCTTTTGCTGTTACATAGCCCTGCTTGTCCAGGAGTATTGGCAAAAGAGGTTGTCAGGGCAAGGGAGATTAAGGTGTTGTTGCCTGTGACAGAAATACAAACCTTTTGGTTCCCAGACTGCTTCCCACCCACTGAACCCAACACGCCTTGTTGCATGCTTTGTGCACGGTGATGGATTGTGTCTCATGGAGGTGACAGCAGTGACTTCTCAGTCCCAGCTGCGAGGAGTTAATTCACAGCCCTGTGCCAGCCACAGCCCAGCACCTCTCACACGGGCGCTGTCTCTTTTATTCTTTATCGGTGTAAATCCTGCCGGAGCTGGTCGCGCTTGGCGGGCGCTGCCTGCACAGATGTTGCCACGGTGCGAGTAGGAATCGATGGTGCCTGGCCTCCGTGGGAGCGAGCAGCATCCCGGCGGATGCGGGGCGCGGCCGGCAGATGGAGCGCGGCTCCTCCGCAGCCGCGCCGCTCCGCTTCCCCGCGCACGCTGCTCGGTGGGAACGGGGCAGCGCGATAACGGATTGTTTATTATGGAAACACGCCACTTCTAGTTGATTTACAAGCGGCTCTGTGGAGCTCCTGATCGCCCTGTATTTTTGTTTTTAGTCCGTTACTCATCTTGATACATCGTTGGTACATGCCTAACAGAGCTGTAAAAGGCGCTCGCGGGGACACGGTGGGGCCAAAGCACGGGGGATAGAAAGCAGCTGTCAGGCAGCATTTCTTCCAGGGGTTTGAGGAGTACCAGCAGGCTGTGTCAGCCCGGCAGTGACTGCTTTTCAGTGCCTGACTTTACAGTCACACTGTTTTGTAGTTCCTTCAAGGCCCTGTGGTTTAGCGGCTGCACAGATGGCTGCAGTGCGTTTAGAGCAAAGTGAAATAACACTAGTTCCTTCCATCCTCTGCTGCCTCACCCTGAGAAATTAGCAGCCTCTTTTGGGAGCTACTAGTCAATATCCCAGATCCAAACACCTCCAGACGTTCAGCAAAGTTTGAAACCAGTTCAGGAGCTGAATTGCAAGTCCACTTTTCCTGTGCCAAAATCCGCAGAGCTGAATACCTGGGAGCTATGGAGGTGGGTTAAGTCACGGACCAAATACACTCAGAGCTTTTCATTGTCTACTTCTAATGCATCGGCTCTCCCAAAATAATATGTCTAGCATGGTTCATACCACAATCACTGCTGTAATCACCACTGAAACCTGCATAGGCTAAAAATCCATATGTGGTTCTGCGTCTGAGTGAATTTGGCAGACAAAAAGCAGTCCCCAAAAGGCAATTTCTTCCTATCAAATCATCTGCCAATTTTAACAGTTTTGATTTATGCTTTTTAAGGTTACTGAGCTCTTTGCTGAAAGAGTTGAAGGCCATCTGCACTGGCGCTGTTACTGAATGAGCCTCCTCAGGATCAAGGCTGGCTTCCAGGTGACAGAGTAGCTGGGACCTTGTATCTTTTACATGTGAGGCTTCTCTGCCTGTCTTGTTGGTCCCCTGCACCTCCTTAGCTAAAACAAGTGCTTCCTATTACAGAAGAATATATGACGTACATCAGGCAGGTTTTGTGCATTGTAGTTTTAAGGGAGGTAGAGGTGTTACACTTTCACCTGCTCCTTTACCTGCTATTCCAACCAAGGGTAGAGAAGAGATGTGCCTTGAGGGTACATAGCCCTCTAATGAAACTTTGTTTGGGGGGTTGGTTTTTCTGTCTTTTTTCATTTGATCCTGGAAAGGGAAATTAATTAGGCCAGTTGGAAGTATATGAGGGCCGTTCTGCATGGGGAAAAACAGAGCAGGTGAGCAGTTGTTGGAATTACTTGGACAGTAGACAAGAGCATGGAATAAGAGACCAACAAGAGGGTAGTTAATTTAGTTAGAAAGACTGGCTGAGCATAGCAGTCTGGAAAATAGATCATCTTTCTGAAAGGCACAAAGAGGAAAAACAATGGCTCCAGATTCATCCCTTGTGTAAATCTTTTGAAGTTGGTGACTTACACCGGGATGATTTAACCCCATTAATTTTAATGGGTCACTGCAGTGTCCCAAGAGTTGTTTTTTGCTGTGCTCTGTTCTGCGGCAGAGATAAAGCAGAGCCTTGGCGTCTAGGCTTCAGCCCAAGCTTGGTGTCCCCATGGGGCTGGCTTGGGCCTGTCCACATTGTGGCTGACTCCAGTTGGAGAGGGAAAAGGATGCAGGAGATGATGATGTGTCTAAGCCCTTGTCCCGTGACAGCTGGGCGCTGCCAGGACTTTGTTGTGAGCCATAACATGCCTGAAAAATGATATCTGGTCTGAAAAGCAAGGATAAGCAGGCTAAGAGGGCTCACTGGAGTCAACACCGATCCTCACCCGCTATGGGTCTGCTGATCCAAAGTGATAATAATTAACACATTAACCAGAGACAAGGAGCCGTCGAGCAGTGTGGTGAAGAAAGGAGCCTGAAATTGAGCATAAATGGGCACCAGACAAGTCCTGTTGGGACTCAGTGGGTAGAGAGCAAAGGTCAGTGCCCTTGACACATGGCAGGGACCTAGGGCTCTGGCTGGGGACAGGGATACAGCACATTTACCACCTATCATTCAAATCAAGCTGATCATAGCAGGAGTTGGCCACACATAGTTAAAAAGCCTGTGTATCACAGCAGGGAAAATTTAATCCAGTGCCAGGAGGGGGGATGCATCTTTGTCACCAGTTGTCAAACAGCTGAAGACATGGTGGCAGACACAGCTGTAGTGCTTGGGCAGAAACAGTGATCAAGCCCCAGTCTCATCAGGCAGCAGCATGTCAAGAGCTGTGCTCTGCCTCTGCTCCTTAGGGACCTCAGGGCCTGCCTTGTGCCTCAGCTCTGTTTTCTGCATGCCTCTCCTTGTGTGCCTTGCTCCTAGAGCCTGACTCCCTGTCCTTCATTTTACAAATGATTCAAGTTGTTCTGAAGTGTTGACGAGACAACAGGAAATGAGCCAGGAGGAACAGATGGACCAAAATGAAATGAAGCGATAAATCTTAATGCAAATGTTCTATGTGATACAGAGGAGGGGGAAGCCACCTTTGGTGAAGTTTGGGTGTGAAGTCATCCCTAAGCAGCCTGTGTTTGTCAAGGCATCAGCTGCTCTTCAGCATCATGCAGAAAGAAGGGAAGATGAGCATCACTGTGCCTCTGGGCATTTATCTCTTGACAAATTTAACAGGACTGCGCAGTGAGTCCAGTGGGAAAGTACAGACATAGGCCCCAGGAGGGAAGGATGTAACACATGCTGCAATGAAAGTTTCTCAGTAAACTCTGTGGCTTAACTTCTTTTAATACTGCCATTTAATCTCATTGGTCTGTAGCCTTCTCCCAATCACATACTGTAAGGCAAACTCTGCTAAATCACTCCATAGCTAGAGCAGATCAGAAAATCCATCTGGATTGGCATGCTGATCTGTGAAATGCTTTATGAAGCTTGTATCAGCAATAGTGTGGCCAGCAGGGCCAGGCCAGTGATCGTCCCCGTGTGCTGGGCTCTGGTGAAACTGTGCCTCAAGTGTTGTGTCCAGTTTTGGGCCTCTCACTGCAAGAAGGACATTGAGGTGCTGGGATCAGTCCAGAGAAGGGCAACAGAGCTGGTGAAAGGTCTGTAGCTCCTACCAGGAGTCGCTGAGGGAGCTGAGGGTGTTTAGCCTGGAGAAGAGAAGGCTCAGTGGGAACCTTATTGCCCTCTACAGCTGCCAGGAAGGAGTCTGTAGAAGGTGGGGGTCAGCCTCTTCTCCCAAATAACAAGTGACTGGACTAGAGGAAAGGGCTAGGGAAGGTTTAGATTGGATATTAGAAAAAAATTCTTCACCGAAAGGGTTATGGGCATTGGGACAGGCTGCCCAGGGAAGTGGTTGTGTCACTGTCCCTGGAGCTATTTAAAAGACAGGTAGATATGGTGCTTATGGACATGGTTTACTGGTGCTTTGGCAGTGCTTGGTTAGCAGTTGGACTTGATGATCTAGAGGGTCTTTTCCAACCAAAATGATTCTGTGACTCTATGAATATCAAAAGTTGCTTTTGCAAGCATGTGAGCCTTGGAAGGACCATGTGTGCTGGTACCCAGCATATCGCAGTGTAATATTTAAATGTGGATGCACCCAAGTACATTTGTCTTTCTGTCTTTTGGAGAGAGAAGTTTCAGATGTAAAGGGTAAAACAATTTGCCTAAGCCTAGGATAGGGTTGCAGTTCACCCCAAGGGCTAGAACAAGTGGTGCTGCTGCTCTGTAGTACCTGAGGAGGAGGAGGAATTTCAACCATGCCCATCCACAGACAGGTGGGAGAGTCCCAGCAGAGCCTCATTTCTGTGTCAGGTTATTTTAAGGAACAGCAGCAATTCTCTTCACATCACACAGGGCTGCCTGCATGGTTTTTGTGCAGCCTCTTCAAGGGTGGCACAGGCTGGCAGCATGAGGGAGTCTGAGTACCACAGGATTCTCTGAGAAATTAACCCTTTTCCTTGGCAAAGGAAGTGATTGAAAAGTGCAGGTGCTGCTGAAATCCTGCCTGCGTGTCCTGATCCATGAGAGGCATCACCAGCCCAAGTCTGCACTGCAGTGAGTCACTACAGTTTGCCACCACACCCACCTCTGATCTCCTGCAATTGCATCCTCAGAGCACAATCTGGCTTATTTCCCCAGAATATGTAGCAAAAAATTTTAAGTAAGGGGGAACTCTGAAAAATTTGCAACTTTTATCAAACGGAGGAATATGAGAAAAGTATTTGTTGCTGCTCAATGTTAAATGTGAACAGACCTCAGCAGGTGTGAAGGGATGTGATACAGGCTTGGAAACCCTGAAGCAAGCCAAGGGAAGGCCTGTGAGAAGAAGAGAAAAATGCAATATGATGATGAAATGCAAATTTTTCTGCGACTGTGTTTAAGTGCAGGATCGGGGGCCGTCCAGCTGTCTGTTGGCTGTTTTCAGCCAAAAGACAACAGAAGGCGATGGATGATCTCATCCTGCCCCTCTTAAATTCACAAATCTCCTCCACAGTTGCTTGAGTATCAGTTTTTCTGAGGTTATTCTTTGCCAGCTGTTTGGCAAAGCCTGATGTGGACCGAACATTTTCTTCTCTCTCACTGCTCCCTCATGGAGGAAAGAGCTCAGGTGGTTGAGGTGGCCGTGGCTGGGAGGTGGGACAGCCCGGATGTATTCCAGGGGTTTGAAAGTGTCAGCAGAAAAACCCTCAGTGTGAGGGCAGCTTTTGGGACGATAGTGCTGATGTATGGCTTGTGGGGATGAAAGCCCAGGAGAAACTCAAACAGGGCTGTCTTTGAAATGCTGGGTCCTGCAGGTATAATGTGGTGGTTTTATCTGACCTGTGAACATCTCTGATAAGGCATCAGGTCATTAGTCTTGTGCTTGTTATTGTAACATTTGCTGGAATGAAACACTAGCATTTTTAAATCACTGCTATCAAAGCATATAATAAATTGTAAGCAGTTTCTTTTCCTTTGAGTATATCCCTGTGCCAAATCATTCAGTGCTCATATCTTCCAAATTGGGCGTGACATTACCAGTGAAGAGCTGTGACTGAGCATAAAATAATTATTTTTTAGAAAAGCTGAGCTGTAAAAAAAAGGATGTTTCCTAAAAAAATTAATAGAAAAGGACCCCTACCTCTTAAAACGGTTCTGCTTCCAGCCTCTGATAATAACAATGTGTTCAACTCCTGAAGTGCTAAAAGTCTGCTTTCTGCAAAGTGGAATTTAAAAGACTGTTGCTCAAAAGTGTATATATATACACACTGTACAGATATACTGTGCAGTTACTCCCACCCACAACCCGATTTTCATGCTTCTAAGAGCTGTGACACACTTTTAAGAGGAGCGATGTATTTTTAAACTAACACTATGGCGTAGGATGGAGGTCAGCACGACTGAGTCTGAGTCTTTGAGGGATGGAGAAATTAAACCCCAGCCTCCACTCTTCCTTTGCAACTTTCAGCCACGAGTTCTTTGCTCAACTTTCTTCTTGTGAAATGCTGTAGCGTCTTGTCCCTTCTTCTGAGGGGAGAGCCACCTGAGTTCCTGGGTGCTCAGCTGTGAAGATAACATGACCATGGTTGCATTAGCAACTGGATGCTCTGAGTTCTTGCAGGTAGAGTCTGTTCCCAGCCTTAACTGCAGCTCTCCTTCTGAAACGTTCCTGACTTTAAGCATTGAATAAAACTGCCCCATGAGACACATTTGGAGCTCTGTTGTCGTCGTTGCAGTTGTTTTTCGAGTCCTCTTTGGGAGATGGACTTTCTTTGGAGCTGGTGGGGAGCCACAGTCGCAGGGCACGTGCATGGTGTGTCTCATCCGTGCGTGTCCTCTGCCCTGTGCTCCAGAGGTCGGCTCCTCTCACAGCCTCCTTGCCCGCCCTTTGGAGACCCTCAAGGCAGGCGAAGGAGGGGTGAGGGGCAGGGTGTTATGTTTGCGTTTTGGACTGTTTCACTGCTGATCAGAGCAGTTCTAGGGCCTGTTGGGCATGATATGACCTGCAGGCTCTGGGGTAGTGGAGGCAGAGAGGTGGCAAAAAATTTCTTCCTTCTCATCAGCATCCCAGATTTGCTTGTGTGCACGTAGGGCTCTAAGATTTTCATAACACTGTTAAAAAAAATTTTCTTCTTGGGAAAAACCAGAGCACTTTTCCCTTTTCTGTGTCTTTACTGAGAAAAGGGTCTTGGTAGTGTAACCACAGTAAATAAATTAAGCAACTTACTCCTTACAAGAAAACCTTGCATTCTTCAGCGTAAAATGAAAACACATAAACAACCAGCAGAGGGGATGTGCCTGGCCTCTAATCTGCATGGAGTTCACTCTTTCAGACCCTTGTTTCCTTCTGTACAGTGATTTAGAAGGAAAAGCTTTTATCTAATCATGAGGTAGGTCTCTGCCGAGCTCCCCAGGCACTGCTAATGGATGAGCTGCACAGCAGAGCTTGAAGGCTTGCAGCTGAATTTTTGGTGCTGCACATACTGTCGCTGAGTAGGTCAGAGCTGGGTTTTGTGCAGGGCCCAGAGTGTTCAGGTGGTGATCAGAGCCATTTTGCATTAGGGTGAGGTGTGTGTTGTAAGCAGGAGAGGGAGGCAATCAGCTGCCCAGTAGACAACAGGTCGAGGCCAGAAGTGGTGAGGCAGGGACGGGTGGGAAGCTGGTGCTGCAGAGGGAGAGGAGGCAAAGCAGAAGGTTCCAGGAATTAGCTTCAGTCCCAGAGGATGACTGGGGAAGAAATTGTTAGTAAGTAGGTTATTGGCAGTAGGACACTCTGTTTCATGCTCTGATTCATAATCCCCACAGCTGCATCTCACGGCTGGTGTGCCTAGATTCTAGTTGTGGATCTCACAGTATTTCACCATAATGAGAGATTAGTCAAAATTGCACTGAATTCAGGCTCGGAACTGGACACCACAGTTTGAACTTCAGAATACACAAACCTCCCAGGACCTCAGGGATGCTCTTGTCATCCTGTGGTAGATGCTCCTGCCAGGCACAGCATGGCCTGCCCTGGTAGGAAAGGCAGTGTTCCTGCTGAGAGTGTGGTCTCTTATTGTCCAGCTTTTGGCATTTCAGGTAACAAGGGGAGAAAATAGTGCACAAAGGCTGATTGCAGGGCATGACGTTTGCAGAACCTCATTGATATTCCAAGCTTGGGAACTACTGAGCAAGTGATATCAACAACCAAAAAGGAGGGGGTGTAATGCCTGACAATCAGTGGCATTTTCCCTTCGCCCACATATGCTATCTATGTATCAGATAACATGAACAGTTAAAGCAGGAATAAGCTGCCAATGGCCATTTAGCTCTGCAAAATAGAGATTGCTCATGTTGCAGGCCAGAAATACTCCGTGAATCATCGTTCATTTTGAAGGAACAAATAATTTCTCTTTTAGCTGAATTAAAAGGTCTGCTCCTATGACCAGCTGAATGGATGGAAATAATTACATTCATTCATTATGCCTCTTCACTTTTATGAACATAGAACATGGAAAAAGATATTGGAAATGCCACACACACTCTTTGGAGATGTACGAGGTGAATTAAAAGTTAATGTCTAGGTGGAGAATTGGACAGGAGTTACATAAAAAGAACATGGAGAAATGGACTGTTTCCTGCATGAGCACATCTGAAAAACATCCAAATTTGTGTCTGAACTGGTCAGCAAAATTTCTGTCTATTCAGACATTGCACTGTTTCATGGTGTGTGCAATCTGCGTGTGTTGTAAATGCATATAAAAAACTTCTGTTTTCCAGAGTTATTTAATATTTAATGCTGGTCACCTTAGAAAGTCAGTTGACATGATTTGAGGTGTTTTGAGGCAAACATGCAAGCATATATTTGAGGGAAATGTGATTTTTTTATTTACCCTTTTGAGTAAGGCTCAAAAGAAAGTATTAGGATGGATCCGTACATGTAATAGCAAAAACATCATCTGCTTCTGCAAAGTCAGTTTTAAGTTCAGTATTATACCAATCAAGCAAAATTCACTGGAAGTTTTGATAATTTTGGGTATGGGGCTATAAAACTTAGGGTATATCTATCTATCTTTAGTCTCAGGAATCTTTTACTGGTCCAGGCTGAAATAGCTGTTTTCTTTGTTTCCTTCCTAAAACGAACTGAGCATTGAGACTGAAACAATCTCTTACACCATCTTGAGATATATGGCTTTTTTTTTTTATTATTTCATACCCTATTACAAAAAAGAGCATCTCCATTCACTCCTGGAGCGCTCAATAAATCCTTTTTCAGTGGGTCTGATACTTCCTAGGGTGGAATACTCCGGAAACTTTGTGATGCTTCTTTGCAAGTGTAATCTAATTTAGCTCTTTCACCTTTTAGAGAGCACAAAAGGGTTGGACCTACTATCCGAACTGGGTATTTGAAAGGGGTTTGGTCACCTTGAAAAGTAACCCTAGCGTTTGAAAGGTTTTATCCTTGGGAAGGTGTCTCTATTTTTCTGCCATAATTAGTGCCTATCAGTGATAATTTGGAATCATTTAATGAATCCCAACAGTTACATTGGCAAGACAAATTCAAAACTTCTTTTTTTCCTTTGTATTTTACTGTTAGAATCACAGAGGATATTTTAAGACTGCCTGACGCGGGTAGGTAATCAGGGAAGACAAGTCTGCGCTTAGTAGTTGCCAATTCAGCAAAATTTACTAGATGCATTTACTAGCTATGTTTTGGAGTTTTACAGTGTCTGAAAAAGCTCAGTTCAAAGGATAGTGATTAGAGAAATTTCCTAGAGTTCATGAACTTGCAGTAGATCTTACATGCCATAATTTATGTCTCTTGACTAGTAAATTAAAGAACCCGATGACTTGAAAGATATTTCTGTGTGCTGCTTTGTAGAGACAGGCAGAAAACAATTCCAAGTAATATAAAATCGGTGTCTTATAGAGAACTACACTGTTTAGTATGCTGGAAAGACATTTGATGTTGCAAGACAGTTAACTGAGGACATGCTGCTGAGGCAGATTTGGGAAGGAGCCCTGCTTTAATCTCCCTGCTCTAACTGAAGGAAATGTAAAGAGGAAAGGAAAGACTACAGTCACCAGATGAAGAAGTCGGAGTTCATACTGTGGGCTTGATCCTGTCTTTCCACATGCATCATAAGTTTTTGCCTCTCTTGGAAAAAATATTTACCATTCTTAGGGCCATATGTGCAACAGATGATTTTTAAAAGTCAGGGGAGAGATCTCCCTCTGAAAGGGGATGTAAAACTAGGTAGGGCAATAGGGTATTTAGCAGTGCAAAGTAAGTACAGATGCAATAGCCATCTGCTGTCTGTGCACACTGCAGTCTTAATCTTTCAGGTCCTGCTGCCCTTGGACATGTAGCAGGAGCAGCAAGACAGAGAAGTCCAAGCATCATGTTGCTAAAAAGCCAGTTGAGTACACAGAAGTACTACACACCAGAAGAACACCACCAGGAAAAAAATGCAAAATTGTCCAATACCAAGCATCTGGCACGCTCTCCTTTGTACTGGGAGCTCAGAGGTCTAGCAGGGCTGGGGCCATGTCTGGAAATGCCTGTAAATCATTTCTTACTTTGCCAAGTTAGAGAAGTTAGAGACTTTAAAATGTCAAAAATGCCAGTGACAGCCTGGGATTTCCCTGTGTGAGCCTCCAGCATGAGAGCTGCTGCCAGCACATGCACCACATGCTGGGATGGGCTATGGGGAATCCCAGGGAGTGATGAGGAAACCAGCACACACAGTGGGGTGGTTGTGAGGCTGGTATGGGGCAAAGGAGAGTGTTCAGAGGAGGCTGTGAGTGGGTATCCTCATGGCTTGGGCAGTCAGAAAGAAAAGAGCAGACAGGAAGTTCTTCTGCTTTGTCTTCCCGTGAAAGGGTCCTGGTCCTGTGGGTCTTCCGAGGGCTTGGTGTCACCAGCCCCGATTCGTCATGAGGAGTTGTGTTCGCACATGGGATGTGGTGCATGAGGGTCAAGGGGAATTGCATGTCCCAAGGGCTTTCTCTCAGGAGCGGGAGGAAGCCCAAACCACTGTTGTTTGGGTCACTTCTCCTTTCTCAGGTCTCTCTGCCCAAGATGAGGAGCGAGAAAAATGGGAATGTCTTTGCTCAGGAGCCCCATAAGCAAAGCAGCAGCAGCTGTAGCACTTACACCCCTGGCCCCAGGCACTTCGCAGTGGCTCCTGCTGGCATCTGTCCCCTGGTGTGAAGAGACCTGCTCTAACCCATGCCCAGGGCTTGTTGGATGCCGCTGGCAGGTCAGGTCAGGCCATCAAAACTTTTGGGTTGCTCTGCACCCCTGGCTGACTGCATGAGCTTGCTCAGTCACCCTTTCTACATTTCTCACCTCTAAACGTGTGATGAGGTGACTCACTCCTATTGAACGCACGCTTAATTTTATTAGATAGTCATCAATATGCTTCATATGCTCTCCATTAAAGAATTGCATGCTTGTTTCCTTGAATATCTGCTGGAAACAGCTTAGGTAAACAGCTCAGACAGGGGAATCTCAGTACCCTTTATAAAAAAAAAAAAATCCTATAGGTTGCCTCTTTAAGTACTGGATGCACATATGGGAGAATTGGGGATGATGAAGTATTCACTCCAATTGCTGGTTTCCGCTGCATTGAAGTCAGAGGCATTGAAGGCACTACAGCATTTATAACTGATTTCCTGAACAGTGTAGCAAATAGAGATGAGAGCCCTTTTCTTGTAACTCACATGTGCAACAGAAATCACTTAGCTAACATAAATCAGGACTAAATTGCTTTTAAAGGCTCACAAAACATTTCTGAAAGAGACAGGATGAGGAAACCATTTGCCACAGTAGAGAATGTCCCCATGATGAGTCCTATTAAAGCCTGATCAAAGAGCCTTATTGGCTTTTCATTAGAGCCTGGTTATGTACAGTTGAAATTCAGCAGTGATTTCAACAGAATAGGCACCGAAATATGCACAGGAGGTAAATTTAAGCAGGATTCTAGACCATCAAAGTACGTGATTAAGGACAATTTAATGTGCTGAGTAATGTAGTGCGATTTGGATGTAATTTATCCTAATCCAGTCTGATCTTTTACAGGAGAATATATTATAAGGCCACAATTAGGTGAGACCAGGGCCCCATCTGGCCTCCTGTCTCCTACAGTGGCTTACAGCCAATACAAGAAACAAAGCAAATACAGAGTGAGCTTCCCTTGTGTATCCTCTCTGTTTCTGGCATTCAGCCGCTATGGGACTCTTCAGGTCAAAACATCCAGAGCATGGAGTACAATAGCCACCATTTATCCTTGCTTCATGAATTTATCTCGTTGCTTTTTGAACCCATGCCTAGTCCATGCCTAGTTTTGGTGATTACAAAGTCTAACACCAGTGAGTACCAAGATTCAGCTGCGTTACATGCAGAAGCTCTTTTCTTACTTTGATTTAAACTGCTGTGCTCCAACTATTCTTCCTGGTGCAGTAATTCAGGGGCAAAAGCCTTTTTGGACAAGCTGTGTCTGGAGCTGGGCTTGAGGCTTGGTAGTCTGTCGCTTGGGAGTTTTCTCCTCTTCCTTCCCTCTCTCCATTTCAGAGGACTCTCTGGGATGAGCGTTTTGGGGCTGACATTGTTGGTCCCATGCCCGCTGTGGTGGAGGTGATGGTATCCTGCCTCCCATGAGCAGGCACAACCTGGCAGGCCATGGGCGACGTCTCCTTTAGGAGAGGTCATCCATAGGGACAGGGAAAAGGAGGAGACAGTGGCCAGGCACCACGCACACAGCTCTGGGCAGCAGAAGGTGCCCCCAGAGAGGGACAGCAGAGGAACTGTTCGGGCTGCAGTTAGAAACCCAAATGGACCATGTGGTTGCTAACCAGAGGTTGGACCCATGTCTCCTACAGAAACAAGGATTTGAGGCACCCACCCTCAAATCAGGGAAGGCTCAAGAAAATGAAGTAAAGATTCAAAGCCTGTGCAGCCTTCTTAAGCTCTTAATCAGATTCATATGATGTATATGCAAGCTCATTAGCCTGACCAGTTTATTAGGTACATTTGAATTTATGACTCTGATACTCAATACTTAATTTGTAACTATGATTAGATGCATCTTTTAAACATGTTGTATCTGCATGTAGATGTTTGTAATAAAATTCCCAAGTGAAGGGCACGACTGGAAAACCTGCACATGAGAATGATTAATTTTTATTAACTTGTTTTTATCACTCAGCATTTATGCCATAAAGGCTATAATAAACTGATACATGCTTGGTCATTGTAAGACAGAGATAAATTTGGCCTCCCCACAAGGGACAAGCAGGGTCAGTTTAGGGGAGAAGAACACCTCCACCCAGAGTTCTTGCTAAGGTAAATACGTTTTTCTGTCCTGTGGGGAAATCTGCCATCTGTAAGAATAAACAAGGTAAACCAGAAACAGATGAGGATGTGACTCTTAGGCAAGATCTTGTTTTTATACTTCTTTCCAGGAAAAACTTGCTATAAACATTTGTGTTGTCTTTTTCAAGGCTGCTGAGGCCTTGCAGTAGAGGATCACATGGCGTTAGCTCATCGCTCCAGTGCTCTGCAGCTCCCAGCCCGTGCCGAGCCATCTCTCCCTGGTGCCGGAGAGGCTGGGCTTTGCTGTCAGAGCGCCCTGCCCTGTATCTCACAGCCTGGTGAAATGCTGAATGTGCATTTCCAAAGCTCTGTCTTCCTCCAGGAGGATAATTTCATCATAAAAATATAATTGTGAAAAATGCAAGAGGCTAATTCTGCATTTCTTCAGCCTGAGCCAAACTCTAAAGTTGCTCTCTGGAGCCAAGCAATCAACTTCACTGCTGAGGAATCTTGGGACAGAAATCTGTGGCATTTCCTACTCATTTAGGGGAGGAGTTGGGTGCCTCAAACCCATCTGTTGTCCTTCTAACATCCATTCTACACAAAGAAAGAAATGGTGGCCACTGCTCTCAAACATGGTGCGTCCGTGTGAGGCTGAGATGGGCCATGGGGCTGTCACTTGTCTTGGAGCTGTCTGCATCCCCTGCACCTTGGACTTGGTGGCAGAGCTCACATTGTGCTTTGTGGGGCTTATTTCCAGGATGAGTGCAGAACAGAGGATACTGCCTTTCCTTGTCCTGCATCTCTGCTTCGTGATAGAAACCCATGGATTCAGGTATAGGGAGCATTGCTGGAGAGGAGACAGTATCCATCTCCTTCCAGGCTTGGTTCTCCTGTGCAAGCTAGGGTTACTGGTATAGCGGAGATCTCTTCCGCACTTAATAAATGAGTTTTCCAGTGTTGTGTTTGGAGTTTTACAGGGAGAACGTTGGTTGGCTTTTACGTTGCTGGGTTTAAGCGAGCTGTCAGAAGCCCCTAAAGCACTAAATCAGGACCTCCAGTTGCGTCCTGATGAGCCAAACTGGGCCACCTTTGTTATGGAATGCAGAGAAAGTCGCTGCAGCCTAAGCAGAAGCATATATGGCATAAAGTTGGGCTGTTTGCTCTGCAGACACGCTGTGAAGACAACAGAAAGGGGGCAGGAAGGCAAAATCCTCTCTTTTGTTTTGTCCCTGTTCTATTAAGGAACTGATTGCATAACAGTGGTTTACCTTTCTTAGCAGCAGCAGAGGCCACGTCCAGCTGGTGAGAAATGCCTGGGTTTGAAGTCAGGTCAACAGATTCTCTTCTTGCCCCACAAGTCCCTTTTGCTCGCGGCAAGGAATTCTGGAGTCTCGAGACCACCACAATGGAGCCCTTTCTCACAGGGCTGGAAAGCTTGACCTCTGCTCAGAAAGGACAGATTCATGTTGGAGAGGGTTCCACAATGCAACGATTTATATCAGGAAATTAGCAGAATACTTTCTAAAAAAAATGAAGAAGAAGAAGAAGGAAAAAAGCCTTCATGTGTTTCTTTGGCTCGGGGAAGAGATCAGCTGTGGTTTCATGATATCAGAGGATGGAATGCCAAAGGGGGAAAATGTATAGCTGTGTGCATCCATGTGTTTGAGTTTCTATTCCCAATGCATAACATACAGAGTTAATTTTGCTAGATTACTTGTCATAGGGGTCTCAGAGCTCAGTGGGAATGGAGATGCCTTCATGCACATGGTTCAACTTTTGCACTCTGAGTACCATGAATACGAATGTCAACCCTGCACTCTCCATATAGCTCCTGTGTGTTTGGATAATATTAAGGTGTTCAGGTGCTCCTCCAGCCATAGTTCTTGGTGACAGGCAGGTGCCAGTTCTCGGTCACGCTTAGTTTTGTGCCTTGTCTCAAACAGAAAATGTCAGTCTAGTTGTTGAGGAAAATCAGTTAGGAGAGTTTCAAGATGCAAATATATTGTCAAGGCTCAAGTTTCTGTATACGTAAAGAGTAGTAGCGAAGTATTTTTGTATTGGTTTACTTTAAAAATAGTGTCACAGAATCTGATAGCTGTGCTAAGAAAAACAGTTTGTGAAAAAGCTGTCTTCATTACTGACTGCAAACTGTAAGTGTTGGGAAGGAGAGAGTGGACTTCCTTGTAAAAATATTTCTGTGCTTTTAATCTGCCTGGCAAATCATTGGTGATTAAATGATAATCTGGGTTGTTTGTTTGAAATGTCATATATCTCCACCACAGTCTGCCCACACCACTAGAGACTTTTAGGAAGTAAGAAGCCTGGGAACAGATATTGCTACAATGTATTTAAACATGAATTAACAAAAGCCAACAAATACGGAACAATTTCAATTTATGTATTAAAATACTCTCGAGGATACAGATTGACCTCCATTACTCAGGGTTTGTCACTGTCTCATCTCCGTTGGACAGCAAACACTGAGAAAGAGACAGAAAGATGATTTACTCTCCCTTTAGCTTGTCTCGTCTGCTGCAATGTCTGCTGTGCAGCTCCCCCAGCTGTGCTGCTCCATGGGTCTGACAGCTCCTCATGTTTTGCAGGCACTGTTTTCCCTCTTAGTTGAAACTTATGGTTGTCTGTAATCTTTGCTAAATGAGTTGAAGCCGAGCCTTGCTTTACTGACAGGCAGAGGCCCTGGGCTGAAGTGTGACGTGTCTGGGAAAGGAGGAATCCCAGAGAGGGAACTTTCTGGGTCTGCTGTCCCACAGCAAGGGGGAGAAGCTTTCAAAGGAGCCTTTGCACCATGGGTCCCACAGAGATGGAGTCCCCTGACTGAACCCATCACCTCCAAGGGAAGCTGGGCCTGCAGGAGGCTTCTGCAGACTTGCCAGATCTCCACAGCTGATGCAGGAGAAACCCTCTGGGACAGATATAAATCAAAGTGAATTAGAAAATAGATAGGCACAATCTGTTGCCAATGCACCTAGTCACCTCCAGTCTTCTCCACTTGGAACATTTCTTAGTCTCTATTGAACAAATGTCAGGATACTCCTCACTTTTTAAACAACTTTACGATTGTGCCACTGTTTGTGTGTATCTGTATGTATTTAGATAGATCAAAACACATGTACACACACATCAATGTTTATTAACTCTCAGTAAATACAGCAGCAAAGTCAGTCCCTAAAGATGTGCCATAAAACTTTTCCATAATGTAGTTAATAGAACCTTCATATTTAAATTAGATTGCAAGTGACATATTAATTCAACGTAAGATATTTTTATGATTCAGGAATTTCCAGACTGACTGTGGATAGCTTAATGTGCTAACAAGGCAGTCAGCTCTATAGTAATGTTCGTGGTCTTCCTTTCACATTCATTGCTAGATTTGAAATTAGTAATGTTATCCTGGGGTAATGCTGATGAGAAAGGAGATCCAGCTTCCCTCTCCTTTGTCATTGAAGAAGAGCATATCCAGCTTGTGTGACGTGCTTGACATCAGCGATGTTTTCATATCATTAGCAGCAGGAAATATTTTCCTTGCTGGTAATGAGGCTCAGCATCAGCTAAAGGTGGTGCCCCACAGGAAGACTTCAAACAAACTTGCGGGATTCTAATTCAAAAAAGGCTAGAAATATGCTATTTTTGAGAAAGATGTTTGTTCAGTAAGGAGTGGTCCTGGCTAATGAAGAAGGGACCTGCCAGAGCTACTTTTAGTTCTACCTGCTGCTTTCATTGTTATTCTTGTAGCTATGGCTGCCAGTGGTGTTAGGATGGTGGTGTCTGTTCTCATATAGAAATGGAAAAAGAATGGAAATATGTGTGCATAGAAAGATGAAAAGATAAAAAGAACAAGAGCTGAAAAGAAAGTGAGTTTCCCTATGTAGCTGCAGGTATGGCATTGATTGTACCTTTCCTTGGAAGGGTTTTTCTTCTGCAAGACCACACTTTTTGTCTGATCTAAGGGCTAACAGTGTGCCAGGTGAGGTCTGGGTTGCAGGAGAAGATCAGAGTTTCTACTTGGAAATTGTTACAGTTAAGAGAAACCATTAAATAATTTCCTTTATTGGTTTGGAGACATAAACCAATATTTCAGCCTCACACTAATGCTTCACTGAAAACAGTGAGGCTGAGAGGTATTAACCTTATATATCATCACTTGGGAGAGGGAAAATACATCAATGAATCATATGCAGGATAGTAAGACATAAAAAAAAATAAACATGGAGTCAGGCAGGGCTCCTTGCTGCACTGCTATTGCAAAGCAGCAGTGCAGCCTTTCTTCATTAGCAGAAAAGAGGTGACGAATATGTACACAAAGAGCACTTTACGCAGCCAGAGATTAATTGCTATGTGTGCTTTGCTTTCTATTTCAGCAGTACTTTTTTTTCCTGTCCTTGCTGGGAGGAACAAGTTTTGGATTTCAGTTTCACTGGGGAGATGAAGGTTTTATTTCAAGCTCCATTTTATTTGATACTGCTTTCCCCTGACTTATTGAGTGAAATGTGGGTGTCAAAAAAGTGACAAGACAGGTAGACATGGGGTACCTAGGGTTTTTTTTCAGGAACTCCAAAATAAGAACCCAGTTAAAGCTGACTTTAAAACTTACTGAAAGACTAAATGAAAAGATGAAAACTTGCCCGGCAGGTTGACTGGCTTTTCTTTTCTTTCATTAAGCCTTGTGAATTGGGTGGTGGTAGTGATGCAAATAACTATTTTATAATGATAAATTAATTCCTTCTAATAAACTTTGTCAATCAATCATTACCTCATTTCTAATCATGTGAATTGAGTTCTGCTTGCCACGAGAGCTGTATTGACAGCTCCACAAAGCTCCAGACTGGCGTGGGAGCCAAGCTGGAGTAGAGGACTACATTTTGGGGACTGTACCATCCCTGGCTTGGTCTGAGGGATCTCTGTTTCAGGCACCATATAGCAGGAATTCTATTTGCATGTGATATCACTTCTGTAGAAGAAGCAACTTATTCATGAGCAGTAGCATCATATCAAATACAGCTGCAGATATGGCTGAGAAAACAACCATTTAATTGAAGTAGAAATGACACTGGGAAATTAAAAGAGGGTGTAAAAAAATCCCAATTATTACTCACTGGAGCAAATCCATTTGGCAAAGACATGTAAGGCATGGGGCTGCACACAAAATTCTGGAAGAAATAGAATTTACAGGTAGACATAACTCTGCCCTCAAGATGTGTTGTTTCTTCAGCTGAACCCCCAAACTCTCTTTAAATCAATAGTTTGGGATAATCCTTCTCTGATCCTCTGGAGGATGAAGCAAGGTGCAAGAGACAAAACCCCACTTCTGACAGCCCGGCCCCCCAAAACGTAGAGGCTATTGCCTGCCCCTCTGGTGGGATTCCTGCACAGACCCCCTGCCATCGGGTGATTCTGCCAGCATTAGCGCTGCCGTGTGCGGGGTGTGCCGGTGCTGCGGGCACGGTGCCCGCACAGCGATGCTGCCTCTGCCCAGGCTGTCCCTGCCGGGCTCTTGCCTGTGCAGACCGTGCCAGGGCTGGGTGTGACAGGCTCCGGAGAGCACCGGGGGGAAGCACAGCCGGAGCCAAATATTTCAGTCCTCAGTTTTGCTTATCCCGAATCAGTTCTTGCAGCTCCCTTCTGTAATTTCTTCCCCTCCCGTAGCAGCTGTCTGGGGTTTCAGCTGTTCTGCGTGAGTAGAGGTGCCAGCACCCTTTAAATCATTATGGAAAAGTAAGGGTGCATGCTCTATCCTGGAAGAAAGAACAAAGGACAAAGTTTGGAGTTTGTTTTGGTTTTTTTCCCGTGTGCTTTCCGAGTGCTTGTCAGAGATAACTAGGAGAGGACTGGAGGTAATTCACAAATTAATTAGCCTCGGGACTGCCAGCCACGCCAGCGCAGCCTGGAGCAGCCGCATCCCTGCAGCAAACAGTTCATATTCTCGTTCCTCTCCGGGGGGACGCTAAGGGTTAATTCAGTAGCTGTGCATTTAACAGCGCAATTTAAAGGGGAAAAAATGACACCCCTCTCCCCTGCCTCGCCGGTGGTGGATGGTTCGCTCTGCCTGGCGGATCACATGCTGCCGAGCCCCCGGTGCTGCGGCAGCCGCAGCTGGTGCTGCTGCCGGGCCGGTGCTGCCCGGGCCGCCCCCGGCCCCCGCCCGCCCATGCCCGGCCGCCCTCACCTCCGCTTTAAGGGAGGGAGGGCGCAGCGCGAGCCCTTGAGCATATGGGTGGAAATTTGGGAGGCACCCATTCTCTCACCACCGTTCCCGGCTCTAACCATGTCTATTTGTTGTTGTCTTTTTTTCAGGGACTATGGGTCTTCAAAGAGAAAGTCAGGTAAGACACCAGGCTTTTTTTATGTACTGCATGATTCTGGCGAGGACCTTACCCCCTGCTTTCCCCTGTTAAACCTTCTATTTATCTTGTGTGGTACTAAATTTTGGAGTAGTTTAACTTTTTATTGCTGAATCCTGCTGGAGATAAGCATCAGTTTCTTGCCTTTGCACTGCATAGAAGAAACCCACCTTCTATAGTATTGTAGTTAAAATTACTGCTCTTCTCTGACTGTATTTATGCAGCTCCATCTCCAATGTGAGATGATAATTGCATTATGTTTCTTTCTCTTTCATTGCAAATGGTCAAAATGCAGAGTCAGAGTTGGGGTTCTTTTCTGGAGGGGAAGGGCATCTTTTTCTGTGCTGCTTTGAATCTTTTATCATGCCTTTCCAAAAGGCTCTGGTGAGGCTTCTGATGCAAAATGTTCTCAGTGCTTGTGTCTGGGTTTGGGCTGCCTCAAAGGCTGTAGCTCAGTGTTTTGTTTTTAAAATCCTGGATTGAAATGTCCTATAAAATCCTGATTTGAAACTATATAAATCCAATTTTTCCCCTCCCCATGTAGCTCCTAGTGATTTTTACAGATGTGTTTCCAATAGGGACATGTAATTGTGGGCCTCTGGGCTTGGCTTCTCTGAGCTGCATGTGTCAGGGCTTTCTATTTTTTAATATTTTTTTTTTCCCCGAAGCAGCATTGAGCACCTGCAACTCTCATTGACTTTGTTTGGAACCTTGGATGCTTCAAATTGCATTCAGGGCATCCAGAGAGAAGCCTTTCAAACCAATAGTGACTCCTGGAAAACTCTGGCCTGTGTGCAGGGAGGGGAGAATTTTTTTCTTCTTGCTTTTTAAGATGATAAAGAAACACTGCAGTGGCTGAGTCTCTGGGAGGGAAGGGAAGATGAATGTAACATACTGGACTCCAATGAATATCACTGCCTAGATGGATTTGTTAGTTAATTATGAGGGCTTTTAAGCTGCCATCCTGTAATAAGCTAAGTGATGCACTAGAGAGAAGCTGTTACTTAACCCCAATGGCCTGTGCATCAAATGGCAGCTGCCTTTGCAGGCCAATACTTTTGGTACCTTTCCTTGAATTTCCCTGAGGTAGGGTGTGGTAATGAAGAGGCAAGCATGGTACAAGGTGCTTGTCCCACAAATAAGCTAGGGCACTCTTGGTCTTCTTAATCTCCTGCAAAGCTTCTGTCTGGGTTGCACTTCTAGGGCTTCCTAAATGTAATATTAAGGAAAGTGTTTGTTCACAACAGCCCGTGAATTAAATAGGCAGCAGTGCTTTCTCTAGAGGGGCTGACCATAAATAAAAAGGGCCAAATGACTTGGTAGAAAGCAGAGCTGAGTGTGGGAGTTCCTGGCTCAGTGCCACATCCTGAGCACTGGGGGCTTTTGGGCCATGTAAAAATCTTTGAAAAATATTGCTGAAGTCTCTGGGGAAACCTGATTTAGCACTGACCTGGAACAGCATTAGGAAACCCAGAGAGCTTTAGGCTCAGTGTACCAGTTTACTTGGAAGAGTATTGCAATTTTTGTGCAAGAGATGCGAGGAACTGCTTTGGGAGTGGAAGGAAACTGCTGCCTCTCCATTCCTGTGTCTCTGGGTGCGAGTTGGAGCTGATCTGCCATGACATCATGAGAAAAGTGATTAAGTTGAGTCACTGTAGCTGAGATGCCATTTGTGGATGCTCTCCCCTGCTGGACTCTTTGGCCCCCTGCTCTGAGAGCCCCAAGTGACATGATTATTCATCCTTGCGAGGGGCACTCAGGTTGGGCTCCCTCCTTTGGCTGTCCCAGCTCCTCATGCTGCCAGATCTCCTTCTGGGACTCTTTCCTCTTCTCTGCTTTTTGGTGCTGGGCTGTTTGTGCAGCCAGGGCTTGGAAACAGTGGGGCTGAAGGATACTCTTTCTCCATTTACCCCGTACAAAGAGGAATGTGAAGCAGCTCTCTGAGCAAATTGAGCTGCATAAAGGGACTCTGTTCTCAGCCATCTTCTTGCCTGATTTTAAAATGGCAGAGGAATGCTTCTTTCTTTTTGGAGCTGGATGTTGTGGGAGTGTGCACGCAGTGAGCAAAGGAATATGCCAAGGGAGTCGCCAGTTGCAGCCTCTAACAAAGACCAGCTTTATGACACTTGAAAAAGGGATGGGGTAAACAAGTAAGATTTTCAGGATTGCTGTGAGGGTCTTTTAAGATAACAAATAGCTTTGAAATGCAGTTTCTTCCATAGGTGCAGATCATGGAACTACAGCATCTTCTAAAAAGAGACAAATAGGCATATTTAAATGCAAGCACCTCCCAACAAATGAGACCTTATGAACGCATCTTGTGTCTTGACCAAAGATGTGCTGGGAGGAGGCTGCTGGGTGTGAGCACAGCTGTCCCTCACTGTCCAGCAGGAATCCCACAGCTGCTGTGTCTCAGGCATGTGCAGGCATGACACGAGCATGGCCGAAACATTTGGAGAATGCCTCAGACAGCCAGCGTCACCTCTACCCTGACCTCTGCCTTGCCAGAGTGGGTGTCTGGCTAGTCCTGTGCTCACCCCTTAGAGCAGGGAGAAACTGGGTAAGTTCAGAGTTTAATAGAGAGTTATGGAAACATTTACTGCTGCAGTTGATGCTGGTTGTAAACATTTGAGACCTTCTGAACCAAATGCAATAGCGTGGCATGTCCTTAGCTAAACAAAAGGGAGTCTTGTGCAGATCTGGGGCATCTCTGCATGCCAGCCCAGAGCCAGGCTTCCTCTTGTGCAAAGGGGTGTGTAAACACTCAGCTCTTTGCTTGGATGTGATCTAATTGTAAATGTTTTAACCTGCAGCCAGCTCAGAGACCTGGAGCTTCACTGGGGCTCTGTGAAGACACAGGCGTTTGCTGTGGCCAGAAATGCCACTTGTGCTGGTACCTTGGACTTGGGGGGCTTTATTTGACACGCTGCAGAGCTGCTTCAGAAAGCTGCCTTCGTGTTTCCAGGCAATTGAATTGTTGCTCTATGACCATCTGTCAGAGCTGGAGAGCCCCCAGTACAACTGTGAGGAGTGGTTACCATGGGCATATTCTGTACACTTGCAACAAATGGTCTCTTCTTCATCCACCTGAAGACCCTCTACAGCAAAATGGGAAGGAATTACTTTTCAAGCTCCAATTTGTCAGTTGCATTAGTCAAGTGAACAGCTACTCATTTGTCACTCAAAATAGGCATTACTTCTGTGCTGGCATTCATTGTGTGGGTTTTCTGTCCTCAAATCAAAATAAGGGTAGAATTTCTGCAAGCCTAGGAATGGGTATTTGTATGGTACATTACAAGCCACAGATTAGGTTAATCCATTCTGCAAACCCTACCAGCTACCATCTGTGCATGGTGAGTTAATTAACCCTTGAGATATCTGCTAATCCTGATGTGGCTTATAAAACCTGTTGGAGTATGTTTCTCCCCAAAGATGTCATTGTGTCCCCCACCCCACAAACCCCCTTGCTGGCTAGAGCAAGCTGCAGACTCCTGGAGTAAGATCTTGCCCTCTCCTCTTGCTGAGACTCTTTCTTGGCTGGTTTCATGCCAAAGCTGTCAGATCCCAGTCATGAGGCTGAAGCAAGCATCTGGAACCTGGTGTTTGGTGGTAGTAGGGAGCTGGTGTGGGCTTCACAACTTTTCTACACAGAGCATCAGTGCTCCTCAGCTACTGAGAGGATTCTCTTTGCTAACTGTGAGGTCAGATCCAGCACAAGAAGTGCTTTCGAAGTGATCTTTGCCTTGTAGGTGACAGAGCCCTTGTGGTCATGATTTTCCACGTGCCTGGGCAGGAGCACTGCTGGCCACCCCCTTCTGAAATCATAACCAAACTCCCCCCTGCTCTGACTGCCCAGCTTGCTGCTGGGGGCACAGCTGGCTTCAAGCCATTGCTTAGTGGCTTCCTCTGGCACCTTGTTGCTATGCTGTAGGATGCTCTTCCATGTGAGGGGGAATAAACTTTAATAATGTAGAAGTTATGGCTCCGTCAGTCCTGCAGTGTCTCCTTTCTCTCGTTGTTCAGATCCTGTCTGCATTGAGCTGGCTGTGCTTTGGCTGAGTCTGGCAGCTGAAGTCTATTTTAAATACTCTCTGTAATTGAGCACTTAGAATATTAAGTTAACAATTTGGTTCAAGCCAGTGTTGCCTCAGGATGCTGATGAGACTTCCTTAAATGGGTAAACCATCTTTCAGCTGGGTTCTCCTGTCCAGTTTCTGGACTAGCAAGATTATGGCTATACACAGCCAATAATCACTGCTTTCTTTCCCTCCTGTAATCTAAAACTAGGGAGGATATATCTGCTGGCAAATAAATAAAAACTTCAGAGTCCATTGGAAGACACTTTACAGACTTTTTATAGAAACATCTGTAATGCTTTCTTTTCCCTCAGTGAGGAAATTACTAAGCAGAGTTGAGAGAGTTGCAGCAATGACAGAAGTGGGGCCTCAAGCGAGAAACAAGCAGATTGTTGTAACAACACCACGGGCCCTCGTGGCTGATCGTTTTGTGAGATGCTGCCTAGGAATTATGGGTGGAGCTGATGGCCAAAGTTGCTTCCTTGGCCTGATTCTTCATTACTAGAGAAACCTTCTTCCTCACTCTCATGCACTAAGGATGAGCGCTTGTTCAGCTTCAGGGAGTTCCCTTAATTGCTGTTTCTTTGCATTATGAGGGATAGGTTTTTTCTGCTTCCTTTGTAATTACAAAGGGAAATGGCTCCACTTATGGCTTTTTCTGTCCTTACAGCTGAACTATGCTCATCACTTCACAGCTTAACCTTTCTAATCTTGTCAAACTGTATGTGTTGAGCCTGCACTTAAAGCTCCATGGCATGTATTGCTCTCTTTTTTTTCTTCCTTTTTATAAATGAGCTTTATTTTCTTGACTTAGTCTGAGGTGCCTCCTTTAAGACAATATGGAGAAAATGAATAGTGTGTGCCACCCCTTCTGTGCTTAATCATTCAATGGGGTCACAAATGTGTGAGCCTCCAGCTGGACCAGCATGGCTACGTGGCTGGAGCTGTTTTTTCCTGTTGCAGGACTGAGGTGGTGGCCCTGGGAACAAAGCTTGGTAGATGCAATTGAGTGTGGAGGTCTCTGCCAGCTTCACAGGCCTGTGGCAGGCATTTAGCTACACGTGGGTACAGGGAGAGAAAGGAATGTACAGCCTCCAGCCCTGGTAGATGTTTTGTAATATTTGTGGGAAATGGCTGCAGTAGAGGGAGGAGGAAGGACTGCTCCAAGAGACACATTGCGTTGCCTTTCCTTTGCCTTACGGTTGCTGCAGTATTGATGGGATGTCATCTGCAGTGGTGGATGCTCTTTTAGTATTAGATCTGGGGGCATGTCTTAACTAATCCAGCTGACTGAAATCTGTCTCAGTTTTACCTTCTCAGTCAGAAGAACTCTTAAACCTTTTAACTGGGTTCTCAAAGGAGCCAAATCTAAGTGTGTTACTAAAGAGGCTGAAAAATCCAATTAACTGCCACGGTCAATACTACCATGAGGCAGTGCATCTTCTGTCAGGGTGGCGACTGCCGCAGATGCTTGGGGCTACCTGCCCCAAGCAGGCAGTTGGTTATTGCTTAGTGAATCTGAGCCCAGGTGGTAGCAACAAAGCTAGAATGTGGTTTTTAACTCAAATGTTACTTGGAGTCATTCTGCTCCCACGGTGTTTGTCTCTGAAGTCTGTCTCCCTATAGTCCCTCTGAAAGCTTTAGCTTGGAAGGTTTTTTGTTTTTTATTTAAGGTGGTGAATAAGGGATGCAAGTCTGTCCAAGCCCATGGCAAGGTCCCAGGAACATCTTAAATCATGTAACTTGGTGTCTTAATCCTTGTAAGAAATCTGTGGTATGACATGATCCCTGCAGATGGAGGCATGTGCTCTTGTTTGTATCCTGATGAATCACGTGTGCACTGTGCTCCTTGCATTGTTCCCTACAATTAGGGCAGAAACAGTGATGGTGGACTGGCTCCTTGGTGCCATTTGGCCTGTTGATGAGGATGGCTGGATGAGATAGTTTGCCAGTCATTATTTTATAACTTCAAAAGCATGTACTGACAAGATTGCTCTTGATCAGAAATCGTGATCTGTTCCCTCATCATACAATTAACCTTCTTGGCTGTATGTACTAATTACTGCATGGAATTTAAAAACAGCAGATTCTGGCAGAACATTTTGGTTCTCACATAGCTGCTGCTTGTTTTTGTTTTTTTTTTTTTTTTTTTTTTTTTTTNTTTTTTTTTTTGGTGGTTTTTTTTTCCTTTTCAGGAAGATAAAGGATTTAGTAATAAAAGAAGGGTAGAGTAGGCAAAAGCACAGCAGTTAAGGACCAAACAAACCTTTTCATATAATTACTGGGGATATACATCTTGGGCCTGGTTCTGGAAGAAGTTAGTAGTTAATGATCTCAGTGTGTACCTTGAGTTCAGTCATCAATGACAGAGCTTCCTCTTCTCATGATAGAGAAATATTTTTCCTCAGGTAGTAAATTTGCTAAACTTCTGATCAATTTACTGGCTTTTGCTTGATGCAGTTATTCCCCAAAGACCTAATTTTCTTTCCTGTTTTTTTTTTTTTTAAACAAGACTGTAAGTATTTTTTTTTTTAAACAAGCTTTTCATATAATTAGAGGAACATCCATTCTGTGGGTTTGGGTTTTTTTCCAAGGCAAGACTACTGCTCTTGTGCTCAGGTGCACCAGCAGAGAGCAGGATTTGAGGAGGAGCTGCTGCTAAGTCAGGCAGATTTCATGTCCTTGCAGCATCTGTGTGTATGTGACCCAATTCTGCATCTTCAGTCAAGATGTGAATCTGTCCACTCCAATCCCATGCTCCAAATCCAGTCTGCAGTATTCTGGCAGAAGGAAGCTGATCTCACACTTCTCCTTGTACACCATATTTTTAAAGTCACTGCTTAAACTGAAGTGCTTTGGACTTCTGCCTGAGGCTACTGAAGAGAAGAGCAGATAGGAGACTTTATTCCACACTGCTTCAGTTTTCTGCTGACAGGACATGTGGCCCATTGGATGTATAGGATCAATGTCATTTTCTGGGTGGCCCATATGCTGGAGTGGGAGGAAGATGGGATAAGAGAGAAAGAGATGTTTGTATGTTGTGTGGGTTTTTTGTTTTGCTCCTTGGCTTTTAAACTGAAGTGTGGGGAGAGGGTGCAGGATTAGGGAAAAGAATGTGTTTGTGTTCTTTGCCGTTCCCAGTTCAGCATCGGTGCTGCAGAGAGCCTTGTGTCCAGGAGAGAGGGCAAGGAGACTGGGCGCAGGGAGGGCTGGAAAAATGAGGTGTGGCTTGAGCACAGCCATGGCAGAACAGCTTGAACCCTGCAAATGCCTCAGAGAGTCTTCAGACGAGTGCATAGAAAGCACTTGGTACCTTAGGGGATATAATGGCATTTCTCTTGGTTTTAAGGAATTCTCTGTTCTCCATCTGCTCCTGTTCTGCCTCCCTCTTCTGTTTGTCAGTGGCAGATGGTATTAACGCTGCCTGCGTGGGTTTTTCCTCTCTTGCACAGAGAGTACTGGTATTTTGATTTTGGCATGCTAGATGAGGCAGGTGAGAAGTGCATTTGGGAGCTGTAGCAGAGGGTGATGATCCTCAGCCACCACAGGAATCTGTATGTGGCACAGATGGGTCTGCCTGGCTGAGAGGAGCAGATAAAATCTTCCCTGGGCATTTTGGGCAACTTAGTCTCTGACTGGTGAGCACTTGAATATCTCTGCTGAGATTCTGGAAACCTGGATGTAGGGTGTGTGTCATAGCCTCTTGAGAGCACTCACCCCTAAAACAGCACTCCCTAGTCCTACCAGCTTTGTGTGTGGTTTCACACCTGTCCCATTCTAGCTGGCCTGTGTCCAGGCTGTGTGACAGGACAAATCCTTTCCACTTCACTCTGGATGGAGTGGCTCACCTAACCAGAGATGGCTGGAAGCATTACTTACAGAGGTGTCCAGCAGGAGTTTCAGTGTATGCACTGATTATTGGCCAGCTCTGCCTGGACATGCCAGTGCTGCTGAGTGTTCTGTGCTTGGCAGCGTGGCTGCTTCACAGCTGGGACTTGACTCTTGCTCCTTTTTTTTGAGCCACACATGAATCCTAGCATGTGTACATACCTGTGAGTTTCCAAGTGCAACGTCTCGGGCTTTTCTGCCCTCCTTCTTGGCAGTGCTGGAGGCTGGTTTTTTTCCTCAGAGGGGTGATGCTCTCAGTTTGTACAGCTGTAGATGTGGATTAGCATTCAGATATTCTAGGCACTTCCCAGCAAAACTTGGAACTGCTACAAAACTGTATGTGCAGGGGCTGTACCATAGCAGTCATGTGGGAAACAATCTTCACTTGCCATGTGGAAAGAGTTAATGTGAGCTATGGCTGCCAGAACAAAAACTAAACAGTACTGGATACTTCTGGGTCTGCGAATGGGATTAAAATGGGTTTTTACAGAAGTAAACAGAGTGGAAAATTGGGACTAAGTTTTCTTTGCATTTGTACTTTTAGAAAGGATGAAGGACTGGATGAGGCTGTGAAAATGCAGCTGTGAGCGTGTCACTGTGCAGTTTGTCAAGCACACGATCCTCTGGCCCCGCTCCTCCGTTCCAACTCAGGAAAGGGCTCCCTGGTTGTGGATTTCTCCCCTGCAGGAGTGAGTTATCCAGATGATGAATTTCTGAGGCACGCTCGAGTCACGTGAAAGCCAGATGTGAACATTTTCCAAGCAGTGTGTGTGGGTCTAGCGTACGCCAGGCTACGTGGCAAGTGGACGTGGTCTGAGGTTGGTCTGCAGCGTGGTGGTGCTGGGGAGGCAAGGAGCACCAGCAGTTCCCAGTGGGATCATTTCTTCCAGGGAAAGAGGAAGGTGCTGTGGTCGTCACTGGAGCTCAGCACTTCTGCCCCCACCCTCCCCCCCCCACTGACAAGCCCTCCCTGGGCTGTTCGTGATGAAGCTGGACTTGGTGAATAGGACTAAAATTAAAGGCCTTACTTAATGCCTGCTGCCAATCTTCTTGCTCGGACACTTTAGCTGGATTTGCATGTTTGATAATCTACTAGTCAAATATTTTTTCAAGATACAGCCCTCTTGAACAGATGGCATGGAGAGTGGAGGTGATGTTCAGCTTCAAGTGTAGAGAAGAGGAGATATCTCTGCAGGGATGAGAGGTTTACTTTAAAATGCAGTCTCCTGTTGGGGAAAAAAAATAATGTATGTGTATTCCTTCAAAAAGTATCTTAAAACACTTGCTTTAAACATGATGCATCAGCATCCCACAGACATAAGAGCAAGGAAAGCTTATTTAAGCTACCCTGGTGCGGGACAGCTGCTTGCCCAGCAATTACAGTAACAAATGAATCTGTCATTGTGGTACCTAAGAAGTTTAATGTCTGAGCAGGCCCACCCTGGGCCAGGCACCGGGCACAAATGTTGGTTTTGTTTAGGTTTTTCTGGAGCCTGGAGGGGGAACATCAATGGTGCAGTTCAACAGGGTGCCCTGAGCAGGACTATGTGAGATAGATCAAAACATGTACAACCTTTCTGTGCCATCCTCCCGTTTCTCTGACTATCTGTTGTTCTCTGCCTGATTGAATGAATGAATTGTGTGAGCCAAGAATGTGTGGCAATGGTTCCAGTTCAGATGAAGGCTCATCTGCATTTTTCGTCTTTCCAGCCATGTTGTAGAACTACACATAGACTCTGTATCAGAGTAATTCTCTGGTAAAAGTATTTCCATTTCTGGGGGAGCTTAACAACACCAAGTATTTCTCTCTTCCTCCCCTAGTCTAGTACTGTTGCATTTTACTGCCTTGCCATTTAACCAAGGTGCCAAGCCCTAGTTGAAGGGGAAGGGATTAGAGGAGAGAAACCTGGAGACAGGCTGACAAAGGATGGCCGATGGGTCTGGGATTTGGAGAGGCTCACAAAGGTATGAGCATGGTGCACTGTCTGCAGATGGAAGCAGAAACAAGCCCCACAGTTTTGGGGTTCCTCACTGAACTTTCTGCTCTTGACTGGCCAGTCTTAGCTTTTCAGGAGGAGGAGGAGGTTGTTCCTTTGCTTGTCTGAAGAGTGCAGAAAGAAAGCAAGGAGGGGGAAAGTGGAGGCAAAATCCCAGCAAGAAGCCCTGGACTGAGTAGACTGAGCTTGCCTTTGGCTTCTTTACCTGCTTGGGGCAGTAAGGTGTCCCACCTGAGCCTCCAGGAAAACAACATAGTGCTTCATTTATACCAACTCCTGGGCAGGCTTGTCTTCTAAAAATGTGAAACGAAAGACAGGCTTAACTTCTGTTTTCTGTTCTGCCATATGTGATGAACATTGCAGCCAACAAGGCTCTAGGCCAGTTCTAAGAAGTGGACACATCTAAGGAACAGTGTGGTCAGCCCACTTCTTGCTGACTTGTCAGATACCATTGATGAGATGAGAACACGCCCATTCTTCAGAAGAAGCATTTATTTTCCCCAGCTCCAGTCTGAGGAATCACTGATGGTATTGCTTATTTTCTTTTCACCCCTCCAGTTAAGACAGGAAGGGTGTAAGTCTAGAAAATGAGTCTGCAAAACATTCAGCTGCACTCATGGAACAGATCACTGTTGGAAACGGACCTGATGTCAGCATGTCTTCAGTATGACCACTTGTTCTTATAATCCTTTTCAGGAATTTAAGTTGCACTGTAACAGCTGGGAGATTTTGGTATTCCCAGTTGATGTTAAAGGTAGGGCTTCATGAGAACAAAATAGTTTTATTAGTAAAATGGCCCTGGGACTGTTATCTCCTATGGAAGGCAACTTTCAAAGAACAGGCCGTACATGTATAATTAAAGTCTTTGCCCTCCAAAGCAAGGTAGCCACATCCGGATCACTTGTAGGGACCTGTCTTTGGCCCATACTAACTTCTCAGTTATGCACAAGAATCATCTGGGGTAAGGGTTACATAGCCAGGACTACAACCACACTGAGACTCATGACCAGTGTGATCCAATTCCCCAGAATTACTGGAGGACTGTTGTTGGGAAATATGTAGCTTAACATGCTAGACAGCTATACAGACATTTGTTTGAAAAAAGCTTGTTATAAAGGTCCCTGATAGCCCCAGCAATATGAAACCTGTGATTTTGTAGGAGAGTGTCCTTTCTGGTGCTGGCAGCAGTGTTAAATAATGGATGCTGGGCTCGACAGTGAACTGAACATCTCAGACAGTGTTACTGACAAAAAGAAACCTGCATCAGTAGCTGCTGCTAAAATGCCCATGGAGGAGAAGTTTCTCTGCACCTGCTGGGGCAGGGGCCCACCTGGATGTGCAGTACTGATGTGTACCATGAATGTGGCAGGATTTTGGTGGCATTGAGGTCATGCATTCAATTCTAGACTGACTCCAGCTATTGTAGGTTTTTGTGGAAGCTTGCTCTGCTCTAACTGTACGCAAGACAAATAGTCTGCTGCTAAAATGAGATGAGTGGAACTGTATCACAAGCATAAAGCATTAGTCCCCAGCAGTCTGGCGCCTGTTCTCTTGCCAGTGGTGGGAGGAGCAGCAAACAAACCAGTCTCACTGGCAGCAGCAAAGCTTCTGCCGAAATCTAGAATAGTATGTTTCATGTTCACCATAGCAACCAGCTTAATTTTGTCTTCAAATGTTTTTGTGCCTTCAGCTCCTTCCTTTTCTTTCACACCTGAGGAACCCCCTTGACCTGTCTGAGGGTTGCCCAACTCTGTTATGGCAGCTTGAAAGCAATAGGATGGGGTTCAGCAGCCACTTCCAGTGACACGCCTGCTGTGCTGCTATTTCTGTGCAGTGTGGCTCTGAAGGAAAGCCTCCTCTGTGCTCTTCACAGCTGCCTCAGCCTCGTGGCTTAGTGGTAATTTATGGATCCATGTTCCTTTTGAGCTTTTAAAAATAATTCCGGTAGGAGGAGTTTGTTCTGGCTCCAACTGAAGTCAGCAGCAGGGGCTGTGGGGACTGGTGTTAAGAGCAGAATTGGGATGCCATTGCCCTAGGAGTGGCCTCCTTTGAGCAGACAACTTTAATTTTCCTTCCAAATACTGAGATTCTCCCCCCTGCACTTCCAAGTCATCTGAGACCAGCCGGTGTTCAGCCGTGTGGCAGTGGGGGAGAGGAGTGGCAGGAAGCAAAGGTTTGTTCGTTTACCGTTACCAGTCCCATTGGAAACCAGGTCCAAGCCCCATGCAGAATTCCAGTAAAACCCTGTCCTAAAGGGGAAACCCGGGGCTGTTCAAAGCTTGTGTTTTGTTGGCTCAGGCACAGCATGTTTCTGAGGCCTCTGACCTCCTCCTCGTACGCTGGCTCCCGCCGCGGCTCTTCGTTTGAGCTCTCTGTGAAGTGGAATCTATCACTAATGTCTGATATTTTTATTATTTGTAGGGGGGACTCTTAAAAGCTGGTAGCAATTAGGGCTTAAATGTCTTGGAATAAAAAAAAAAAATCCCCAAGAAGGAAGTTTAATGCTAAGCAGATGTGCAGGAGCAGCTGAAATATGCTGGCTGTCTTCTACTTCAGAAGCAACCTCATCCACTTCTAGCTGCTGTCAGGCTGGGGCAGCTGAGAAGTGCTGCTGCTTTTATGCTGCTTCCTGGGCTGGGAAGCCCACACTGGTGACCTGTGGGGTTGTTTACCAGTTAATACTTACATTGCCCTTCTATTCTTGCTTAAACCAATGGTTTTGCCAAAGAGAAAAAGATACTTTGTTTAAAAATTGATAATGGCTAAGAGAATTGGATTTTTTATGGTGTGATCTCACATGAGTGTCTGTAGATATGGCTACTGTGGATCTAAGTTTAAACTCTCTCTCTCTCCTTGGGCAGACAGATCCAGAGTAGCCCTGAACTTGTGTTAAGTGCATCTTATTTCCTCTAACTTTGGGTGTTTCTGTCTTTTGCTGCAGCTTGGGTGGGGGCAAACTTTGAAATCTTCCCGGTTGCTCCTGCAATACATCATCTGCTTGATTTATCATTGTCGTATTCAGGTTCTTCTGTCTGGAGAAAGATCCGACAGCTGACTGAAGTTCATAATCGTGTTCTGAAGGCAGTGGAAGTCTATTCAAAAGCTAATAGACAAGTTGCTGACAACAACTCCTTCACACCCTTTCCCGTGCGTGCCCCGAGTCTGTAACAGAATCATGCTGTATATTCCCTCCATGAGCTACAGCACAAGTTACTCTGCCAGATTGTTTCCTGTTGCACTCTACCAATGCAGAGCCTTTTTCATTTTTTCTTATATGGTAGTCCAAAGTAAATTATTGTTATTTACCACTGAATATTTTGTAGTGTACTGTGACAGTGCAGCACATGGGTTTGGGAGTCAGGTGGTTGAAAGACTTCAGAATTTTCTCCAAGCTGCCACTGTAGAGAGTTTACTGTGAAGTCAGCAAAATACTGAATCCGTTTGAATTGCAATACAACTGCGCATTGAAAATTGTGTCCCTAATTTAAAGGAAGGATTTCAAAACCTCCCCATTCCCTTAGTGCTGAGAAAACAGCAAAGCGTTTCTGGGGCCTCTGGTTTCCATTGGGAAAGTTTGAAAGCTGTTTCTTAAGTTTTGTATCATGCTAACAATTCCTCAGTTACATATGTGCTGTGAATCTATTACATTACTGTCTGTTAATCTTCTGACTGTCTTGGAGATACTCTGCAATTCAAAACATGATAACAGATAGACAAGGCCACCAGTATAGCCTGCATTTCTCTCCAGGGGGTTGATGGATGCATCTTCTCTCTTGGTAAACTGCGGGGTCCAGAACAGGGTTCCCCATTGCAAATAAGTTTTTCAAATTGCATTTTGGAGTTGTCAGAATTTAGGAGATTCTCAGACTGTCATATAAACATCTCTTTCTAGATGTATCTTCTCCCAGGCAAGGAGAGAGTAACAGCTGCCCTTCTGCTCCTTCATACCACAGAAGGGGAATGTTTGTTATTTAGAAATGGGGGAAAATCTGTTAACTTTCAAAACATGCTTCCAGTGTATTCCAGAAAAAAATTAACGCTTAACATTTGAAGATTATTCCCAAATTCCCAAGCCAAGTATTTCCACCTCATTTCATGGTGGGGGAGGGAAACTTTTTGACCTTGTTGGTATTAACTCTTATCAGCTTTCTCCTTAACCTCATCTCTGTCTCATTAATTGGTTAAAAAATGGAATTTCTAGTTATACTCTGAATGTACCTTTATTAGAGCTTTGTACTCTTTTCTATGGAGCATTATTTGTCTATTGTTATTTTCCTTTGTGTAATTCCAGGGTAACAAGATGCTTGTAGAAACTCATATGTGTTTGCTAAGCTCAGTCTCTGCAAGTTGCCTGTGTGTCTTTTGGGTGTCATTAACAGCTGCAAAGATAAATAGTTTTGCAGGTCTGAGGCTTAATAAATCAAACTGCCTCCTGGTATGTGTTTTCGGAGCTGTTGGGAATAAGCTCAGGGCATATCTTTCTCTTAGAGTTCAAAACTGGATCACCTGCAGATCAGTTTCATAAGTTCTGCAAATCCACTAAAACATAAAAATTAACTGGGTGGTTCTTGTGACTTGACCTTCCTCTGAGTCCCCATCATGCCAACACTACTCTTAAGAAAAACTTAATGTCTCTTTCAAAGCTGTCTTTACTAACTCTCAGACTTTCTGATATGACTGGTTTTGACTTTTTTCTTGTGTCTCTAATTACTTTCTCTTTTCATGGCTGCCCTATGATTGGATTTCAAGTTTGGATGTCCAGTTTGTCTGAGACTCCAAAAAAGAATGTCGCTCCAGGTAAATTCTTGTGTCTTGGTGTTCTGCATGCTATTAAAACCAGAATTCTCTAGTTCAAGCTGTGTGTGGTTTAGAGTTGTCTCAAATGTGAGTCTCTGACAGTGGATGTGTTGTCTGCTTGTGTCTTGGTTTTTCATGGTGCACGATTTCTGGTAAGGAGGAGCTTTGCTTTTCTGATGACTGCCGCACCTAGACGTTGCTGCTAGCAGGGGTTAGTAGTTTGCAGGGTTTTATCTTCCTTGCCCAACTCAAAGCCACAGTCCAGGGCCACTTCCCCTCTTGTGGTGGGTTGAGCCTGGCCACAGCTAAGTACCTGCACAGCTGTGCTCTCACTGTTCTATGTGGGAGAAACTTTATGGGTCAGGATAAGGCAGAGAAACATGACTATGTGCTCCCTCCCTATCCTTCTGAAATTCTCTTTTGCATTTCCTGAGTAAATAGAAAGAGTTTCGCATGAAAAAGCTGAAACTCTGATAAAGATGCAAAATTTTCAAGGGAGCATCAGTCTTTGTTGCAACGAGTCAAGAAGGAGGAGGAAGCAGGGGAACAACTTCTAGGTGAGGTGTCAGGGGCTAGGGAGCAGTAGTCCCATAAAAGGCTAAAACGAAGCTTTATAGTATAAGGAATTAGGAGTTCAGCTGAGTAACCAGTGGATTTCTTCCGTAAGCATTTGTCACCTGACATGGAGTATCACAGAAGAGTTCTTTTCTCCTTCAGACTTGAAAGGAGAGATCACAAGTGGTAGATCCTGTGTCTGTACAGGATGCTGGGCTGGTCACTCAAGCAGTTAAGGCTACATATAGGTCTTGGGGAAAGGAAAGATAGAAACACTCCTGCTGATTTTCATACCAGATTTGGTAAATATGCAAGTTCATGCCCTGTTGAAAGTATGTGAACAAACTCCCACCATCCTCAGTGGATGAGTGCTTGCTTGTCTGAAGTTTTTAGTGAGCAAGACTGCTGTGATTCTAGAATTGCTATCCTTGACAGAAGTTGAATATATCCTTGGGGGGTTCTGCCTCATCTTTGCAGAATAGGTCTAATTTCAGGGTGGTAACTGGATATAAAAGTGAAGAAATACCTGAAGTATTCAGTCACAGGAGCCTGCTGCTTCATAGGTCATGGGGGAGTTAAGACAGAAAAACAGAATGAGGCTGAGCAGGAGAGAAACATGTTAAGGAGGAGACAGAAGAGGTGGTGTCCCTCAGAGAAAATGACAAGAACCCCTCAGATTACCTGGCTGAGGGGTGAGGTTGGGTTTCTTTCACTCAGTAGATCTGTTAGGACTGTTTCATGTTGCCATATATAAAATGGCAAACTGAATGCCGAAGTTTTTAGCCTTCTTGAAGGGCAAGGAACCAAAATCTTAAACAATTATTTTCTCTTCTGCTTACTGCTTTTAGCTAAATGCATGTTGCTAGTTTGGCAAAAAAAATATATGCATGATGAGAGTGCAAATAAGTGAGTTATTGCGTTGCATGGTGCTCAGAAGGTGAATGTTGATGCATAGTGCTGCTCAAAAGTCTTATGTATGTTTGGCAAGTTCTTAGCTCCCCATGCTGTTCCAGTTCACGTGGCCTTTCAGTTTGCTTCTCATGCAAATGAATCCCCAGTTTCCAAAATAGCTGTTCTTCAGATCTGCCATAGGCTGTATCCTGATGTGTCAAGCTGGTAGAGCAGACTTGAATTTGGATATGATCTTTACCTATGTAGTAGATTTATGTGTCCTAGGTAGGCTGTGGCTTGGAGATGAGAACAGGCACCAGTTTCGTGCTGCCCAAGCTCTAGCTGAGGTTATGAACCTGCTCCATGAAAGTGGTTTCATTTTGTACTTCGGAAAAAGATGGGTGCCACACAGCCCCATCCTGAGAGGTGCTGTAGTGGGGCACTAATTTGGTCACCCTGACTGCTAAAATCCTTGGCTGGTCTGTTTTGTGCCATGTGGAGAGATGGGAATGTGTTGCACCACTGAGTAGGACTAGGGCAAAAGCCAGAGTGTATTGGTGACTTCAGCCTGGTGGAAGACCCAGTTTGGCAGCTGTGTGAAAATCTCCAAGCAGTTTAACAGATTTGTGTGCAAAATACTTAAGTATTCTTAACTGTTGCTACCTGTAACCTAGTTGGTTGGAATCACTGTTCGGAGAGCCAACTTTCCAAGAAGGAGTGGAAAGAGGACTCAACTTTATACTTTCACCCTCCTGCCTCTAATTTTTCTTGGCTCTGTTTTAAAACCTAGCAGATCAAAAATAAAAAATAAAAATCCCGAGACTAATAGGCTCCACTTGGCAAAGGTCAGGACTGAGTTTTTCTGTTGGTCGGGATTTTGTTGGAAATGCTGCTTAGGGCTGTAAGGAGGGAAGAACTGAACTGGAGCAGCTGCTTGAGAGAGCTCGTGCCATTTACCATGGGCCAGGCTCATTCCTGAGGCGCTCCCCATGGGGGCTGTTTTGCTGCTGGTTTTAGCTGTGTGTCACACACACTCCAGTGCTGGAAGCCACAGACTACCTTAAAGCTGCCACTTGTCCCAGACTCTTGAAGGCTTACCCAGATCTTGGTTCTTGGAAGTGATAGAAAGTACTACATGTGTCTTATCCTGGGGAATGAATCCAGGCATCCGGGTAATTTTTTGCTGCTATGATTTCTGGTCATAGTCTCTTCTTGGGGCCAATGTGTGCTGTTGGCGTGGGCACCCTATCGCTGTTTGTAGCAGCAGCCCAGGAGGTCTGGAGGGACTTCGTGCAGCTCATGGAGTTACCATCTAGACCAGATCTTGGCAAGTTTAGCCAAAAAGGTAGCGAGAAAGGCTGGAGAAAGGCTACTACTGCCCCGTGTACTGAAAGGCTTGCAGAGCACATGAGCAAGAAAGATGGATGGATGGATGGATGCTCACTCAGGGAGAAACTTCTCATACATCAATCATGGCTGCCAACCTGGGGTGAGAGGGTTTACATGCTGACCTGGACATTGCTGGGTGCTTGATGATCAATCTTGTTTTATTCTCGGGCATTCTTTGGGATTTGGACATGGTTTTAGGCCAAACTTCTCCTGCTTTGGGTCTTCTGCATTACTTAGGTGGTCAGATCCAAACCGTTCCCTTTCTGCTTTCCACCATCTCTATCTAATAGCAAGGTGTCACCTGCTTCTGAAACTCTCTTCTGAAAATGCAATAGAGTGTCTTTGTGCTTCGTGAAAGAGCTACCTGGCCAAGCTCAGGGAAGAACTACAGAAATCATAATGTATTCATAACCCGTTTGATGAACTTACCCAAATGTTTATTTTCTTCTATAATTAGCGATAATCCAGGCCTTGAGACTCGTACTGAATTTCTGTAGTAAGTGTGGGAGGTGATGAACTTTTGTCTCGGTCCCTAAAGCTTTGTGGCTCAGGGCTGCTACACCAAGAGCCTCTGAGCTCTGAAGTTAAACACTGTTAGAATTGGGAGGATTGCTATCTGGCGGGAGGGATGAAGATGAATCCATTTAACTCACAGCTTGTGGCAGTAGTAGTCTTACCTCCAGGAATAACTGATGTATAAATAAAGTCTGAATTTTAGTAAGTGGCAACAGGGCTGAAGCATGACAGGCTGGAGTGCAGGAGTAACCAGGAGATGAGTCAAAGCCCCGATTGTTTAGGGCACATAGAGAATAAAAAACAGAAGGACAAAAATCCGAAACACCAAGACAAAAAAAAGCCCTCTCACTGAATAGAAACGAGATCCTAGACTGAGAAACACAGTTTTGATCTGAATCCATATTGTCCCCACAGAGATTTGTAGCAGGCTTCATTAGTCTCATCTCACTGCTTACTCTAGGAACTGGTTATTTTGGGAACTGCTTTTCCAACACTGCTGTGATATGATGGACTCTTGTGTACTCTTGCATGCATTACATGGCAAAGTCTGTTTTATCTTGTGTGCAATACACACTTAGCCCAATTTTTAGGCAGACCTACGCTCTCTATCTTAACATAGTTCAGGATGAATCATGGGTGGAAGGCTCAAAGAAAACATGCAATTTTAATGTTTATTTATTATAGTCATGTGGTACTTCTGATAAGAAAGAAAAGAGGTAAAGTTTTTAGGGGAAGGAATTCCATGTGTTTAGAGCTGGGTGTATGATTGCTGTAACGGGTTAGACTGATCTGAGGATTTTAAGTAGGCTTGCTGCTGTTCTGGGTATTTTTTTTCTTCCCTTCATCCTTCCCCAAAAGGAGTCTTCCAGAGATACATAAAAGTTTACCCTTCAAGAACTGGCTTTAACAAGAAACCGCAGCTCAAGATCCAAGCTACCACAGTTACTCCTCCCTATGTGTGGAAAAGTGCAGAGCTCTGACATTATCTTATGGAATGCCGGGACGCTCGGGGCCGTGTCTGCCAGACACCCCAGCGTGCAGACCCTGCACGTGTCCCCAGCAGTTGTGCCCGTGTCGGAAGGGCTGGACTACCTGCCAGTTGGTTGTTCAGCTGTGACTCACCCTTATGGCGTCCACTGGCCGTTTCTGTGGTTTTGGCTGCTTCTGCAGGACTTCCACTGACCAACCCAGTACTAATTCATTTAGTCTCAATCTGTAAACACTTGATTGATAATCAGGAAAGAGCAATATAAAAGCCTGTGCACTGTATGGATTAAAAGAGCAGACATGTTTATAGCCTGATAACAACAGAGTAATCTGGCAAAGATCAGGAGTCTTGCATTCCCATTTCCAGATGATTTTATTTTTGGAGTCCAGTTGGTGGTTTTCATTTTTGGCTATTGCAAAACCATCGTAGGTCTTAGCTGTTGCAACACAGGAGGAGGAGGATGATGTTGTTGGAACAGACGTTCTGCGCTCTTATTTAGGAGGCTTTCACTGTAGTTGCTGGTCTCTGAGTACAGCAGGAGGAATGATGCTCCCTCCTCGCTGCCTGGTGAGGGGGATGGGGTGTAACTGTGTCACTTAATAGTGCCAGCTGTGAGGGGCATGGACAAGCTCCAATGACATTTCTGCTCAGCCCCAGGAAGAGAATCGCTGAGGTGAGGAGCGGGAGGATTGTAAAGTGGAGCCCTATGGAGAGGAGGAGGGCTATCCTCAAGACTTTAACCAGGAAGCGGACTCGAGGCAAAAAGAAATGGAGAGGCAAGCAAACTCTTATTTCAGCCAGCAATCTATGCTCTGCTCTGGGGAGGGCTTGCAAGTTAGAGCTTAATCAAAACACTAATTCTGCTTTTTTGGAGGGAGAGGATGGGGGGACCTTTACCTGGAACATCAGTGTTATCCTATCCTCTGTTCTCCATTTCTCCTGCCTGGGCTGAAGATGCTTTTTAAAAACTAGGGCTGTTGTGTCAGGGCGGCATTGCAGCTGCATGTGAGCTTGCTGGGGAACTCGTGTCACGCTGCATCCCTCTTCTCTGGTGTGCTCACACTGAGCAGGCTGTTACTCTTCAATGCGTGCTGTGTCCTGTGTTACAAATTAGACCTGTACTAATTAGCAGGGATGCGGAAGCGCCCACGGCAGCGGGTGTAATTGGTGCTGTGCTCCCTGTGGTGTTGCCTGTTCTGTTCTTTTGAATCCCCTTTGGGGAATCTGACATAGTGTAGCAGCAATGTTGTGGGCATCCTGAGTGTCACTGAGGAGTAATTCATCTAAAGTTGCTTGTGGGGGATGGAAGGCTGAGGAGGATTAAAGTCCCTTACCCTACTGACTGTGCCTGAAGGGAATGTAGTAACAACCCAAACCAGGCTACCCAGAAAATGGTTAAGGCTTTTGGTTACTGGAAGGAGCTGTTTCTCTGTCTTTTCCTCCTCCTCTTCTTCCTTTCTTTCCTCTGTTACTGAAATCTTCCCCACTGTGCAGTACCTAATCTTGGGTGACCATCACTCCAGGAGCCACAGGGACCCCACGCCTCGAAAGGGGGATATCCTCTAGGCATGATCTGCTGCAGCTCTAAATAAACAAGTTTGTTTGACCTTGGTTGTTTCCTAGACCAAGGAATTTATCACCCTATTTTTTTTTTATCTTAATAGGAGCCCTGTAGTACTTATACGAGCGTCTGTTAAAACAATCTCTTAATTGTATGTGTTCCTCCAGCCACTGTAGTGACAAAGAAATCCTCCTGCAGTAACTACCTTATCCAAAGCAGGACTGAGTAACCCAGGGAAGCCCTGCTGGGTTTCAGATAAGAGAATGCAGATATAACCTATCTTGCCAAACTGTTCTACGTGCTTGCTTTTTTTTTTTTTTTTTTTTTTTTTTTTTAGGCGNNNTTTTTTTTTTGAGGCAGAGTTGTGGAGGTGGATTTGAAGTGCTGATGCTCTGTGTTTCCTGGCAAGGGCATTCCCCTGGCACACGGTCCCTGGCTTGGCCTGTGTGGCTGCCAGTGGGGTGTTTGCCAGCCTGTGCTCCAGCCTGGTCCTCTCCTTGTTCCCAGCAGGGACACGTGCATCACATGAACACTGCTCCTGCCACCAAGCCAATGCAGTCTTTTGGATTTTTTTTTCCTTGCTCCAGTCCCATGAAAACTGCCTAGTAGATTGGAGGAAAGAAGACATTTGAGTTGTTGGCTTAGCAGTTAGCTTCCTGCTTGTCCCCTGCTCCCCTTGCCACGGTTTGGTTCCTCTTGCCTTTCTACACACTGAATTCTCTGCTGGTGCACGTGCATAGATGTCCATGATGCCTTTTGTTTCTGGTTAAAAAAACTTTTATTTATCTTAAGACTAAAACAAAAAACCTAGAGGTTGTAGGTGTTACTGTCTTAAGTTGAAGGAGGATTATAGCACTGCTGGATGGATTGTGGACTGGAGAAGAGTCTCTGTGGGAAACAGGGTGAAACAGGGGAAAGCATCTCATCATACTCTAGGTAGCCCAACTAGCACTGGTTTAAACCAGAGTGCATGAGTCAGGTTGATTGATCATGAAGAGAAGCACGATGCTTATTTGGAATGGACAGCTAGGGTGAAACTTTGTGTTATAAATTTCCATATTGTCAGTTCACAGTCTTCTCCTCCTATTCCTGCTACTGGCTGTGGTTCAACTATCTATAGAAAAACTAAATCTCTTAAACACAAGCTTCTGGAGGAGATGACTCCTCTTTAAAGAAAATTAACTTACGTAATTTGAGGAGAGGCAGAGGCATGCTTAGGGAGCAAGGAAGTCTTCTAATTTTCTGGATTTCTTAAACCTGGTCCAAGGGGAGGCATTGTGATAGTGTTTCCTTTCAGGAAACAGTTGAATTAATTGCTTTTTTTTCTAGGATTTTCATTTCACAGGATGCTGATTTAATGGCTGATGCATTCTTTACCTCTTTCTTGGCAGGGATGCTAATTACTTGTCTGTAGAATCACTTTGCATCTCCAGCCCAAACACATATGAACATGCTGAGTTTGGAAATACAGCACCCAGCATCCTGTGCTTGGCTGTCAGTCCCTTGACTTTTCTGGTGGACAGTTTCAGACCATTCTGCTTCCTTCCCGTCTCCTGTAGCCAATTTGTCATCAGAAATTCAGGAAAACCCAGAGTCTGCTCCTGGCTCTGTCCCTGTTGTGTAAAATGGGACATTCAGCAAGTTGTATATCTGCTTCTGTCCTCCCTTTCCATCTGCATGTTAATCCAGAGCGGCAGGAACTGCCTCTTAATATGTAAGATGTATAATAATGCTTGTGTCCCAAACTGCTGTAGTTGAGAAAACCTGTAAAATAATTTTGCGTTAATGCATGTTGGCTTTTACAAAGTAAACACCTAAACCTAGAGGTTTTCATGACTTTTCACGGCGGTTTCTGGGCCGAGCACAGTCAGTCTGTGCCTGGGTTTGGGAGTGCAGAGGCCCCGTTTCACTGCTTGTGTTGCATTGCAGAGCCGAGATGCAACAGCCCAGGGGCTCCCTCCACATCTGGCACTGTGCTGTGCCTGCCTCGTGGCTCCACCTCGAAATGCACGATTTCGGTTCGGGGGTGAAAAAGTCTGAAATAATTACGAAAAAAAAAAGAAAGAAAGACCAGTAGCGTGGGGGAAGGGAGGAGAGCGCTTATTTTGCGCCTTTCGTGGCCCCTGTTCGCGTGAGCGCCTGCTCTCATTCATAAATGGCTCTGACAGCCGAAAGCCCTTGGTCCGAAGAGAAACCAAACAACTGGGGTTTGGCTCCGAGAGCTGCAGAAGGGCGATGGAGAGGGGGAGCCGAGCCCCGTCCCGCCGGGGGAATGCGGAACTGCGGAGCAGGCGGGGGGCAGGCGGGGGGTGGCCGTGTTTGAGCAGCGATCTGGCGCTATAACTTTTTTTCTTCTTCTGTTTCAAGTAAACACTCTTCCCCGCCCTCCCCTCACTCCCTCCACCCCACCTCCCTCTCTTTCAGTCCCGCTCATGTGTTTCTATTTAAGGGCTGCAGTGCAGACGAATATGATTGGCATCTACAGCCCCCTCTTGACTTTCAGCTCAAGCCTTTAGAGTGGAGAAGGAGCTGAGCCGCCAAGGGGAGAGCTGTTTTTTCTTTGGGTTTACTGGGGGGATGGCTCAGCTGTGGATTTATACTGCTTCTACCCAGGATTTTTCTCTCTGAATGGGAGCAAGGATTGTGGAAACCATGTTGGGAAGAGGTTTATTTTCAGAATCCATCATGAAACTGTGCAACTAACTCACTTTTTTGGCTCCTTTTTATATTTTTTTTCCTCCCCTTTTTTCTTCTTCTTCTCTCCAATGTCCCTCTGCGCTGCCGGGTTGTGGGCCAGAGGAGGCTGTTTCTATATGGCCAGCCATTTGGGGATATGCTGCGAGCCAAGGTTGTTTGCTGATTCGCTTGGCTCTGGTGACAAGTTGGCCTGTTGTGAATCGGATGGACGGAGGTCGCTCTCAAGGAGCCATGGCTGGAAGCTGGCTTACGGCTTGCTTTTTCCCTTCCCCAGGTGCTGATGCTAGCTCTGAACCCATGATCCTGGAGCAATATGTGGTGGTGTCCAACTATGAGAAGCAGGAGAACTCTGAGATCAGCCTCCAGGCTGGAGAGGTCGTGGATGTCATAGAGAAAAATGAAAGTGGTAAGTTATATTTGCTGCTTTTCCCTCTTCCAATGGTCCGATTTTTGCATTTGCTCCTCTGCTTTCAGTTTCCTCATCACTACTTGTTAGCATACGTTTGCTCCATCTGGTACAGTTACTATGTCTGGCAGAGGATGTTGAAGTTTCTCGATGTTGATTTGGGCTGGGGGCCAAATGTTGCCTTCTACTGTAAGAATGTTTCATAGGTTTTGTGTGTTAATTAGCCAAAGTACACTGATGGAAAATGAAGGTGACGGAGAGAAGGATCTGCAGCTAATGAAGCTGATGTATAGTAGGCTGCTGTAGTTGCCCTGCTGTCTCTTCAAGTTTCTGTCAGTATTTCCATTACTAACTCCCTTTGCAGAGGATTTATAGGATGAGTGTTTAAAAATTGCTTGGGATGAAACTTGGCTTGACAGCTTAGCCCATGGCCCAGAGCTCGGTAGGGAGGGGAGAGAATGTGCGTAGATAAATACGTGGCCATGCACAGTTTCAAAACTTCTTGCAGAAGTGTTAATTGGGGAATTTTGAGGCAAAGAGGCAGAGGCTGTCATGTAAAAGCACGATGAAATCCCCTTCTGCCATGCGTAGAATAACCAGCTTGCACTTGGAAAATGAGATTTTTGGCAAGTGTTTGTATAGATGTCTTTTGCGTACTTTAACTTTTGGATGCCTGGTAGCTTTGCGTTGGGCAGAACACATGCAGGAGACTGTGTACGTGTGAGTGGTTGGAGTGGCTTAGCAGCTGGTTTGAATAACTGCCTGTCTTCAGCAGCTCCCCCTCCTCCCCTCCAGTGCTCCTTGTGTATTAATCCAGAGCTGTTGTCCAGGACTGGTTTCCAGCCCACTCGTGACTTGTGTGTCCTCATCCAGAGGAGCTGCTGACATTTGGATCTGTTCAAGCCAAGGCTCAGAATGTGGTACCTCCACACTCAGGGCTCTCGCCACTGGCAGGCTCTGGAGGGTGCTGGGCACACCAGAGCTTGGGGACACAAGGGCACCCTGATTTGAGGTTCAAATTCAGCTTCCAGAGCTTTGAGCCGGGTTATCCACAAAGATGCATGGTATTTTTTTTTCCTTTCTTTTAATGGAATGGTAATTTCTGTGTTGTATGAGAGCCTCATGCTTGTTTGGCTCAAAGTGATACAGTCGTTTGCTGGCTGGTGATTTATTGTGGAGTCCTAGAGGACTGTGTATGAAAATGCACTGGCTATTGTGAACAGAAATACCCATCTCCTGGGTACTGACTGTATCACTTACGAAACTAATAGAAACCAAACTGCTTATCTGCCCCCCTTTTAAGCAATAGTTATGATTGGAGGGGGAAGAAATGTCTTTACTTCTTGAACTGTGTCTGGCCTAGTGGATAAGCATCCTCACTTCCAAGCCTGTGGCTTCTCATCATCAATAGTGGGTGTCACTGCCATCAGAGCAAGCCTGCTTATATTGTGGCAACTTATATTCATGTTCGTGATATCCTTGTCTTGGATAATGGCTTATGGAGACAAGGGAATTAATTGGGCTGTTAAATAATACAAGAAGTGTCTGAATTCCAGTTACAGTTCCTTTGTGTTTTCTTTTAGTGTGGCCTCTCTGCCTTGCACAGTTCAGACCACATTGTATTGAACCACATGGTATGTGGAGATGGAAATGGAGAATGTCAGGGTTTGAATTAATTAGTGGATCCAGAAATGTGACTCTTCTCAGGGAACATCCTTGAATTTGTACTATACTTCTTAAAACCATATTCTGATGCTTGGCAGCCAGATTCCTTAATGTCCATGTAAACAAGAAAGGAAATCTGAAGTATGGAATTCCACGCTGTGATCTTGCTCTTTATGTATTTAGGTACGTGCAAAATAAAGATATCTATATCCTTAAAAAAAACCAACAAATAAGCTCGTAAGTCACAGATTGGTGATGGAGAGAGCATCACTTGCTTGGATGCCTGTTTTAACTGTACTGGGAGGGAACTCATGGTTTAGTTGTTCCAAGACCAGGACTTCAAACAGGCTCTTAGTTCTCCCCTAGGTTAGGGATACCACAGGAATTACTTCAATACCATGTCTTCTTGCCTCTTCAGCTACAGCTGAACCTATGGATGGCATGTAATGAAGCTAGCAAAAGTTTCTCAAGTGTCAGCGTTCAAAACTTATGAATTATGGCTTTAATTTGAGCGTCTGCTTAGTGTAAGCAAGCAAACCAAGGAAATGTGGTTATGACCTCTAAGAACACGGGGGTATAGTTTTCAAGAAAATAAGATTATTGGACTATGCACATGTATAATAATTCATTTAACTGTATGGTTATGTTGGCCTTGTAAGTGTTGTGAAACTGTATCTGTGGTGTATAAATTAGGCTCATTCTTCTAATACATACAAAGGTGATGCAAGGTGTTATGGATGTCACCTGCAGCAGGGACAATGTCTTCAGTGAAACGAAGGAAGAGTGGTTGGACATCTTGTTAGCTGACAGCTGAGAAGTCCTGTCAGATTGGACAGTGGGCCAATATTTTAAACTTCCTTGTATGTATAGACATGTATATGGCATATCATATGTCTGCTTTGGGTGTTTCTTTAATTGTACTTTAGGCAGGTTAGATGTGTAAAGGCACAGATGACTGTTTCATTTTAAAAGCTTGCCTGAATAGGGTTGCCCGCTGATGCCAAGGATGCTTAAATGGTTCTTTTGTTTTCAGGAGTAGAAAAAACTTTAACTTGGCTTCCTTGCATGGCTTTCATAGGAAAGAAGCACCTTCTCTTTACTGGTCAAATGTCCCTATGTTTTTTACTCAAGGAACCTCAAAACCAGTTTCCAAATGATGGTGCATGTTTCATGTCCTGCTGGATGTTTTCTTCTGCACATTTCTAGGGCCTGAGCTACAGTTCCCATCTTTTGTGATGTTTGCCTCCAAATTGTGTGCTCTCCTGAAAGGACGGAAGCTGTGCTTGTTCAAAGCCCAGTGTATAGGGCAGAGGTAGAAGGGGGGCAAAATATCTGGTATTTGATTTATTGAAGCCTTATCTGGTTTTCATCAAGCTTCTTTAACTTAATCTTAAGTAAGTGTGTCACACTTACTGTATAGTATTACGCAGTGTTACTTTTCTCATATAAGAGATGGTATTTAAGGTGTCTCACAGGCAGATACGTACAAGCCCATTTGGTAGGGCCTTGTCTCATTTGGTTTTCTCTTTCACTGAAAGAGCTGGATAAGTTGTCTTCATTATTGTGCCAGTGAAAGTTATTACTTGGACATCATTTGAAGTTGAAACTTCTGTCCAGTATTATGACTTAAGAGCAAGGTCAGTTTTGCATGTGTGGTGAATAATTTCCAAAACTCTTAATCTGAGTTTTGAAGCCTTTGGGTCACTATAACCTGGTTGTTGCTGCCGCTACTGTGGAAGCAAACTTTGCTAGACTGAAATAAAGCTGTTGTATTTCAGAAGAAGTTATTTAGTAGTGTACCAGCTCTCAGGCTCCAGCATTTGGTTTTTGCAGCAAACACCTACCTTGGCTCAACAAAAATTGTCCTTCAGACCTTAATTCTGTTTATAAGAGCAAAATACCCAAAGTGTGCCTGTTGTATCTGATGGATATTTATCTCTTTCTTTTTTCCTTAGCTGGGGAGGAAAATCTGCATGTAGCAATAGTCACAAATGCATCAGGACAAAAAAGGAGGTCTATAGTCTCTACAGATGTTGTCTGGAAACAGGCTGTAGTTACAGGGCTTGTGTTTCTTGCTAGAAGTGACTGTGATTTGTTTAAAGGCATGGTGTAATCAACCTGCTCTGTCCAACACTATCTAAACATTTCTGAGTTGTTTCAGAAAAACTATGTGAATAGTTGACGTAAGTCCTGTCTGTCGACTACATAGGCTTCTTTTAAACCTTAACCAAAAAAAGCCTCGTGGAATGACTTAAAAATGTATTTCTGTTGCAGAGAAGAAATGTTGTGACTTTAAAGCAGGAATCTGACAGATTTCTTTAAGGTGGAAGAGGGAGGGCCAGAGCAGCTCCCTCTCTGCCAAGTTTTGCATGGATGTGGCTTGAAATGGTCAAGCTATAAACTGTGTCGGCAGTGTTTGCAATGGAAAACCTGACGGACAGTGAAGTATGAGCACAGTCCCGAGTACCTCTGCCACTGCTGCTCTGCTTGCAGGCAGGATGGGAGCTCTTTCCTTGCAGCCCCTGGGAGCCATGCCTGCGGTGGAGGCGTCGTGGGATGGCGTTTTCAGCTGGGCTGAGCAGGACTGTAGCCATTTCCTCTGCAATTACATAACTGCAGACCAATTTTCAATGTTACAGTACATGTAATACGTAAAACAAGGCTATTATGGTTACTGTAACTTTATCAGGACCCAAAGGAATCTCTGGGAAGGGAGGCTGCTCTTTTCTCTTTATCTGGGATGTGGGACTTGGCACTAAAGTATCCATGAGGAAGATCTCTGCTCATCTGGGAGTCCTAGCTGAGAGGTCTTGGGACTTGCTGGTTGTCCACACGCTGTCAGGAGATGAGTGTGTGCCTGGCAGTGTTCTCTGCTACACCATTTGGTTTCACTGGTGCTGCTCACTGGCTGCAGTCATGAGCTAGGAGAGGGATGTAGAAAGGCCACAGCTCTCAATTCCTAGGGATGCACTGGCTTCCCTATTGGAAGCTCCCTCTTCTTAGATTGAAGGCTTTTTGAGTCTGGATTCTGGCTCTTTATGGGGAACACAGCACCCTTTATTTGAAGGTGTTGCTTTCCAGGGTTAAGTAGGTGGGTTTATTTGGTAGCAGATGGGGCCAAGATTACTTCCATGGTTAACTGCTGCAGCTTGGCTAAAGACACACCCTTTAAGTGTTTCAAGTAGAAACAGAGAAATATGGTTTCTTGCAACTCATAGACCAATCTCGCATCTTTATATCCTTTCTGCCATGCCTGCTTTTGCAAGTAGCATTGCTTTTTAGTCACCTTTCTTTAGTGTTGGTGGGGCTTTTGTTTTAAGCTTTGTAAAGATCACTGTTTCTATCTTGCATCTGCTTTTTGCTGCTCTACCTCTTTTTCTAGGTCCTTGTCTTCCTGATCCCCCCTTTATACATAGGGGAGTGTGTGCACTGCTAGCAAATGTCTCGGAGCATTAGTATCATCTCGTAAAAGCTGGCCAAACCCAGTACACTTCTGTTTATTCTAACAGATAAGGGGCAATCTAGCAGCTTTCTAGGTTTCAAATGTGGCTGTAGCTCTACACCGAATTGCAAATGCAGTTTCCTAGTTTGCTTGTGATTTGTCAATAGCTTTGCATCCACTGGTCAGATGTGCTGCCAGACACAGTAATTGCCAACATTATGCTTTATTTCAGGTGCAGTTGTGCATGTTGGGTTCCTTTAGAAAGTGAGATTTATTTTTCCTTTACGTAGCATTTCAAGAGTGTGTAGTTCATCAGATACTATGCAGGACTTGATTTCTGTTTGTACACCCAGCCCAGCCTTGCCCTGCTGTTTTCTCTGGGAAACTACTTCAGTTTTCTGTGTTTCCACTTCTTCCCAGTGTGACCATGTATTTGAATTTTAAGCCTTGTAAGAGACCAAGGTCATGATATAAAAAGTAAATACTCCCTTATACAGCAGCCCCTTCTCTTCATCAGTCCTTGAGCTGTGCCTGGAATTTGAGGAGGAGAAACAAACACTTCTGTAGCTTGAACACTTTTCCTCTAGCACTGTTGGCTTTATTCCAGAGGACAGGTTTAGGTGAGTGGCCACCACTAAATACCTGGGACAGCTTGTCTTGCTCCTTCTGTATGTACCAGTGTTCCTAACTCTTAACAAGGAGAGTCGAGTTTAAGGAAGGACCACCCCAAGCATTTTTTTTTTCCAGAAACGAAGGTGTGTAGCCTTCAGTGTCCATTCTGAATGCAGTGCTGCGTTGCCATGTGTCCTGCCTTTCTGGCAGCAGCCCAGCAGCAGAGGATACTTGATCTACTTATGAATCAGTTCCTGTCCTGCTGCAGTTTCTGCCCAGTGTACGTACTAATGCAGACAAACATGGGCCATCTGAGGAGCCAGGGTGGGTGATTTGGAATTTTTGGCTAGGAGTTACTGGAAAGTTGTTTAATGTCATAAAAAACAGTGTTTGTAGAAGTTTTCTCTCCAAACAGGGACAATGCTGGCAAAGCAGAGGTGCTTTCCTCCTTCAAATATTTGCAGCTCAGGGCCGGAGAAGGGCTTCTCTGGGCAGGCAGAGGTTCAGAGCTGTCTGTGTGGAGAGTAAGGATAATCAGTGGCACTTGCTTGTCTCACTGCAGCAATGTCTTTGTCTTCAGGCTTTTTGGAGGCAGTGATCGAGGCTGGTTCTTCTCTTGCTCTGTTCCGCAGCAGTACAAGCAAAGCATCCCGTTGATGCATCTGGTTGCAAAGGGTGGGTTTTATTTTAAATTTTAGCTGTCTTGGAAACTGCTGTCTCCGGAGGGAGCCTGGGTGCCTTGTTTTAAAGTAGTCAATGGAAATGGAGTATTGCTAGGAGGAACAGGGACAGCTACACTAACCCAGGTTCTGTGCTGGCTCCAAGGGAAGCCTGGGGAAAGCTTAGAGCGGAGAGGTAAAACTGGATGTGGTGATTTTGCTCTAGCCAACTTCTCCTGGAAATCAGCTCCTTTCTGGGAACACAGTGCCTGACCAACCCTGTAAACAGGCACTCCCTCTTCCAGTGGCCTGTTTGCAAAATGTTGAATGGATGGAGAGAATTTACACTCTCACCAGAAACAGCTGGGTCAGCAGGAGATGAGGAGGAGCCCTTCCCTCCTCTGCTCTTGCCCTTGGGAGCCCAAGGGTGGGGTGACCCTGTCTAATGACTTTAGCAGATGCAGTAAGCTGGAAGCAGCCCTTGACAGCCTACCCTGAACTCTCTAGTGATTGTATTGTAAGCTATTTTCTGAACACCTTTTTCCTTGCCTTTCTCCTAATCTGGCTGAATTTTTAACTCTGTGCCTCTGCAAGGATAAGGAGGATGGTAGCTGCTTTCTTCTTCTGGCTGTTTTACTTTCAGCAGTCAAAGCATGTTGGTGTGGCTGAAGCCCTCGCTTGATTTTCCACAATTTAACTTGCATTTACTGTGCTCGGAAAGGAATCATGCCACCACATTTCTGAAGTAGTTACCTCTGAGCTGCAGTTCAAGGCTGCCCTGTTCATAGGCTTAAATGATAAGGGGTTAGGACTGAAGTTCCTAGACCTGCTATTGCTTGCACATCACCACACCAGCATCTCAGCTGAACTTGTGATGTTGTTGCATAAAACAAAATGCTTGAATTATGAATGTTTTGTAATATTTATGTTGCTATCTTGTGATGTCTAAATGGCTTCCTCTGCCCCACTTAGTAATTTACATGGCAATTGACGTTTGTTTCTGTTTAAGAGCTTGGAAGGCAATTCTCTGTGTTGGAACCAAAGCAGGGTTGTTATTACTCTGTTTGTTTTGTAGTTGTCCTCTATCGCTGTGGAAAATTAGGTTGTTCTGCACTGCCACCTCTGAAATGCCTATTGTTTTGTGACTGTACAAAGGGATTAAGGTGGGCTCCTGCTTTTCTGCTGGTGCTGTTCATTCCAACCCTGTGACAAGGGGAGAGTGTCCCTTTAATTGTGCTGTGACATTTCCATCTCTTCTGGGAAGCTCTTCTGCATTTCAAAGTTGCTTGGTTTTCCTTTGCCGAGCTTCAAATTGCAGTTGGTATTTGCTCTGCCTCCTTGATGACAAGCTCATTAAGAACATTTGAAATATGGCTGTCTGCTAGAACTCTGCCCTTCACAGTGCCTTGTTCTGCTGAAGCTTTCCTGGGACACCTTCAGGCTGTTCTGGAGCTCTGCTGCTGGGATGGAGTTGTTGACTGTGGCTTGTGTTGTTTGGGTCCCACTTGAGTTGGGAGCAGTTCAGTGTCATACTTAAGTGACCTTCAGTGTATTTATAAAGCCTTGGAAAAGTTAACTAGCACTGGTGCTCCCTTGGGTTCGTAATTGAAGGTTTCAGAGTAGTAAGAAATTAATTACTATTTTCCAAGCAAAACTGCCTCATTTCGTTCCTCTACAGAGCGAAAAGAATGATTAACAAGTAATAGGGACACAAAAGATGTCATGGGGTCATGTTTCTCTAAAGCATTCCCCTTTTTAATACTACCTATCAGATCCCTTTTATGTAGCGTTCACCTTTTAATAGTTTTAAAGAAACATCTTTCCAGATTAAGACATGATAAAATAGCTTCCAGTTGGAAACTGTCCTCTAGAACATATTTTTTCAAATGTTTTTGGCTATAGTGTGTGGTTTATGTTCATTTTTCTAGTCCTACTCCTGTTGTTTGTCTTAATCTTGGGCAACTGGTGTTCTGACAGGGGTAGTTCAGTTATGCGAGGTTTTTTCCATTTTGTGGAGACATCTGAAGTCCAGCCACTTTGACTTTTGCAGTCATTTGCCTTTTCTTTAGCTGATGTCACGCCTCTGTGGGACAGCTCTTCCACACCTCCAAATTTCTTGAAGCTCAGGAGAAGAGTGATTGCTGTGAATAGGAAGTCTCCAAATATATTAAATATTTATCTCCAGGGCTGGGTTTTTTCCATGTTGTCTTCTAAGCATCCCACTGAAATAAACAGGTTCCCTTTTCAACTTCCCTCCACCTGGCTTGATGTAGAACAATATACTACCCATTTAATTGTAGTTAGATCTCCAATCTAACTGTAGGTTAGAGAACATCTACATTTCTCTAATTTCTCAAGAAATGGGAATTGGAGCCCAAAGAGAGGAACTCCCCTGCCTCACAAGTGCCAGCAGAACAAGGCCACTTGTTGGAGCCAAGCCTTCACACAGGCAGGATTGAAAGAGGTTCCACATGGTTGCCAGGTCAGCATGTGAGGAGACTTTCCTTGTGTTCAAACCACAAGAAGTATATTTCAAAGGGGAAAAAAAAATCAATGTCAGCCCTTGCAAAAATTGTTTCTCATCTGCATCTGGTTTGATTTCTCCATATCCAAGGCACTGAGACCCCTTAGACCTCCTCTAGGAGCAGGAGAGGGAACAAGCCCGTCTGGACTTCATATTTGCTAGCTGTGGGCATGAAATCTGTTCCAGGACTTCTGAGACTGCCCTGTTAGTCTGTCTGCTGGGGAGAGGGCGGGATGTGACCACTGAAACCACAGACTGGAAGACTTAGTTGTGCATAAAGGCACTTCAGCTTCAGATGAACAGGGCACATTGGAGAACCAAAGGCACACAGGCTTTGCTACCTTTAAGGTTGCCATACAACACATTCAGGTACTCCTAAATAGTAGGATACCTACCAGGCCTCTGAAAACTTCAATTCTGAAATCTCCAGCTGCCTGCAAGTTTCTTCCTCTTCCCCTTCTCATTCTGTCCTGCTCTGCTGAGACTTTATGCTCAGGCAGATAGTTAAATTCCCTGTTTCTCCTGCATACTCTGTTTGGAGCCCAGGACAGCAGGCTGAAAAGGAAAAGATTTTACATAGCATCCCCTGTTGGAGCCTTTACTCATTACCTCCTCTGTTTATGCAGTCACTGCCAGTTTTGGGACCCTGAAACCTGCCCCAAGAAAATGTTTCCAAGGAAAATCTGCTTTTCATATTAGAATGCATAAACTTTCTAATGACTGAGTTTCCTATATCAGCCAAATAGGTCACCAGCTCAGCACTGCTGCAAGAAACTACCTGGGGCCAAGAAGATACAAGTACATTGCTGAGGCCTTCCATTTACTCCCATAGTTACACTGTGAGCTACATTCCTTTGGATGTGACTGCTTTAAAAAAACAACCAACAAAAAAAACTAAAAAATCATTTATTTTGAATTATTTCTTAGTTTTTTATTATATCAAAGCTTCTTTTAAGAAAGCAGGTCGATGAAATGTCTTTAAATAAGCCCCCAAAATACTAAATTTAATGCATAATGACTGACGTTTTCTGCCCTTTGTTCTAGTTAATCAAGACAGTAATTATACACAAATACTTTGGCTCTTGTAGTGACTTTCAGGCCTGTTTTTCAAAGTAAGCAAAAGACTGATGGTGCATTTTTGTTGTGTCAGATGAGGACAAGATTAATAAAGGATGGAAGAGATTTTTTTTTTCCCCAAGCTGCACAGCAAATAAGCAGTTCCAATAATACTTTGGCAGCAAAATGGAAGCTGTAATCATTAGCAGACGCGTTTCAGTTACAACCAGCAACATAACTCCATGCTTTTGGTTTTCATGTTAAAAAGAGTTCACTTTTGCCACAAACCAGTTTCTTGTCCATCTTCAGATTTAGCGAAACCTATAGGAGTAATTGCCTTGCTTAGGAATGCCATAACACAATGAGGTTTAGGGGGTGGCTTGACAGAGGGGTGCATGCTGGCTCTTCCCGTCCACCCCCTCAGGCTGGGACATCAGACTTTCTGGCATTCTCGATGGAGAATTTAATTATTTTTTTGGTAGAAAGATGTTGGCTCATGGCTGTATTAACCAGAGCAGTTCTAGAAGAGGCAACAGATGAGATGCGCTCTCTTGGAGCTCTGTTTTACTGGCTGGCTTCTCGTTACTACATTTATTGGCAAGTTCCGTTTTTTGTATTTTGATGCAGTGTGACTTCATCTGAAAGTTGCACGTGCAGTGGGACATCACTTTATTTCAAACGAAGCTGGACTGCAGTTGTACTTGAATGTAGTCAAACTTCATCTTGGTGGTAACTGCAAGTATTTCCCAGACCTTGCTCGAGTCTGCATCTCCTGTTTCTCCCTGCAATGTGAACGTGTGCTGGGATGCCCTAACGTGTTACTTTGAAAAGTTGTTGTAATTCAGTTGCAGAACTGCCTTCAGCTGATCTCTTCCTCTCTCCCATCACATGCACACCCTTTCTGGTCAGCATGCTGTTGGGATGGACTGTAATGCAATCCTGTCTCCCAGCCCCTGGAGGGTAAGGGCGGTGCTGGGTGCACTCATGCTGCAGATCGAGCTTCACTTTGCTCCTTTATTAATACACCTGCCGTATGTTTGTTCAAGAATCCCAGACTGGTTTGATACTTGGATAAAAGAGAAAGTTGCTTTCTCATGATTAGCAGCAGCCTGACTAGCCAGACCGATGCTGGCAGGCACACATCTGTGCTGACGAGGGTAAGGTGACACCTTCATGATTTGATGTCCAGGTCTTGAGGCGCTGCGCTGGCTCTCAAACCCTGACCATATGTGCAGGTGAAACGTATCCTTCTTAAAGGATGATAGCTCTTAGGGACAAAACCTGGCAGTTGGAATAACAACTTTCAGTGGGCTGAAACTGAAATGAAGTTACTCAAACACAATGGAAGTGATGGGGAAGGGGTTGCAGGGTAAATCTCCATGCGGTGGTGACCCTAAGGTTGGAAGAACAGCATCTACCATTAAACCTGAATCATTGGCTTGAACATTGGTAAGTTCAGAAGTGGCACTTTACCACATGGACTTTCATAGCTTTTGGATGTTATTAGAGACCTTCATGCATGAGGAAAAGGAGAGCTGCTTGGAAAGACTCAACCCATTCGTCTTAACAGAGTATTGCTGGAGATTAAGGATGGGTGATGTGCACCTGGCAAGGTCCATCATTGACCACTGAAATCCTAGGATTAAACTCAAGGCCGGTTTATTCAGTGTCCTGGAAACCACTTTGAAAAGTCTGCATTTCTGGGTGTCTGCAAGGGCAAGACTGCACACACTGACTCATGGGAAGGAAGGTGAAGGTTGCTTGTTTGCCTGAAAACAGAATCAGGAGTCTGAGGGACAGTTTCTTCGAGGTTTTGTTCCTAATTCTAACTAAAATTCCTTACTGTTACCGAGAAGGAAATGGTCTGCAGAGTATGAAGAATCAAAATTACGGGATGCTGTATGCTCAGGTTGAGCTTGCAAATTATTCCCTTGCTTCAAGTAGACCTTCTGTGACCAAAATGTCCTTGAATAAAAGTAGAATGACCAGAAATAGGATGCTATTTTCATTGCCAGGCAAACGGGATAACTGAGTCCTGTAGAAAATGCCTCTTTTGCTCCTCCTGAACACAGCAAGCGGAACTGGTTCATGTACCAGCTACAAGTTAAATTACACACTTGGTCATTCCAGATGTCTTTGTATTTTTAGAGCTGACTATACACTTCCTGGACTGTTAGCCTGTTGGTTTTAAAATAAGAAATGAGCTTCTGGGGTTGGCGTGTGAACCTTTCCACTTCACTGAGAACTGGGAAGTTAAGTATCTCTTTCACAGAAAGATCCAGGTTTGAGAGTCAGCCACATGAAAGAGTGTTGCTTTCTCTATGCCACCCCAGAGGCTGCCTGGCAAACAATCCTGAACAGAAACCAACATCCCACAATAAGGACACTGTCTGCAGAATGTGCATGTGGGATCTCGGGATCTGAATGGTTCTGGGGATGTCTTGCAAGATCCCTGCTGACACTGGTTTAAATTTGCCTCTGGATACCAGGAATTGCTGTGTAGATACATTTGAGGGAAAAGGCTGGTGGTTTCAGAGAGACTTCCATTACAGATGAGACACAGCCACCCTTTTTAGTGTTGTGACAAATGCCGGTGTAGAGACCTCCTTGCACGGTGCACTTGAGTTGCACAAGGGCCTTTTTTCCACCACTTATGTGTAGACATGGCAGAGGCTGAGTGCTTGGGCATGCACTTGCCCTTGGCAAGTGTGTTTTGGAGGCACTGCAGTGACAGGAGTTGAAATAGTGACTGGGCCAAACCCACCTGTACCTTAGCAATGGCTGCAGGCTGCCAGATGAGCTACTCTGGCTTCTGTAAACAGTGCCAGGTCCTTGGTACATCAGGAAAACCATCTGCTACAGCTGAAACTTGCTAAACCTAGTAATTCTCCATATTCTCAAATCTTATAATCTTCCTCTATTTCTTCTTTACCTCTTATTTAAGCAGACTCCTGAATGGACCACTTGAGTGGCCCCAGGTAAATTTGGTGGAAGCTTAAATGCGCACGGGGTGGGGGGAAGATCTGAAAGGAGGATAACTTAGTGCAGGTGGAGATTAGTGACTTCCTTCCTGGGTATCATTTATTCTGCTGTGTCTCTAGTTCCTTTTCACTGATCTCCTATACCTTCTGTCAAGAACCTAATGTGATTAATGCTTTTTTGTGAAAGCTAAATCCTCCTCTAATTTCTCCTGTCAGGAGCACATTCTAATCTAAGGAAATGTAACGCAGCATGTTCCTCAGTTTAAGGAAATCAAAATCCTGTGTTTCTTTGGGACTGAAGTTTTACCTTAACCTTGACGATGTGATGCTGAGGCATTTTTCTGTAGCTGTGAAGCTGTGCCGTCATCAGGTCTTGGTGGATGGACTAGAACTGCACTTACAAGGTAGTGCTCTGGAATCAAACCATCAGTTGGTACTTAGTGTTTTTCTTTTGAGTTGGCAGGAAAGAGCCTCAGTTGCTGTAGTTGAGCCTGACCTAGATTGGTAAAAACAGCCATCACTTCAGAAGGCAAATTTCACAACTTTAGTCATCCCTGTTCAACTGGAGCTGTAACTGAGATCAGAACTACTTATCTGTGACTTCTGAAGCTGTACAGTCCCTCTTTCTGGGAGAAAATGACCCAATAAGGCAAATTCCCCTGTGTGCTCACCCATGGCCAGCTCACACTTGAGACACGCTGCTTCTATTTGTAATACAACAAATAGCAAAAGGACAGCAGAAGACACTACAGCTAGCAATGTAAAGTAACACAGTAGCTTTTATTTTGGTGCTACATACTCCTTTGGAATGTATCTGCAGCCATAGCAATATCCAATTTGTAACAAGTCCTTTGCGTGTTTTTGGAGAGTAGAGAGAAAATCCGTTATGAGCAAGACACTGTTTTCTTCCTTTTGAAATTTTAATGTGGGATAAAAAAAGAAAGATATACGAGTGATTCATCCCACAGGCTGTAGTGTTAATCCCATGAAGTTTATATGAGCAGTGTGTGGCCAGCATCCTTGAAAACGGTCCAGGTGCATTAGTTGTGGGAGGTGCTGTGTGGCCCAAAAGGCAAAGGATAGTTAAAATCGACTTCCTTCTTGATGTCTGCTACTCAGATGTATCCTTCTGTCTTGCCCTCTTCTCTGTTCCTTAATTTTTCCTTCTTGTGCTCTCTGCTGTCTGTGTTAACGTCTAGTATGGAGGAGGAAAAGGAATTGCATTGCTGGTCATGTTTTCCATCTGCCTTTCTCTGCTCTTTTGCTGCTTTCCATTCAGGAATGCCAGCACTGAGACAGTGATCAACTGGTTGACTGGACTTGTACAGTTTTGCCAGTGAATGGGTCTAGATACCAGCTTTGTTCAAGTCAAAAAGTAGTCCCTGATCATTCTCGTTCTTACAACTGGGTGCCCAACAGGGCATGATATTTGTGGATATCCTTTCCATCTCTCAGGATGGGCCATATCAGGTTTTTGTTTAGTTGGGTGTTTGTAGAGCTTCATAATCTTTCCTGAAATGACTGAGCCATGCCTCCTGTCCCGTGCAGAGGACAGAATATTGCACTGGCATGGCACACGGTGACCCTGGCCGTGCAGTTTAAAACCAGCAGGCAGGCAGATGGACCCAGCTCCATCTGACAGCTCACAAAATTCATAAGGCAGCAGTAGCCAGGAAGCTCTGAAGTGCGTAGGACCGCTGTTACGCAGCTATCCTGTTCTGTTTTGATTCTCTGCTGTCCAAGGCTGGAGAACTTGGAAGTGGATGCTGGCAGAAGCAAAGCCTTCTCACAAGACTCTTACTCTGTGCTTGGAGAAGCGAAGTCACGTTGTGAAGTCTAAATCCGTAGTGGAATTTGATGATGTTGGTTTAAGCAGTCCAAGAACCATGGCAGAAGTACGTTTTAAAAATAAAAATGAAAGGTGTTGACTAGTCAAGGACTGTTGAGATACTAGTGGAGTCTTTTGAGCAGGTGCTTTCAATTTGTATTTGGACGTTTGTCTGTCCTCTTCTGTTACAAAGCAGTAGTATTTTGTTGATGGAATTTTGCCCAAAGGTGTTCAGAAATTGCCGTTTGAAGGCTGGTAGAAGGGATTTCAGAGGCAGAGGACTTTACAGTGTGACCAAGCAGGGGCTGAAGAACTGGCAGCAGTGCAACCTTACTATTTCTGCTCAAGACTGGTTTCTGAATAGGTGGCAACCACTCTGGAAAATCCAAGTACAGTTCCTCATGAAAGTGAGGAGCAAGCTTGGGATGAGGTGGGAGCAGAATACCTAGCCTCCCTTCAAAAAACTGGAGTTTTCAAGCTCTCAACTTGTCATGAAGTTGCTGTTTCCCAAAATTGAATCTCTTCTGTGCTGCAGAAGGTCCTTGGTGGGCAGCGGTGGTATGAAATGATCAGTGTTTGCTCCAGTTTACTCTGTGTTGCATTTTGTAGTACATTCTGCTGATGATTCTCACTCTTTTATTAGCTTTCTATAGCATTCAGAGGAATAAACTGTAAATGTCATATGGCTCCTGAACTACCCTTAAACAGCTACACATGGGTTCAAGATGAGAAATTAGGTTTCCAATCCAGACTTTCCCGAAATAGGAATGTGGGTTGTGTCTTGTCTAGCATTTTGTTTTGAATAGGAGACTTTTGGTTAATGTCAGTCTTGGAGGAGAGGAAAACTGTCAGATGTCACAGGATCCCAACTGCTCTTTGTAGAGTGACTACAGCCAAAGACACTGGGGTGTCGGGTTTCTGCTGAATTTGAGTGACTTCTTAATCATGTGGTGGCAGCATCAGGGTTTCCTGGCAAAAAAAAAAGTGGATAGTAAGCAAAAACTAATGTGTCCTAATAGTAACTTGCAAAAACAAATAACATTTCCTAAGGTGAATGCAGCTATTGGAAAGTTAACTTGTCTGTCCTTCAGCTTTCAGCCTCCAAACCCCTACTGAAACCCTGACTTTCCATGGGCATTTTGGGATGCAACCATCCTCTTTCCCATCAGCTTCTTCTCCCTTCTGCTTTTTTGCAGGGTTTCTACTACTTTACTCCTTAGTAATCCACCTTGAACATCATCATGGATTTGATGCTTTTCTGTGGAATATGACAATTTTTTTGTGGCCTTAGTCCCCAGGGCTGACTGAATAGCCTGCTGGCTGTTTGGGCAGGGGCAGTACATGTACACACATAGAGGCTGGGGCTCTGTAGTGAAGGGAAGTCACCCCTTCTCCCTGAAGCTGAATGACCTGAAGTGTGTTCCCTCAAGGACAGAGCTCACTGTGAAGTGGCTTCTTTTACTGTGGCTTGTATCCAAGCCACTGTGGAAGGTCCAGGCATTTCTACTGCTGGCTTTGGCATGCCAAGAGTGAAATTTTTTGAGCTCAGAATGTTCATCCTCTTCCCTCTCCTCTTCAAACACTGCAAAATAAAAATAAAATAAAGTGAAACAACAAAACGACCCAAAACCAAACCTGTGAGTGCAGATAGGTATTATTGCTGGTTCCTTTTCTGTAACTAGGATATATGGTATTCTGAAAAGAAAATAGTCTTTTTCCCCCACCCATTCCATATGATACCTCTCTATCCCTTCAAAAACCTGAATGTTTGGCATAATGGCTTCTGGCTGAAATTTCCCTTGTAGGAAAAGCTGGGCTCAAGCTATTCTTCTGCAATGCCCTTTTCAAAATTCTCCAAAGAAGTGGAGTAGCTGTGTGCTGGCAGGCCTTGTCACAGCTGCAGCTCAAACCTGAGGAGCAAACGGGCAGCTGGATGGTCTGCTGGCAGCAGGTATTGCTCGAGCAGCAGCCTCCTGTCTTCAGCCTTGCAGGGACTGTGGTTATGCTCTTGGACTGCACAGCCAGAGAAAAATTAAAATCCTGATGGAAAACTTCTTGGAAGACTGAAGCTACTCCTGCACATCTGTCCTCCTTTGGAAAAGGTATTACATGCTGAAGTTATGAAATATTGTCGGAGGGTAAAGCACTCTCTGCTTGCCAAAGATCCAAGAGCATCTGAAGCGACTGTACTTGGGACAGCAGTGAATTGCAGGGTTCAAGGAGCCAAGTACCATCTTCTCCAGCTGTGCAGAGAACACAGGAGCAGGACTTTGCCAAAGACAGTAAGTTGATACCTACTGGCCAGGAGTTGATATCACTGGCCAACCTCATCTAATTTCATATTAATGTGAAAAACAAGGATTTATTCAGACTCAGTGTGCCTGGTCTCACAGAATGAAGTGGCACATGAAGACATCTAATTTAGTGTACAGCTCTCTGTAGTCCAAGTTTCTGTGCACTTTCAATTAATTTATTATTGTAGATGGTATGTACCCATTTGGAATCCCCCTCTGTTCATATTTAAAGTTTGATTGTATTGTTACAGCACTAAGAACGTCAAGGGTTTTGGGGAGGGTTTTTGTACTGACTAGCCTAGCTTTGATGTCCTTGCCAAACATCTGTGTGCTTTCTATATATTTTCCTCTTGCCTTCAGAAAAAGGATGGTTGCGTTTATTTGTGGATGAAATACTTTGCTAGGAATGGCTGTAAATCTGAAGAGTTGAAAATTGTCAAGTGAGCTTATAGACAATAGTAACAGAGAATAAGGAATTAAACCTGGTATGCAGTCTGGAAAAATTAAGATTCTTCAGGATCTTTTTTTTTTTCCTTTCCTCCTGCTGGCATGAGGAGGTCTAAAAATCGAAATTCCAGCAAAGGTTCTGATTTGGAAACTTGAAACCACTGCAAAGTGTGAACGTTCTGGCAGGACTAGCACAGGGAGGACTGGAAGATGCTGGGGTCAGGCTGTGCTGTATGGACAAGAGCTCTCTACTGGTAGAGATGTCTGTTCTCTTCTTAAATCTTCTGGTGGCCCATCAAATTACTTCTGATTTACATGAGCAGTGATGTAACTTGTATTTACTAATGTTAAACTGGACATTCATGGTATACAGTTGAAAGTTTTACTGCTAAATCCATGAAAAAGCCATGGTGTATAAACCCAAAGGCCTATTACGTTTCATTTGGGTTTGGTCATTAAGCTCCAACTCAGTGTAAATTTTCCTACCTTCTTTGTGGGCCAGTTATAAAGTGACTAAAAAAGTTCTGATATTTAAGGAAATGGATAATAGGGGAACTCCATATTGTATATATTTTTATTTTCCTGTTAGATGATACCATCACTGTTATAGCAATTTATAATATTTCTGTTCCCTTAAAAAAAAACCCTTGAGAAATGGGCTGTTTGCAGCCCTGTGTCTCTGGAGAACAGACTCTCTACAGAGTTACTGTGTCTGGAGTGGCAGCAGCTTGATTCCAGATGCACAACATGATTGAAGTACTAGACTTTGAGGAGGGAACTGGACTTGCACATGAAGTTCTATCTGTTGATCTGAGTAGACTCCTCAGGACACTGTAACACTGATGACCACAGACTGCCTTTGCTTGCAGCTGGCTTTCTGTAAATCCAGCCTCTTACTGAGCATTTCATCTTGATCCAGAGAAAGGATGCTTTTGGCATGTTTTCCACACTGGGATTTAGATAATCTGAGTGAGAATATCAACCATTCAGGGCTGTTTCACAAGCCTCATTTCCAGGGATCTCCATCTGCCATCCTGGGGAGCTGCTGGAAGTGCTGTATCAGTGCTCAGGAGATGAGCGTCACCAGTGCCTGCAGCGGTGCTCAGCAAGCATCAGCTCAGCCAAGGAATGTGCCCTTGACATGGCCAGGGTGCCCCAGATGTATTTCATGTATTGGTACAAAGAAGAGCTGTCTAATCTGCTGTGAGTCTCTCCAGCCACGCATGTGTTTGGCTTGGACACCATCATTCCTGCTCTCAGAGCCGGAGTGTGTGTTGGCAGCAGGGAATCGTTGTCGCAGAGTAATTTCAGGCACAGAGGAGTCAAACCAAAGTTCATTTTGTTCCTTTTCTTCAAACTTACAGCTCGCTTGAGCGAGCAGGGGGGGCATCAGCTGCTTTTCTTTTTAATCAATACCTCATCTCTTTCCCAAGAAGTCCGTTGCTGTATCTGAATGAAATGTCATGCTCCTGAGACTTCTGGCTCTGGCTAAAGACAGGCAGGCATCTCATTTGCTGTTGATTGATCTCATCTTAAATGCTATAGCTACAGGCACAGAAACAATGATCTGAGGTCACACTTTGCTCACGCTTCTGCATATTTATTTTTGTTTTAAAAATAAATACTGCAAAATCACTGGTCTGCCCTGATGATACTTCTCAGAAGCCAAAGGCCGGAAAGATTCTGAAGACCTAATGCAGCACTTAACTGTGCAGCAAGGAGACATATACCTTAAGGTATGCTAGCAGTGCTTGAGGGAAGGACTGCGGGGGTCCTTTGTGCTTGACTTCTGTTGCTGGTTGTTAACTTCACAACTGGGTAGAATTACCAGCGTTTCATCAAAGATACAGGGGCTTTAAGCAGCAGGTAAGAAATCCCTTGAACTTCAACCTGAAACCATTCCCTGACCCTAGCCTAATGTTTAGGCAGGGTAGGTAAGGTATATCTTAAATTTCTTTGGGCCAGAAGTGCCTTTAGTGATTTCTGCCGCAGTCATAAAGGCTTCATCTTGCTTTTTCTTTCTTACTTGCCATGCAATGCCTGTGCCCTTTGCAAATCCTCCTTGAGTTCAGAGAGGAAGAAAATACAGTGGTGTTACCTTGCTGTTTTGAAGGCCGTGGAGCTAATTTCTAGGACCTCATCTGGAGAAACTACTCTTCTTTGCTGTCTCTGGCTCAGAATTTGAAAACTGAGCTGCTAATAAATAAGCATGGGCTCATCCAAAGGCCTGAGACATAGTTGGAAGGGAAAAGGGAGGGAGGCTGAAAGTGACAGTGCAAAGCTGTGATGAGTTAAAGGCCTGATGCCACAGTGATGAAGAAGCAAGTGGCTCCTCACAGATGGGGGTTATATGTCTTAAAGATGTTGCTCACTCCTTGGCTCTGCTCCTCTGCTGAGCAAAGTGCTTAAGCCTGCAGTTGACTAGAACTTGCAGTTTGGGGCAGTTCACTGTTTTCCTGCACTACAGCCTGCTCAGATAATCCAGGTCAAACAAGTTTCCTGTTTTTATAAATAAGTAAACTGCTGGGGGAACTTGTTTGAAATTGTAAAAATAGAGGTGGAAATCTCATGAATGATGACTAACTCCATTCATTTGTGGTTGTGAGGAAGCAGTGCTGGAAAGGACCAGAGGTGCCTCTGGGCAGAAGACAGGTTAGAAACAAAGAGACAACCTCTGCTTGAAGACAGATTCAGCTTCCATTGGCTCCTTCATTGTAGGGGTGTGCACTGCTGATGGAGAGGCAAAAAGTGAAGCTGAAGTGGCAGAGAAAAATTAGAAAAAATTAGACAAGTGTCACGAGGTTGGATCTTTCCACCTTCCTGTCATAAAAATTTTCAACAAGTATCTTGGGAAGCAGGTTAGATGTCTGTAGGGTAATTCCTCAGATATTGCCAGTGCTTGTGTTTCTGGAGTAGCCTCTATATGTAACTTCAGCTATGGAAAAAACCCATGTTCCTTGGAATGAGTAGTCTGGTAAAGGTTAATTAGCACAGTGTTGGTGAGCCAGGTGATGTGGCATTAATGGCCCGTGAGGTGCAAGAGGACAGACCGGATGTTGAATCTCCTTTGAATTTTCATTTTCCTTCAGCTTGATGTGTGGACTAGCAAGTAGGTGCATATCTTAGCATTGAGATGGTATATGCTGGTAGGTGACCAACAAATCTGAGTGCTTGTATAACAGAGAATTAAGTTTCCATTTTAGTACCATGTAAAGTTTGACTTCCAAATTTTATTAAAACAGTTCCTGCTATTGTTTGGCATCTGAATTAACATGGTCATTAGCAGGGCGGATTGGGAAGGCTGCATGTGTTGGTACTGGGCAACCCCACTCACTGACTTGGATTAGCAATTGATGACAAATGAATCAGCCAAAGAAAGCATGGTCTCCATGAAAATGATTAGTGAGCACAAAAGAGCTGTGCTATAACTTAACACAGGAGGGAGGAACATCAAGAGGATGTTGAACCTTCAGGTGGTGTTAGTTACTAGCCAGAATATTGACCAAGAAAGTCATGCCTGGTGTTAGGAGTCTGTGCATAAGTGGAAGTGATGGTTGTCCTTCCCAAAAATGTGTGGTCTTGGTTGCCTTCTGCAGGCCGCATGGCACGGTGTATTGCCGAGCTGGAGCCTGAGAATTTGGGTGGGGGGTGTGTCAAACAGCCCCTGCAAACAGAGGGGGGTAGACATCCCTGAAATGCAATGGGAAACCCCCTTCCCCAGTAGGGATTTAATGGCTACAGGAGTATGCACTTTTCTTCTCCCCAGGTTGGGTTCTTTCCACTCTGTAATCCTTGCCCACACGTGTTGGGAAGGAAGCATGCCAAGGAAACTTCAATTCATTAGTCATCCTAAAGTGTGCTAGAAATCTCCGTGGTCTTGCTGGAGGTGCACTGTTGCATATACTTGGTTAACATTGCAGTGAATTCCAGCTCCCTTTCCAAATGCACTCATAGTCACTAAACGGGATGTTTTGAAATAAACTTTCAGACCATACAAGCTTTTGTGAAAGCGTAGCATTCCAACAGTGTAATTAGTATGTCAGCTAACAGACCTATCCAAAGACTTAGTTGCTATCCAGGCTGTTTTACATTGCAAGAGCCATGCTTCTGTGATCTCTGTTTGTTTTTTATGGCAGTGCCTAAGGCCCAGCTGAGATCAGGGTCCTGTTGTGCTAGACATTTAGGCCCCGTCTCCAGAGAATGGAAGTCTACATAGGGAACAGACAAAGGAAACGCTGTTCAGATCTGGGTGGTGGAGGAGGGGAAGGGAAGTAACTAAGACTTGGAAACTGGGGAGGGAAAAACTCCTCCCACGTAAAGAGTTGGTCTGGTTCTCAGCTCTCTTATGGAGAGCTCCCCAAAGCTGGGCCAGCTCCCCAGCTGCAGGACCATCCTTTTTCTCGGTTTGAAGTGAATGCGCAGCCTTTGTGCTCTATCACTGACCTTTCCTAAAGCAAGAAGAGGAAATCAATGTGCTTTGAGATAAGGGAAAAGAAGAAAAAAATAATCAGCAGAACGACCCCCCCAGAAAAAGTCATCAATCTGCCAAGAGTGAGATCCTGAAAAGTGCAAGATTGCAAAATGCCTGAATTGAAGGTTTTCTGTTGAAGGTTTTCAGAGCGATTGGGGAATAGCAGGAGATACATGAAAGTATAGCACTTGCAGCAGGCTCTGGCCAGGAGTAGTTACAGGCAGTCCAGCATTTCCTCTTTTGGTAGCCTTGTGCTGGGGAGAGGGAAGGGTTTAATCTAGCATGCACTCATAGGGTAAGCTTAAGTAACTCCCTGTTGAAAAGATAAACACTGTGCCTTTATATCATCTGTCTAGCAGGTTTAGGTAATCCCTTACTGTGCTGCTTATTTAGTTTAAATGGTGCTGTATTGTATAATGCACGTGTGTTTGTAGCAGAGGGTCTGCAAATCTCAGTTTTTCGCCCAAGGACAGCATTACTCTTGCCCTTGTTTCATGGTTGATTTATTCCTAATGGAAAGGAATAAGCCCTCACAATGATCTATTTGTCTTCTCTCAGCTCCGTGAAATGTATGGAGATTGACAGCTCTTCTGTATCTCACGTCATTAATTTGCCTTGCTAACCTTTATTTAGCATCACAAGATCAGCTTCCCTGATTGTTGCCAGCAAATCTATGCTTAGTGCCTGCTCTGGCTTTGTTTAAGCTTCAGGAGACAGAAAGGAGAGTCAGAAAATGAAAATGTTTATGTATTAGGACTTTGTCTTACTATGCACTTAACGGTACCTTCCTGGAGGCAGACCAGCATCTGAAGCCAGCGACAGCACGGCCTTTTTCCATGGGAAAGGTGTTAATAGAAACACTGCTGTTGATGTTCCCCTAGTGCAAGGCTAACTCAGTGACGTGTTTTTGGTCTCTTGAGACCGTGATTCTCTGCTCTGAGTGCAGACTGCCTTTCCAGTCTGTAAGGAGCAACCAAAGCCTAAACATCAGTCTTTAAAGTCAAGGTCCCAGGTGAGGCAACCAAGAAAGCTGCAGGGAAATCACATGCTTACTGCCATGTAGCAAAACCCCTGCAAAGGTGCTTGAGCCAGCTGTGTGGCCTTTGTATCCAGAGGCTAAGCCAGAATGAGTAGAAATTAAGCTTAGTTACTTGGATGTGTGGATAATATTTTCTGTAATACAAGAGTGCTTTTTAGCTGGGGGAGAAGCTGCCTTACCTGAGCTTTTTGCCTCAGTAGCTTTCCTGTATTTAACTTTATCTCTTATGCTGCTGAGGCACCTTTTTGTTAGAACTGATGGACACAGATACCCCAGTTATTTCTGCTTGCTTTTTTGAAGTCTACATGGATAATCTCAGTTACCCCTTCCTTAAAGACCAATACCCCCTTCTGTTTCACCTGCATAGGCTGTTCTCATTGTCTTGGACTTCATGATGAATAGAGATAAAAGGCAAATCTTTTTCTTCGTTTCTTTTTTCTTCCAGTTTTCCATAATGTGCTCCAAATGGGACCAGTTCAGCTTTGCACTGAACAAAATATAGTAACAAGTGTAACTTTCTAAATTTTAGAGAAGCCTAGAAAAACCCTTCAGAAAATAGTGCATTGGGTTTGTAATCTCTTCTGGGGCGTGTCAGTGATACTCTTGCCCATGTATGTCCCTGTTCAGTACAATGTAGGTTATTAATTGGCAGCCCTCTAATGCACTGGCTGCTCTTGTTGCCAGCTATTCATCACTCTGGTGCTCATTTCCGAAGCTGTCATTTCCTGCAGCCGTGTGCAGGCAGCTCTTTGAGGCTCAGCTCCCGGGGTCACTGCAGAAATGCGGCTTGAATGGAGCTCAAGAGAAAGGCAATGAAGCTGTGTCAGAGAGAGAGAGAGCAGAGTGCTCGATTTGGCTTACTTCGGTGTTTGTGATAACATACCATCTGGGCTACGATCTCGCCAGACCTAGCTAAAAAATAGAGCCGGACAGAAATTGTATTTGGACAGCAGAGCTTCGAGGAACAGCCAGGATGTGGAAATGGCCATTTGTGAGATGGTTATCTGAGTGCTGCAGAGTGGTGCTGCTGCAAACCAAGGTGTCTCTGCTCCTTTAGCAGGAGTATTGTGGTTCAGAAGGATTCCACAAAAGCTATTTGTAAAAGCCAGTATTTTTAATCTGGTGACTCAGCTGTGCTTCAGACTGAGCTAATATCACTGTTTGATTGCTTTATCCTCAGATTTCTACTGGATATACTGTAGCCTTTGTTCATTGCTTCAAGCGCTCGTGTAGCGTTGCTCTGTTCTGTCCTGATATAACCAAATTGTGCCTCAGAGGCAGCAAATGTGCTTTTAAATGAAATACGGAATTCCTGTATTATCCTGACTCTAGCACCTGCAGTGCTGTTTGGTACTCTGCTAGGTTTTGTTCTTAGTTTTCAGACTCCTTTTTCTGATTCTGTGTGGTTATGAGGAATTCCCTGTAAGCAACTGACACCACATTCTCTACAGACTTCGGAATAAGAAATTTAAACAAAAGCAACTTTTGTCAATCTGTATGGGAAGTAAATATTGGCCATTCTTTGCTGCCTGTGAAGGCCATTTCCTATCAGCTGGGGCTAGGGGTCTGTAACTTTTTAAACCACTAGGAAGTAATTTGTAATCTTTGGACAAGATTACTATGAGGCCCGTTTGAAAGCTTATTCATGTTTTCCTAGAGAAAGCTTGGACATAAAATGTGTTTTCTTTAAGATTAAGTCCTGTGAATGTAAAGGAAATTACTTGTGAGCTTGATGGTTGCACCCCGTTGGCTGACCACAGAAAATACAGCCCCACAACTGGTCATGACTAACAGAGTCTCCCTTGGCTTCTAGGGCTGAGCTCCCCATGTCCCGTGGGGTGGAAAGCCATCTGTTTGCATGCCTTTAATCAGTTGCTCATGGCTCTGGAAAATTTGCTGCAGGCACTGACTATGCTGGCGTAGTCTTTCTGAAGGCAGTGGATAATTTTTCTGCCCACCAAATTTCTGTATATTCTGCCCTGTCTGCTGGAGTCCTCCTCTCTCTGCACCCCAGCCAAACCCACTTGTGGTCAGGAGCTTTTGTAAATTACTGATTCATGTAAACATGGTGACAACAGCATCAGTTTGGCAGGTTCATTAAAACCTCAAGTCTATAGATTTCAACCTTTAAATGATGGGCTGCTGGAGAGGAGATGGGGGGACGGGCTTTAAGGAGAGTGGGAGATGGATTTTTTGCTCAACTTCCCTACTTGAGCAGCATCTTTGTAACAATAGCAATTCTAAAGGAAATATGGGACAGAAGTCCTTTTGGAGAAGAAAATTGATGCTTCTGGGCTGTAATGGAACATGAAGGAAGGAAAGTACCCCAGGAACTTCCCATGATCATGGGAAGTTGTACTGTAAGATGTTAGCAGCAGACAGTATCCTCACTGGTCAACTTCTGGGACCTGCTGAAGTAAACAAAACTTTAGGGACATGGAGAGAAGAAAGAAAGATACCCTGCAGTACCAGTTGTTGCCCACAGAGACTTAATGCAGAACTTTTTGTACTGGCTGTTCACTCCATGTGATCTCCACAATCTTACCTTGCCTTGTAGTTACTGAAATCACAAAGACTTCATCTTTGAAGGATCAGTGTAAATCTGTCACTTCCTAAGAGAAAAAAAAATCAAGAGAAGATGAAAATAGATGTATAGTACAACCAGAACTTGAGATCAGACCAGAAATCTGGTATCCAAACAGATCAGATGGAAAAAAAGGAAAATCTGTGATCAGTAACCAGGTATTTTCTGTAATAACTGAGTTGGTACTACGGGTTGGACACACACAGATGCATTGGGCTGTGTGGAATGCAGCTGAGATTGCACAGACAGTTTCACCATTAGGTATTCATAAAATCAAGTAAAGCAGGAAGGGAAAGATTATTTAAAATCTATTTTTGCAAGGCATTAGGATGTTTGAGCCTTGGTAATTTTTTTTTTCCAACTTCTTGGGTGCTGACTGACCTGTAGAACTGGCTGGCTTGACTACTCTGTGGATCCCCTAAAGTGAGGGGTCTGGGGATGCTGGCCAACACCCTGTGCATGTTGGCTGTGTGTGTTTTGGAGTTGGACATGAGCAGGCTTAGCAAGTGATGCTTTCATCTTCTTCTGTCTTGAGGAGACCGGAGTACTTGATGGTTTAAGAGAAGCTGGTGACCTGCAGTGTGATGGGACTTGATCTGGGATTTACAAGCTATGTCCAAGACTTTTCCATATCTGTTAATGTAGGTAGTGTGTTGATTCTCTTGCTTTAAGAACACAATGTGTAATTTGTACTGGATTGTGTGATGGCTTTGTAGATGTACGTGCCAATTCTAGAAAACGTGTTTGGCAGATTCCTTCGTTCCAGCTGTGTCAATACACAAATCTGAGGCCATTTTTTAAACAGGGAGGGGAAGCCCCTGGGTAACAATTGGGCTGTAGCAAATAGCTGCAGATACAGCACTTGGAGTCTTTAACTATCAGTTTGTATTATCAGAACACAAAGTAAACTGTGTGCTGTACTTGAACAACTCCCTATATACATAAACACAAGAAGTCACAACTCTAATGAGAGATAAATATATAAGTATTTTGCCAAGTGTGCACCTCTGGAAGGCTTGTTGCCTACTAGCTTATAAGATTTGAATAAATACAGTAATATGGTATTTCCTAGTTGTCTAATACTCGGAATATCCATCGCCCCTGCTAGTGATGTAACCCATAAAGTATTAGAGCTGAGTTGTATATTATCCAGTTTTCTCTTTTCCCATGAACTTTTCCCATGTTCCGATCACTTCTGTTTTTTCCAAAAGTACAAGGAAACACAGTTCCAATCCCAGCAGAAGACAAGGGTAATGTGTGTTTGAGTGCAGAGGTCAGGGTGTGAGTTTCCACATGTATACATGTGTATCTATGCACATAATGTGATGTGAAACCAACCCAAGCAAGCTAGATATTTTGGCCAGAATCTGCGATGCACTTTGGTACTCTGTATCAAACACTTATGTACACATCTAGTCAGCTGGTTTGGGTCCAGGAAGAACCTGTGTGGCAGCATAAACTAGCATGTTTATTCACATGTAGCGGGCTCTCCATGCCAGCCAGCCCTGCAGCCGTAGGAGCAGCAGCAATGGGATTTGCTAACAGCACAGCTGCGAAGCCTCTGTCTGCAAATGTCACAAGATTGGCAGTAGAAGTGTAGGAAGAAGACAGACTGGAAGGATTAGGACAGCAAATCCAACTAGTTACGTTAATAACCAGTTATTGCAGGAAGAGTATGTTACAGCACCCAAGCTCTGGGATTCACTTCTGTTTTCCTTGTGCTTAGTAACACCTAAAGCAGTGCAAGGACTGCAATTCCCTATGCTGTTGCTGAGTCCTAAGCATTTGCAGTTACTGTCAAATATTGGTGGAGAAAGCAAACTGTGGTCTCAGCTCTTGGCCTTATGTTCTAGCTTTTAGCTCCATCAGGCAAAATGCTGTCCTGTTAATAGCCAAAAAAATGATATCAACAAATTTCAGCCTTCCAGAAGTCCCCACCTCCTCCTGCTCCTCATCTTCTCCCTCTCTGTAGGAAGCCCTCAAGTGTTGTTTCAATCAACAAATTAAGCAAAAACTGCTGTAGCCTGTACTCTGATGAGAGCATAACTCAGCTTTCAGACCCTCCCCAAGGAGGGAAAGAAAAGTGTTTCCAGGGCAGTCCATGTGCGCATTGGGTTGTCAGGGTTCCAGAATGATGCTCTTAAGGTCGGGTTTCTATTATGTTTTTGTAGGGACACCTGTAAATTTTTAGTTGAACACAAGGCACAGGAGTGTGTGGCCTCTCATACTCCTTCAATGTGTACTCTCTTTACTAAATACTAAAACTATTACTCAGTTTTAAATATTGAGGGTAGCTTGCTGGGCAGACTGTAGCCTGTGGGTGTGTGCCCACTGTTGAATAGGTGTGTGGTTTCTAAGGTACATCCTTCGTATGTTGGGGTTATTGGTACCAGGAGCAAAATGTTTGATTATTACCTTTTAAATCTTAATTATTTGCTTTGAAAAAGAAGTGCTCTTTAAAAAAAAAAAGGCAGTGTTTCTGTGGTTGTAGTTCTTCATTTGTTTGCTTTAATGCTGTGGTAGAAGACCTCTTTTATAACCCACATAGAAGCTCCAATTTCCCATGCCAGGCTACAAGGAAAGGAGGAACAGGTGTGATCCTTTTTTCTCTTTCTCTTAGGTGAAAAAGCCAGCAGCTCTGCCCTATCACAGCACTGTGGGCTCTTGGGGTGTTTCAGCAGCAAATTAAAAAACCCCTTGGAGTTAAGCAGTAACTTGGGGTGGTGAATTTTATTCCTGAGTTCCTAAAGCAGGATTTGATACCTAGAGTGCAACCACAGTAGTTGCAAGGTCACAACCTTCACTCTTGAAGGTTAGAGCAGTCAGGCACAGACATCTGGGGTTGAAACACTTCCTGCTGTAAGTGGGGTTTCCCATGTGAACCATGCTCCCAGCATGTAGCTCTAGGACATGAACTGGCTGGAAGGATCATAATACGTGGTTGATCTGGAATCCTAATATACGCCCCATAAATATGTGGTGTATAAAAGGCTGTGAACCTGCGCTGTGGATCTAAATTGTGTTTGAGTAGGATGTCTTCCACAAACATCTTTCTTCCTGGGGCGTGTCTTTGGGCCCCACTTTCATCTCTAAAACAAGACAAACATTGCTTTGTGGTTGAGTGGTGGCTGCAGTGAAGTCTGCAGTGCACACAGGCTGAGAAACATTATGTGTTTTGAGGTGAAAGTGGCCTTTAATATTTCACCCACTTTAAAAATTCATCCGAAGATGACAGCCTTAGTCTGCCTTGCAGTGAGTCATTCACAGACTTCTGCACCCTAAACTGCAGCCAGCTCTGTGCTAGAAAGACCTCTTGCATGGTCTTTTAAATAGTTCCATATTTAAAAGAAAGATGCCTCTTCTGTGAATTGTAAGAATAAAGCTCTAAGAAATCGGACACTGGCCTTCACATGAATTCAGTGGTTTCAACCTTGTGCCTTTTCCAGGTGTGTGGGACTGAAAAAGCCATTTACAGAGAGCAGAGCCAGCATGGACAATGATAGTATCTAACAGCATACAGATACAGGAGTGGGTGTGAGAATAAGCTTACTGCAGAAAATCCCTCTTGTAAAAGCTACTTCTGGTGCTTTTATACGTCTGCCTCTACGTATTCTTCAGAGGTCTGTCACAGGCAATTACAACTGACTGCCCTATGTGTATCAAATATGTATGTTCTGTGTGGCAAGAGCTTTGGAGGGGTGGAAAACACAAGTACCTTCAACTGTGCAGCAGCACCCTTATCTTAGCTGTTTTTAATGAAGTAGATTGTGTCTCTGAAGGGAAGTAATCAGCTGTTGGCATGAAAAGGTCTGTGTGACTGGTCTGGAAGTGACGTAATTGCACCTAGTACTGCTTCGTAGGACAATTTATGTTGTTGGATCAAAAAAAAAACTCTCAAGAGAGAGTTCCAAGGCAGAAGGACTTAAAAACGAACAGCCCTCTGAAGCCCATAGTCCATGTGTCAAATGTACCAGACTGCTGCTTGAGTGGGATTTTTCCAAGACTCTTGAGAGGTGGAGTGTTACTTAAGTATTTGTTTAGAAGAATGTGTAGTCTACTCATGCTGGAGAAATATCCATGCCCTTTTACAGTGGTTCTATCAGTCCTGTTTACTTTACTTAACCTCAGAAAATGACAGTCAAAGTCTACAGAGAAACTAATGGTTGAGGAGAGAATTAGAAACCGAAGTTCAGCACGATCCTGCAATTTTATGTATTTAAAGTGTTTTGTAGTATCTTATGATCAGACAGGCTTCAATGGGAATAGCTTGTTCTCCTGTTGGTGTGTATCATCCCTTGAAGTATGGATGGATAAGGATGCATGCAAACATGAGCAAAACTAGCATAAAATATACTCTTTTAACTATGTTCCAGTAGTTTCCCATGGTGCATGTTGTGGTTAACATTTTCTTAGTTCTTTTGCTTTTGCAAAAGCCTTTCGGGAAGAGGACTGGGAATACAATTATAAGCAAGAACATGATTTTTTTGGAATCCAAGTCTTTTTGTCATTTAGTCATTCTCCAGTGTGAGCAATCCATTTTGCAATGACCCTCTTGCCATGTGCATTATATGCATGTCAAGTGGAACTGGTCGTTTCTAGGTAACTTGTGAAATGCCTGGGAGTTACCTGAGCCTAGGTGGGCTCTGTGAATGGGGAGATATCTTGGCTCTTGCAGCTTAGGGATGCTGAGAGATGCCTTTCAAAGCAGCAACACATGTTGCTCCTACCTTAAAAATTTATGTTCTCAGGTTAATGTTAAGGCAGTTGGAGTAATGCAGCAAAGCTCAAGTTGAACTTGGTCTGGACACAGTGGCTACAACTCCCTTTGTGCCTCTGTGAGGCTCAAACTCCCTTTAAATCCTCATCAGAGACAAGGGCTTGGGAGTCTCAGTCTAGACACCCATGCCACATCAGTGTTAGAGTTGTGTTTTGGTGTCTGAGAGACAGGGGCACCTGCAAGGGTTAACTCAAGCTGTAAAGCACTGCCTAATTTTTACAGATGGTGTGAGTGCAAGAGTGAACCTCGGACTGGCTTGGCAATGCACAGAGATAACTTTACATAATTCCCTGCAGATGTTGCTGCAGAATGGTTTTAATAATGAAATGTGAAGTCAAGCTAAACTCCAGCATAGAGGGAGAACTCAAAATAAATGCAACGTTTTGTTCTGTGTTTCAAAAGCAAGTTTTCTGTGATGCTCTGGGTTGGGAAAGATGGCAGGGGACAGGACAAAGAGTTGTTTGCAGAAAGCCAGGGCTATAATGGTACAAACTAAAACCACTCTGTCTAGTATGTCTGCAAACCATGAATACCCATGAACCTGGGGGTGAGAGGGGGAAGGGGTGGTAGTACCAAACAGCAGCTGCCCTAATGCTTTTAATGAGGGGATGGTGCAGAACAAGTATTTCATGATCAGCTGGGCAGAGTTCTGCAGTTTGTGGCTGTCATGCACAGGCTGTGTTGAGGAGCTTGTCTGCGCTGCAGCCGTTTTCTGCTAGGAGTCAATTCTTGCACTGTACTGTAATTTCCTTTCTGTAGGGTTATGGCTTGGATGTGCCATCATAGTTTAGGTTTTGGTCTCATAAGGGATGTGCTGCCTCAGCAGTGGCTGCTTGGCCACTCCAAGACTTGGCACATCTTGCTTGTGAGCACCCACTGGTGACTTCTCTGCTGCCGGGGGGTGTTGCTGGAAGTTTCTCAGTCTTCTCAGTTGTTGAGTCTGTTTGAGTAAAACACACGTTTTTCTGTTGACATACTATTTCAATGGGCTATATTAAAGCCTTTTTTCTGTCCTTCTGAGAAGCAAGCTTGAAATGGGGGAAGAGAATTTCAGAGTGGCGGGCTGGTTTTCCCTGAACTTGGACAAATGCTGTGATTTCTCTGTAGCTGCAGAGGTTTCTCATTTATATTTCACCCTTGCGCAGAGTTTATAAAGGAAATCTTTGGAAAGAAATTATAATTTTCATGAGTTCTGTGGCGATTAGGAGCTTTAGCCTGAGTCATGTTTAGGTGGATGGAGGCTCAGCTACCCTGTGGCCCCAAGCAAAAGATCTAAACTTGGCTCTGATGCTAGTGAGCCAAACCAGAGGAGCTGTATTGTGAAATGGCTAGCACGAGGTTGGCGTCAAGGAAGTGCAATCCAGCCCTCCAAAGATGGTTTTACCATGGTTTGAATTTGGCCCAAATGTACATTTTTAAGTGTAGGCAAGTCCTTCTTGCGCTTGTGTTTAATTTCTTTCTGAGGAAGAGTTTACGTAAACTATTCCAGTCTAATTAATATCAGCTGGAAGCCAGCTTCTCGCATTTTGTGCCTAATTATAAGTGTATGTTAAACTGTGTTTGCTACCCATGTCGATGCATTACTGGTGAAATAAGGAACAACCATGAAGACGTGTTTTTGAAATGGTCTGGCAGGTCCTGCATGTTCGCTGCTGTGGGCTGCATGTCAGGAGAATCCACCTCCTGCTGAGGGAGAATAACTAAATTTAAACTTTCCAACCATGAGCCTTGTGAAGCAAAGTTTCCAAACCTCTGCTGGGCCAGAAGATGGAAATCTATGTCTGAATTTGGAGAGTAAATAAATAGAGCTGCCTAGGAGCTGCCCAGGGGCATGTGAGAGGTTGTTGCTTGGGGTACATTGTCTCCCAGCCACATGCTCCGGGGAGGAAAGCAAGGGTTTGTAGCTACTGTTCTCTGGTAGAATCTTCCGTGACAGGATTTGGAATGAACTTGGGTGACGTTTAGCACGAACACTTGAGCATTGTTTCAGCAGGGTGGTTTACAGACAGTTGCATGTGGCATGGCAGCAGAGCCCGTGGACCTTCCCTTCCCCCTCACTGGGCTGGGCTGTGGCACCCCAGCCACGGGAGGGATGCGTGGCCACCTCACAGCTCACTAGTGTTGGTGCCCATCTCTTTACAGCCCAGGCTGGCACCTTTGCTCATCACAGGCAGGCTTCTGTGATATTTACTGTGTTTATGACAGCCATCAAAGTCTGTAAACTGTTTGAGGAGTTGATGTTCCCCAGCTCCCTTTGGGGAAGCTGGAAGGATGGTATTGGACAACAGTTTGCATGATCCTGACAAGGCAGCTTATGTTTTCTGGGGAAGCTGGAGTATCACAGAAAACAACAGAAGTGGCTTGCTTACCTGTTAGACTTTTTCTGTTTTCCTGTTGTCTTAATACAGACCTTATCTGAATGAAGGAGAATCTAGTTGTGCTCATATCTGAGAGCACCAAGTTCTTGGGTGAGTGAGTCTGTGTCAAAACCGGTGGAGGATTCAATAAATCAGTGTAACCAAGCAAGAAAAGAGGCAAGGATTATTATAGTTGGAATGCATTTAATCTGAAGCTGGCATCCGTATAATTTTATTCATCCATTCACAGATACAACGTAAAGGTTATATCCATATATATTGCTGAATACTTAACATTTTTGTAGATAGTGGTTGAAACTTGGTTGTTCAGGTGGGAAGACAAATAACTGGTGCTTATGGCCTGAAGTCAGATTTCAGTTGGCTTTTCTCTCTTTATTTCTGTTCTGTGCAGTATTTTCCAGCTTCCCAGGGCATTGAATTCAGGTCATGCTTGTTAAACACCAGCTGTGGTTACAAGTGCTCTAGAAGCACTTTTATATCCTGTTCTGAAATCTGTGCCCTTCTATGAAAGTCTTTCCTTTTTCCCTCATTTGCCTTTTGTAATATTTCGTGTTAGGATTTGGGCAGTGTGTGTGCTGTTTCACATATGTTCACATGTACATATTTACATGTACAAAGTGTTTTGATACTGTAGATGTACATGTAGCAAGAGCAGCTTGGAGAAACTGAATTAGAGAACTTGAATCAAAGTTGTCATGGATGGACTTTGAATTTCTTAAAATAAATTTATATTTGCTTCATTGCACCCTTTTTCTAGCAAGCCTGCACAATGGCACTGAGAGAGGATTTGATAGAAATGGTATAATAGGACTAAACACGTTCTTGTTCTAGGAAGCTGCAGAATAACTCAAGCATGCACCAGAGCTGCTGACTCTGCTATCTTCTCTGTAGCATTTTACTATTCTTGTTCCTCTAAATGTTGATTGAGAAACTCCTTTTGCTTCTTTTTGTAGGTTGGTGGTTTGTGAGCACAGCAGAGGAGCAGGGATGGGTCCCTGCTACATACCTGGAATCCCAAAATGGAACCAGAGATGACTCTGACATCAACACATCTAAATTTGGGGAAGGTATGGAAAGCTTCTTGTTACCAAGAGAAAATTGGTATTCACTTGCTTTATGCTTTTTCCCCCTAAGTGAGAGCTTTTAATTGGAAGAAGATGCATGATATTGCCACAGGCCATTGAAAGGAGTGAGATTTAACTTTAATGGTTGCTTCTCATTAATTTCCTTTAAATTAATCTTTGAACCTAGTTTCACTGCTGTTTGCTGTGGTCTGTGGTTGTGTGGAAAGGTGATTTTATTTGGTATGGTCTCATTCTGTTAAAAGTGACATGCCATTTGTCATGTATATGTATTTAGCTGCACTGCTTTTTTTTTTTTTTTTAACTGAAGATGCTTAATTCAGGTTCCAGAAATTGAATAGTTCAGCATCGCATGATCCTCAGTTCCATTATGAAAGACTAACCACATCTTAATGGGCTTCTCATGTAGCAACTGTGTACAAAGGACACTTTTATTATGATTTGCTCCATTCCAGCGAATCTGTTGCTAAATCTAGGTGCTCTTGATGTGACACTTATGTAAAACGTATGTGGAAACTCAGCTGACCTTTCCTTAGCACAGGCAGGAGGCTTAGAGACGTGTTGGGATGACCATCTGCCCATTAAAATAGCACACAGGCAAAACAGGACTTTGTGCTGGGCTCCAAGGGTGACATCTGCGGCTTATTGAAATCTTCGTCTCTGTAATTCATTTTTCCCTGCTCAAGTCTCCCCATGTCCTGGTTTAGAGACAGACTGGCTGTAGACTGGTAGGCCAGGAACCAGTCTGGTATGATGCAACATCTTAGTGGATGCAAAAGCAGTGAGTAAAGTTTCCCTGTTATTAAAGAACAAAACTTCACTGCTGTGGTCTGCAAGCACTGAAGAATGCCTTGTCTGTTGGTCTGTAGCTTCCTCCCTTTTCCTGACTCTTAAATATGGTGCGTGCTTGACAGCCTTACTGCTTAAACTGCTTTCATTTCAAGCTCTCCTCCTCCTTTCATGTTGCCCTCTGGAGCGTACTCTGTGCAGGGATGCTGCCACACAGCAGTCTGTCCTGGGTAATGGAAAATCCATCAAATATTCCTTATCTCCTTCCTCTTGGTCTCTTTTAATCCATTACACTGCTCTCTACACCTATGGTCAGCAGTCCTGCTCCCTGCCTTACTCCAAATCCAGATATGCTGAAACCTGAGACTGCCCTTCCCTTTCTGCTCAGTTCCATCTCAGTGACAGATGTAATTGCATAACCTCTGCAGCTGCTCTGATGTGCTCCAGCTTTTGCTTGCTTGCTTTTTAGTAACTTTGGTTTATGTTATTAACCATCTAAGCTGAGACTTCTGACATTCTTTGTTTCTTCCCCTCCAGTTCTTCTTTTCTTGGGCTATTCTCCATATAATTATTTCATACGAGAGGAAAGAATTACTTGGATTCACTGTGTTTAAAAACGTGTATCAAAGTGACTGTACTTAGTCAGAAAACTTGACAGCTCTCTCCAGGTAGGCAGGAGAAAGAGGCTCTCATGTAACTGAGGAGGAAGGCACTTTTAGTGGATTAAGTGCCTTATCCCCTGAATTTAGAGCTTATACAAGTTTCAGAGTGACTTCCTGCAACTGTGCAATCTGTGCTCCCCCAACTTCGAAAGCACAGAAACACTGATGTAGGGAGCTTTGTGTATCAGCCCCTCGTCCCTCCCCATTTGAACAGGCCTGGAACAAGTCCACAAGCCAGGGAAACCCAGAAGTCTGCTCTGCTGTGGCAGGCCCAGGTAAGATAGAGGGGTGCTGAACACATCTTGCTAATAATTCTGCCTCTACATAGCAGTAATATTTCCATGTGTCTCTGTTTAAATAGTCTGTTCCCTGAGAAAGACAGAAGTGTTTCCTCCCTGCACCCGAGCTTGCACAACATTTTTGTCTGGATGAAGGCAGACAGCTGATTGCTACCTGGGCCTATGTTTAGACCAACACATCTTGCAAGGCTTGGAAAACAATCAGAAAGCAATCTAAAGAAACATTTAACAGCTACAGGAGCTGATAAAGTAAACATGTTAAAATAATCTCTGGAAAGCTGTAGACACTTGTTAATAAGCAGCCTTTCTGGTGTCTGTGGCATGACCAACGATGTCCAAGTCTGGGATCAGATGGCAAAATTCAGTATTGTTAAGGAAGAAAAACCCCTGACTCATACAAAAGCATAATTGTGGTATAAAAGGGCTGTCGCTGGGGATGGCCATACGTTGTGAGGACACGGTGTGGTGGATCATTGTGATCCGCTGTTTTCAAGGGGTGTTCTTGGATGGCTAAACCCTCCAAATTCCCAGTGTGAGAAGGAGCAAGCTCATTGCTCTGTATTGACACCTTAAGCCGGTTTCTACCCCTTCTGCACCCCTCCATCCTGCAAGCCTTTACATTCAGCATTTCATTTCCTCTTTTCTTGTGTAGAAACCTCCTTACACAGGCAGCCTTACTGCAACTTAACTTCTCTCTCTGCTGTAATCTGTGTGTCTAGCAAGGTGTCCTGTGTTGTCTCTTGTGTAGCGTGTGTGTGTAACTGGCAGTCTAAAGTCCTGTCGATTTGGGGAAAGTCACCAGGTTAAATCTGCTCATCTTTTGTCCCTCCATGGGCTTCCAAGAGGATCTCCGATTTCCCTGAGCCAAAACCACAGCTATCCATAATCTTGAGACTGGGCTCATCTGTAAATTTGTGGTTGGTTGTTGACCAACATGGGATCAAAGGGGAAGTACAGAGTACCACAGACTAGATAATGTATCTGTTCAACACCATTCACCACACCTCCACTTAGGGTGGCGTGGGAAGGTTTGGGCCTTACAGCAAAGGAGAAATTGAGGAGAGTGAACTGGGTGTAAAAGTCTGGTCTAAGTCCCTGACAAATATAAAGGACAAAAAGTCAAAATCCACTCTTTGGTGAAGTTACTTTTTTCTTGTCCAGCTAATGATTTCCCAGTCAAATAATTTTGTTGTGCCTGATTGTCTACAGAGCATAGTTCTAGAAGACAATGGTGTCTACTCCAGTGTAAGGGTATATCCCCTAAATAAGTGCACATATGCAGAATTGAATTATTATTAATGATGTGATATCAAAGTTTATGAACAGCTTCCCAGCATCACTAGTAAAATGATTGTGTTTGCACTTCAGCTATCACTGCCTTGCAGTATTTTGTATTGCTTTGCAGCAGCACCAAACACCCTTGCAGTAGTTGCCAAATTGGGATGGAAGCCCTTGAATGGAAAAAATTGAAGTGTTTGTCTGTGTTTCTGTGCCAGTCTGATGGTTCCAGTGTCTTTCACACCTGTACAGGCAGAGGAAGAAACTGAGTAGAGATCTAAGTATGTGGTCCAGAAAACAAGTGGTGTCCTCTGTGCACAGCTGCTCTCACAGTGCCATTTCCTTAAGTGTCTTGTCTTTGTTTATACTTTAAGCATAAGTTATTGTTTGAGTGTCTAACTAATACTCAGTCCTGGCTTGTTAGCTTCTTGAGCCTGCTCAATAATTGCAAGGTTAGTTTTTTTCCTATCATAATCTGTACATTAGAAGTTTTGATCATGAGAACCAGCTGTGGTAGTGAATGCAAGTCATATCTTGCAAGCACATCAGACACTTTTCACTTGGGTTCAGTTCCTGAGTGCTGCTGTTATGAGGGAACTTACATAAGAGTTTGTGGGTTTGTTTATAGTGTGATAATTTTGCTTAGAGAGGTTTAGAGCCCTGTTGGGTTTGATGTCATATGCAATAGGCTGAATTCCCCAAAGACCATGCAGCTGAATTAGGAGATGCAACAGCAATGATGATGTGTCCTGCCGCTGCACTCTCCTTGGACAAGCTGACTTTAGTTGTGCAGCTTGTTTTGGAGTGTGTATATGTTTTTGACTTTTTTATTATAATCACGATTTTTTAGCAAAGGTTATAGTAAGAGTGGCAATTTGTGACAGTTCTGGGTGGCTCACATCGCTCAAGCTCAAGAAGTTAACTTGTTCCACTGTACTGTATAAACTAAAACAAAACATCTGCATCCCACCTAACCCATTCCCACTAACAAGGCCAGTGCTTGTAAATACCATGTTTTGTTTTTATTCCTCACCCTCCCATCATTTTCTTTTCTTCTTTTTTTTTTTCCTTTGTTTTGTTTCCATCCATGTTCCAAACTAGTTTCTAAGCGACGCAAGGCTCACCTGAGGCGCCTGGACCGGCGATGGACGCTGGGCGGGATAGTCAACAGGCAGCAGAGTCGAGGTGAATTCATAGCTTCCTCTGGCACCAGCCACTCAGGGGGCTCCAGAAGCCACACTGCAGCTTCAGCTGTTGTGTGTCGGGACTGCATCTTTGGCGCTCTGGTAGTGAGGGGCCGAAGCTCCAGAGTTCGGGTGTGGATTTCGTACGTGACAGCTTGAGGGTGTCTCAGAGCCAGGATTAGGCACCCCAGGAGCTGGAGGCTGGTAACCAAGGGTAGCTCTGTAGTCTGACTCTTCGTGCTGTTGGGGAAGCTCACATCTGTTGTGTTTTAACTTGGGCATATTTGTGCTCAGTCTTTCCTGCCTCAGTAAGGACAAGTGATACTTTCAGGGCTATTAAAATGAGTTGAATGCCAAAAAGCCATGGTCAGAGATGTGTGCACTGGAAAAGTGTGTGGCATGGAAAAATGAAAATCATTCCAGTTGCAGTCCCCTCTCTTCCTTGCAAGGAGTGCTTGGTACTAAAGAGACTTGAGAACTTTTGGGAGTTTTTGGCATCATTCCTAGGTGTTTAAAATATCACCAGTAGCAGCATTTTAGTTGTTTTGTTTTGTGTTCTTTTAGCTTTTGCTGGTCTGACAGTGAGGGTGGCAGGGTAGGGGGAACACCTTGTGTTCAGGTGAAGCTGTATTTGGATAAAGTCTGAGGAGCCTTCCAAATCAAGTATTTCTTAAGTGCAGGTGGATCATCTTTCCCAGAGCAAAGGTACCCCTATCTATCTCCTGCTCCACTTGCAAAATCATCTAGATATATTCATTGCACTCTGTAAAGGAAAGGGGGCACAAAGCACCATTTGCACCTCTGTAACTTTCAGACAACCTTACTGAGGGAATGGATCCAAATGTAAGCACGAGAGATGACTCCCAGTTGATGGAAAGGTGCCTTTTCCTATTAAGGAGAGAATGTACTTTTAAAGTGGCAAATTCACCTTCTGGATTTGGTGATGACACTATGTGCAGACTCCTGTGTCTCAAGCACACCCAGCTTTTCAGTGACCCTTTAACTTTGTCTCAAATTATTATTGAGGAAACAAAACCAGCAAGAGCTGTGTTCTTCCTGCCATAGCTTGACCCTGCAGCAACTGGAACTACCGTCAGAAGACCAGGTCTTGCTTCTCAGCCACCAAATGCACTCTGAAGGCACCAAAAAACCCTCATAAGCACACATGCTATCTTGGGAAAAATAAAGTCTGCTTATTTCTGTGCCCCAGCAGTTTGGGAGCTACTTATTTTGCTTTGTCAAGCTCTGCCAGATGCTTCCTGGCAATTTAACTGGGAGAATTTATGGGAATCAGTTTTCTAAACAATTTATTTACTGGTGAAAACAAATGCATTCTTTCATATTCATACAGTATTGCAAACAAAGCTCCATAAAACATTAAGACTGCGTAACCAGTCCCTTAGTAGTCAGCTGGTAAGACTCGGGGACCTAAGTTGCATTCCCAAGTTTTCCCTCTTGCCTTCTGATGCCCGCCATCTGTGTGCATCTTCTCCAGACCTGCCCTCTGACCGGTGTCAGTGTCCTCCCTGGCAGTCTTCCCCACTATAGGCTCCCCTTATCTCTTCCATCCTTGCCTTTTTCTTGCTTCATTACAGTTTCTTCCCTATTAGGCCCAAACAGGGCTAGGGTTTTGAGCGTGTTTCAGAATATGTGCTTTATCTCAAACTGAATCTTGGCACTTGAACTTGGCACAAACTTCAGCAATTTACAATTCTGTCCAAGGTTTGGGGCACCCTCTGTGACTGAGCTGCTTCTATAAGGTCTCTCCAATGTATTTCAGCCACAGCTAGCCAGGCTGGCTAAAAATAAGCTGGTTTATGTCATCAGAAATGATAGGTTGGGGAACTCTTACAAGAGCAGCCTTATTGGAAGTAAAGAAAGTGATTTGAATAAATGGGCACAAGTTGGAGACAGTGGCTTCATGATCTGGCAGAGCTGCAGCCTGTACAGACATCTATGCCTTCCAAACTGCAGTTGTTGAAAGTATGAGTCTCTCTGGGTGTCCAGCCTGCTGTTCTCGAACAGAGCACAGTTTATATGAGGTCAGGAGAGATTTTCTCCCTTCTTCCCCTCCCATCCCAGCCCTGAAAACTTCTAACAAGGCCAAATTTGGGTGGGTTTGCACTGAAATGACAGAATGCATGAAGTGTACATATGCACCCCCCTGCCAACCTTCAAGTCCTTGCTCCAAAGCACAGAAGAACTCAAGTGGTTCAAACAAGGAGGTTGCCAGAAGTGTTCAACACAAGTAGAACAGCTTCCCCTTCCCCACTTGGCCTCTTCCTTGGAAACAAACTCAATTAAACATTTTGGCTGAAATTCTTCCCACCCAGCAATATTCTGCTTGAAATAGTCCCTGCTGCTGGAAGGGTTAGCTCCAGGAGTTCACTGGAGTTTAAAAGCAAGCTGTAAAGGATGCCTCCCTTTGTGTTTACGCCTGGGTACCACTAATAAGCATTTTTATCAGCTAGGTCTGTGATAGAATCACTTTAAGGCCAGAACCAAAGGAATTAAGCATTGTTTCTGAAGGGCAGAATTTTCTAAGTGACTTGAATATTAAAAGCACTGGGAAGGCCTGAGTGCAGAAGGGGAAGAGTGTTTGCTTCCCTGTTAGACTGCTTGATGGGAGAGAATTATTAGGGGTAGCATATGGCTTATTTATTTCTGTCCTTTCCAAAGCCATTTGAAGAGGCTAGGCATCTCTGACCTCCAGATATTTGGAAGCAATGTTACTGGGTCTGTGAATAAGAAACATGAAAGACAAATTGTTGAATATCATGGTAGTGCTCCTTTTTTAAACCTGAAAAAAATCTGCAAAGGGAACAGCTGTAGTCTGTTTCTACAAAGAGAAACAGATGACTTTTGTTGCTGAACTTTTCTCTTTAAAATGGTCTGTGGTGTGCCCAGATCTAAGAGATTACATTGGTTTATGTTTCTTATGTAGCTGCAGAGCTTGCGGGTTTTTTTTAATGTTAAATGTGGTACGTTTTCTGAACTTTCTCTTGTACATTTTGAAACTCCAGTATTACAAATATGGGTTGTGAGAAGAAGCCTGAAAGTTTGTAGTTTTCCTCGGACTTCACAATCATTAGACCTGCACGCTACAGAGTTCTTACTTTGTACAGGGTTAAATAGTAATTCTACACATGCATTTATTTGGAACTTCCCCTGAAAGGGAATTTAGGATTGTTTACAGGCTAATTTAATGAAAAGTCATTTGTGCTTTTACCGTTAGATTGGTAAAATTGGGAGGTTACATGCCTGTCTTCTATGCCAGATATCTGACCTAAGTTATTGCTGCTTTGGTTTTGTGCCCAGTGCTTTCAACTGGAGCTGTTACAATGCAGGAAAGCACTTTAAAGTTATTCATACCAACAATATAATGACATATGGGCTGAATTTCTGCCAAATGAGCCTCTTATTTAGGAGTAGCTCCTAGAACAAGGAATAAGCTATTCATTGAAAGAGTTAAATTTAGAACTTCCCACTGCTTGCCTATCTTAGGGAGAGAGGGGGCTTAATGGGGAAAGGTAGACAGTGTGTAGAGGGAAGGCAGCCGTGTAACCTAGTGGTCTTGATATTTGAACCTCATCCTGAGCTGGTCTTGATACTGGAATCGCATGTCCTAGCCCAGGTGGGTGGTTCTGCAGCCGGTTTTGTGGCTGTGGAAAGAGCACTTGATCAGTACTGGAAATCCAGCCTGGCTGATGTGCTTGTGCACTCTTACGCTTTCCTGCATCTCACCAGACCTGCTCTGCCCTCTTTGGCAGCCCCCTCCATGGGACTTCTCCCTTTGTTTTCACTCTTCCCTGCTTGTGCTTGGTGGTGATGAAACGTTTGTCTCTCACAGCAGAAGGCTGTGAGTGACATTGCTGTGCTAAATCAAACCAGCACAGAGCAGCTTCAGACTTAGTTTGTTCTCTGCTTTGGTTGGGTGCCTTTTTCTTTTTCTTTTTTTTCTTTTTCTTCTTTTTTTCTTTTTTTTTTCTTGGTTTGGCTTTTTTTTTTTTGCTCTGTTCTCCAAGGAAAGTAGTAAATGTTTATTGCTCCTTGCTTGGTTGAAGTAAGAGCATGCGCAGTACAAAGCTGTTTAGAAGAAATGTCGTTATTGTTCTTTTCTATCTGTTGGCACAAGGTTTTCTGTTACTTAAAACAAAAAAGGCAGGGAGGGGAAAAGGGACAAAGGCTGAAGAGCTCCTGTCTGCAGATGAACACATTTGATAACTGTGGACAGTCATTCTCTCTCTGCATATTTAGGCAAGTAAAACAAATTCCATGTTGAATTAATGCATTGCTTTCTGGAACAGCGAGACTTTTTCCAGAAGCAGGTCTGACAAAGGGGGGGTGGAGCGGAGGAGTGGGGGAGGGCAAACACAGACTGCTGACAGAGGGGAAAGTATTTTGAAAGAAAATTCTTCTGTGGTTTGGAAGATGTAGGTTTGGGGCTGTTGCATTTTGCTGAGAAATCATTAATTGGCTAATTTCTAGCCCAGTTCCCCCCATCCCTACCCCTACCGGCATATCAAACCAGGATGGGGTCACAGAAAGTTGGGGGCATGTTACAAGCACCAGCTGAGCAAAGGAAATGACTCCCTTATTTGGTTGGCTCCTGAAGTGCTGCAGATAACTTCCACGCTCGTTAATGGAGGCGGAAAAGAGCAAACTTACAAAATAGAGGTGAAGGAGAGGAATGTGAAATGGGGTGCTCAGAACTTGGAAGCAGAAATGTCTGAGCACTGGCCATTTGCCTGGGAAAGATGAGACTGATTGTGCAGGGCTGGAAATGTGCATGGTATTTTAGCTGCTTAAAGGCAAGGCTCCTGTCCCAAATAGTTTACAGCCTAAACAAAGAGAAGGAGATCTGTGCATCAAAGGAACGTGGGCAAGTGGCAATTTGGCATGAATCTCATTGTAACTAAAGGGGTTTTCACAGTGTAAAATGATACTTGTTCAGTATTTTTAAAAGCTTTTAGAGAAGGACTAAAACTAAGCTTGTTTGGTAAGGCAGGAAATAGGGGTCGGTAAGGCTTATTTTAGGAAGGATTTGAAAGTTTCAGGTTATTTGATACCACTGAGGAAGGAGCCTTCTCAGGTTGATGAGGCATCATATGAAAGGCATGAGGCTGAGTGGGAAAAGATCACAGAATTTGAAGGAGTGGGAAATCCACATGAACATGTGAGTGTGTGTAGTAGGGTATTAAAGCAAGACACGGCACACAGGCTTGAAAATTCAAGATGGAACAACTGAATGGGGAATGCACTTGGTAGGGGTCTGGGTGAAGTGCCAGAGTATGGCTGTGCCAAGAGCCTTCTGCAAGAGCAGCATGTGCTGAAAGGCTGGAAAAGGGAGCAAAGCAGGCAGGAGGTGGCTGTAGTGGCTGTGCGAAAGAGTCATTGAAGGGCCAGATTAGGGCTCTGACAGTGAGGAGCAGCAGCACTGGAGGACTTTGGAAATGTCAGGGCAAGTCTATCACCTTGGTGATAGACTAGGAGGAATCTGAAATAATCGGCGCCAAGGGAATTGGGTAGATCGAATAAGGAAGATTTGGAAAGAGCTGCTGAAGCTCTGTGTTACAACTCAAGCGGTAAAACCATAGGTCTGCTTTCCTTGACCTGACATTAAGCATAAATCCAGACAGCTAGAGGAGGGACCAAGCTGCCTTTTCAAGACACCTCATAACTTCAGTGTAGAGTGTGTGTGTGCACAGTCACACATGTAAAATATGGAATTCTGGTTTGACGGATGGGATTGGAGGAGCCTCACAGGCTGTCAAGTTCATCGTCTTGCTTTGTCAGCCAAGTAGGTACAATTTCTTCAGGAGGGAATGGAGCTTCATCTTGGCTGTCCTGAGGTTTTTCCTGTGGGAGAAGTGTCCTAATGGGTCACCTGATATGGAAAATGCCATAACCAATGCTTAAAAATTCTTCTGAGATTCCTTTTTTGCTGCTTGACGGAAATACATCAGGTGAAACAAAAGAAAACTTATTTGGAAATAGGTTGTTTAAGGGGAATGTGTTGGAATGTACCCAACTGCTCACTATTTACAAGCCGCAATCCTACACAAAAGGAAAAACGCAAAGCACAATTGTCAAGGTCTGCGATTATCCAAAAATAATTGTCATTGACATTGTCCTCTTAAATTTAAGAAGTCAACTCTATCATCCCTCATTTTTCTGTGGCAAGTATGTTGTATCACAGCCAGGGTACAGGCTGGGCAAGACAGAAGAAATATTTCAGTTCTCATTACACTGTGACTGTGGAGGTGACCTGTTGCTACTTGATGAGCATTACCAAGGTGCCTACAGGTCATCTTGCTCTGCTGTAAATCATATAATGGTTTAATAGCTGTATTATAAATTCTTTTTATGTGAAAAGCTGCACTTCATTAAGCTGCATCTTAAAATGAGTGGGACAAGAAACATGGGCGTGCTTGAACTGTCATAGCCAGGTTTTTTAGATCAAGTTTTGTATGGGTTGCTTTGGCTCTGCTCTGCATTTAAAAACTGGTTTTAGAGTGGCTTTTTAGTTTTAGAGCTATTGCTATTTATGAATATATAAGGCCTCACCTTGGCAAAACACTGTGATGTTGCTGGAGGAACACGAAATGGTTTTGTTCTAGGTTTGGTGTTTTTTTTGTTTTCTTTGCTTCATTTGTCCTCTTCTGGTGGTTATGGAAGGACATTAGATGTTAGCAGCTTGTGAAAAAGTGATCCATAACTCTCAAATACCAGTGACTGCCTTGTACCAGGTCTGTTGTGTACATCTGTGTAGACCATGTAGTGTATGTGGCTGTAAAGCAGGGCACTACTGCTCAAATCCTTTGTCCTGCATATGTGCACACCTTCCAGCTGGACAGCCATACCTGTGCTACATTTTCTGAGGGAAAATCTTTGTTGCTGGAAAAAGCCCTCTCTGTAGTATTGTGGGCTGTTCCAAAGACATAGTTACTTGTTCTCTGCTGTCCATGCTTGTTTTCCCAGTGATCCACCAAGATCTGTTCCTATATTTTGGTCCCAGTTCTCTACTGTATTTGTTCAGGAGATTTTACGTAGAACCGGAGCAAAATAGAAGCCTTCCTTTATTTGGGAAGGGAGAAAGGAAAGAGGAGAAGAACAGCTCGATAGGGAATTGAAGCTTTGGAATAAGTAGTGGACTGAGCACTGGGCTGCCGGGGTAAGTGGGAGGGCTGGGCAGAGCACAGCTACAGCAGCAAGGTATGAGCTAGGTAGTTGAAATAGCGCAAAAATTCTGGTTGTGCATATTTTAAATAGTGTCTGGGGAGGAGAGAGAATGACACATACTATTCCTTTCCTTCCAACCTGAGTAGGTTGCAGTTGGATAATGCATGATGTGACAGACTTGTATCATAGCTCTTTGCCAAACGGGCTTTGCTTCTTCATGCATGCCTTGCTCGGATTTACTAGGGCAGCTCAATTTCCAGAGAGGAACCTCCTTCAGCTCAGCTGGGGAAGGTGTCTTTGGCCTGCAGATTAGTGGTAAAGAAATGTGAGTGAGGTTGGCTAATTGAGCAATTAACAGATCTCTGGATGTCACTCACTAAGGACAGAGCTGTCGCCTTGCCATTTTCATCTTGAAGGGAGTAGGACTTCCAGCCCATTGTTTCCAAATGTAGCCTTTTAGCTGGTGTATGTGCTTTGTAGCATGTAGTAAAGTTTATTCTGCCCACTTGACCTCAACACTGAGGTTGATGTAACAGAAGCTGCAGCTGGGGAATACAAATTATACTTTTGTTTGTCTTTTTTTTTCCCTGGTAATCCTTAAGTCAAAACTTAATGGACCAAAATTATACGCTTTTGTATTCTCTGTAGATCTGGACATAAACTTCAATAGTAGGTCTGGGATGGTTCACTGACTTCTGTTTTATACTATTGCCTGTCAAAGAAGCTGAATGAAACCAGCATGATATATCAGATTTGTCAGTGTATATCAGATTTGTCAGGGCAGTGTCATTCTACTGTCTGACGCTCTGCTGATTCTCTCATGGAACCATTTATCTATGTTAAGTCTTTATAGTAACTTTACATATCAGTCGTGAATTGTCAAATATCTTCTCTTAAAGACTTTTGCATAATAATCTGATATGTTGAGTGCTATTATCAGTCCTCTTCAGTGACACATCCACTGAAAGCTCCCCTGCTCCCTTCAGCAAATCTTGGTTTATACAAGTGTCCACTGGCTAGAGATAATCTTTGAGAAACAAAACAGAATTTACACTTTGATTACAAGGGGGCCATATCTCCAGAATACTGTTTAAGTTACAAACCTCATGTACGTTTGTGGTATCTCCTGCAGCATTGACAGAAACCATACGTGTGTGATCTTGGAAATGTAATTTTTGCTGTCAGAGCACTTTGCAAGGGGAAATTGTAATGGTGGCTTCCTGGCTTTTATCTGTAGGCTTAAAAATAGAGCTGCTAAACAAAAACATTGTGGGGGACCTTCTTCTCTAGAGTGGATTTTTAACACTTTTGATGGTCTTGCTTTGTGGGAGATCCTTTATCTCTCTCTGCCCTCCCTGTTTCTATGCACTCACTTTTTTTGATTTCCTCTGTAAAGGGAGGAGTCACCTGAAGGGCTTTCCTCTCAAAAAGCAGTAGTCCTGAGTTGAAAGCCACAGGACTGAAGATGTAAGCAGTGAAGGTGCTCATGGAGAGAATGAGACAGAGGCAGTTCAGGAGAGCCTTACTATTTCTCCTGAGCGATCAGCCTCCAGTGCTGTTGGTTTTGGTGGGTGACTACTGTCTCACATCCTCAGACAGAAGTTTAGAAAGTCGTGTTGGAAGCTAGGAATGAGCACCCTCTCCATGGTCATCTGCAGAAGAAGGGAAGCCACATCCCTGAAGAGTGAGACCCCTCTGCGCAGCAAGAGGAGCCAAATAACTGGCTTTAGCTGAAGCAGAGCCTGGTATTTGTGTGGAGGAAAAATAGAATAAACACAGCAATTTCTGTGGGAGTTGTAGTGGCAAGGGTGACCTCTGACAGCCTGGGTTATAAAGCAGCTTTGGTATGGGGGAAAGAAAAAAGAGGGCCTTCTTCCAAGACTCATCAAATATATGCTTAGCTCAGTATTACTGTCCTAGAAACATCCCTGGAAGTGTCTGAAACAATGTGTATCTGGACAGAGCAGCTCTGAACTTTCCCTTGGCCCTTACAGGGACAAGATCTAGCTGTCCAGGGGTCTTCTGCAGTTCAGTTTAGTGCTTTGCATGCTGTGGAAAGCAGACATGGAGCTCCTTCTGCAGCAGACTTGAAAACAGAGGAAAAATTAGTCCAATTCTACCACACGGAGCAGAAACCTAGCTAGGAAAACTGTCCTGTCCTGTGGCTTGGAAGATGGGATTTCATTTGCCAGGTTTCATTTGTCAGGCCCCATCTTGTAGTGGAGTATTTCTGTGGGGAAAGTGTCATATGCTGATGGTGCTAATTACAGACTAGCTGGCATTTCTTACCAGTGATAAGCCAGTTAATCAGCCCTCCTAGGGGAGAGCAGCATAGAGTCTTTTCCTCTTGGTTGGTAGCAAAGGTTTTGACGGATTTTGCCCCATCAGAATTAGAAGGATCCAGATGTGACCGGTCAAGGGAACTTGACTTCAGAGATGTAGTTTTGCTGAATTCACTGCCATCAGATGCTCTGTCAACATTATTTTCCCCTTTCCTGAGGTATTATTTCTTACTTTGTCTCAGTAAGGGCTTGTTTGGTTTATTTTTCATTAAAGTTTCCATGCTTCACCCAGCAACAAAATGCAGTTGAGCTGCAAAACCAAACAGCTGCTTGGATCTGTTTTCTCTCTTAAAGAGTGTTCCCTTCAAGCTGCTGCAGCCTTTTCATAGCTCCTTTGTTCTGCAGTGATCAGGAGCTTTGGATCCACTTCATTTCCTGCCCGTTTCTCTGCACTGACAGCCTCTATTTGTTCTTTCCCTGCCTTGTTATTACTGCTGGTGGAAAGTGCTAGGAAGGCTGGCTGGGGTGCACTTAATTGCTTGCCTTCCCTACCTTTAATCTCGCTACAGAAACTCATGCTGTCACATGCACTGTAGTTTTGGGTTGAGGAGAGGGGTTTGGTGACACTTTCCATGTCTGCTGCTGCAATGGAAGGATGGTAGTTCAAGGTTTCAATGCTAGCTGTAATTTTTTAAGCTCCAGAGGGAAAGATTGACCTTGAGTGTGATGGAAATGCTGCAATAAATGACTCCTGGGTAGGTGGAAGAAGATGGTGACAAGTGTCTGTTCTGCTCTGCTTATTGGCTTGCTCTCAGCGAGTCTGCTTAAAACTTCTGCCCAGCTGGGAAGGGGATAGATGCTGGAGATGGATAGGGATGCTAGGTTTTTGGCTCAAACACCATACTTGAAATCCAGTCCGTGCTTTTGAAGTGTGTGTCTTAGTTCTGGCCCTCCTTCACCAGTGTCACACGTGCATTTCTCTGGAGTGAGGTTTAGCAAAAGTGTGTTTGTAAAACACTTCACAGCCCATGGATGCAAATGCTGTATCGTCTCCGTCGTATGCAAACCTCTTTTGTTCTTTTGTCATGTTTTTTTTTAACGTTTCAAGCTCGTTGCTGTAGACCTGTGCTGCTTGGGAGGTGCAAGGAGAGCAGTGTGCTGGGCCAGCCCCTCTGGGCTGGGGAGATGTGTCCCTCTGGGGATGCAGCGCTCAGGTTTCGGTAACACAATGCTTTGTGCAGCCGTGTGCGTGTGCAAAGAGCCAACTGGCTGCAGCTCCCGCGGTGACGCTCGGCTGATTTGGCAGCCGGATTGATTCTGTCAAGTTACAGTATGGGAGTTAAGTCCGGCTTCAAATCCTCTCCCTTACCCGCTCGAGGAACTTGGAGGGGGGAGGGAGGCGGGAAGAAGAGGGGGGAGCTCTCTGGGGACTTTGTGTCATTATTGGCATGGAAACATTTTGTGATTATCAGCAGCAGGGTAGTGGCAAGGGGCTGATTATCTGTCATGTCGTCAGCATAAATAACCAGTGGGCCCCTGAGCAGGGCTCCGCCTTTTGTAATGGCTTCACGTAATCGCTGCATAACAGTTTAAAAGCAAGCAGTGCGGAAAAACAGCTGGACTGATCCTGACCCTAACTGATGTTGCCTTTTCTCCCCTCACTAGAAGAGAAATATGTCACTATCCAGCCGTACGCCAGCCAGGGGAAGGATGAGATTGGGTTCGAGAAAGGGGTCACCGTGGAGGTCATCCAAAAGAACCTGGAAGGATGGTGGTACATCAGGTAAAGAAGCCGTGCAACCCGCAGAAACTGTGACAATGAGCTTTTCTGATCATTCACTGAATGTTAGCATTTAAGTCATTCTGTAGCTGGACAGGGAAGCCCAAACTGTTCATAATGCCTCTTGAAGAAATGTAAAGAAAAGTCAGGGGCGATACAATGGTGACTAAAGTAACACTACCGTGTCTGCAAAGGCTGTGGACCATTCCAGTGAGGAAATGCCTTAACTTGCAGTTTTAGAGGTTTTTTTTCTTGCTTCAAGTTAAAAGCCCATATCTGAGTTAAGATCTGTGAGACCTAACAAGGCTTTCTGTTGTATATAATTTTAATGTGTTTCCAGTATAAGAGTTATTCTGCAACCTATTTAAATCTATTTATAGCAATGCTGAAAGGCTGATTGTGATCTCTCGAACTGTTTGAGGCAGGTAGTGCTACTTTCAGGGATAGAAGATCAGTTAGTTGGCTTACAGCCCTTTTACAAGCTTACCAATGGTTTCAGCTAATTTGCTTTGATTTTTGTCTGTCCATATTAGGTATTCCTAATGTAGAGGGACTGCATTCCAAGGGCAGGTGAAGTTGTTATTGTGTATCAAATTTTGTTAGGTAGTTGGAACCGCGGTCGTAGCAGAGAGTTTTGACTTAAGAATCTCCTTTGTTAATGGTTATGGGGAGACTGTAGGTTAGATACTGTCTCAGTGATGTAGGGTGTCAGGATGAGCACTTGATGAGAGCTTTCGTCATCTAGGTTCACACAGCATTTAGGTTTTAGTGCTCTTTCGTGGTTCTGCCCCTCGTATCTGCGTGTGAATCTGACAGAGCTGTGACATCCCATTTCTCTTCAAACAAGATGTGATACAACAGGTAGCTTAAATGGGAGGTTTATCTCTCGGTGGTGCAGAACGTCTCACGTAGTCATCTTTTTCCATTCAACATGTAATTATAGTGATTTTTTTCCTCTTTCCCTCCCCAGGTTATAACTTGCTTTTGTTTGAATGCTGCTTGATTTATTGGCTATGAATGAGGATTGTGAAAATGCTGACTGAAGAGATGTTGTTGCTTTCCTTGATTTCCCTTACTTAGAAGAAAAAAATATCAGTTTTCTATCTAATGATCCCAATAGAGCGAATAAGCTAATAAAGATAGCGGTGGAGCCAGGAAGGCACTCTAGATAGGAGGAACCCAAAAATGCCTGGGTTTGGTCAGGTCACATTTTTTTCTCCCTTAATCATCTACAGAAGTGGAATCCAAAGTTCCAGATAGGGGAATCTAGCACATAGGTTTTCTGAGGGGAGAACCATTGCAAGACATCTCCAGTTTTTTCTTTTACTCTCTTTCTACAATGTAGCCTGGTTACTACCGTAGGTTTCCCTTTGCCATATTAACATTCCTACAATAAGTTGAAGGGTTTTTTTACCCTTTTCCTCACAAGCTCCTTTGAGTCAACCCAAGAGACAGATTTTTCTATACACTAGGAGAGCATGGTGACACTTGCTGCAGTGGTTTACATGGCGTCTTCATTCATGGCAATCTGCTGGAAGGACAGTGGATGCCCCATCCACCCCATGATTTGGGTATTGCAGCATGTGCTCAGCTTTTTTGTAAGAGGCATTTTGATTTGAGAAACCCCTCTTCTTGTTGGAAGATGAGTTATGAGCTCCCCATGTGTGTGACAAGCATGTGGGGTGTCAGCTGTGCTCCTCTCTGCTGCTGTGAAGTACTGTGCTACTTTCTTGCTGGAGGATTAAACTCTTTGAAACAGGTTTTTTTGCCATGGGCAACACTTCTGGAAATGTTGATGATGTGATCCATTCCTGCAAGCTGGTCCTTTGCAGCCTGGGTAGCTGATCTCCACCTTGTTGTGCTGTTCGTTACATGGAAACTGCCCTGAATACTGTTAGGTACCCCTCAGAAAAGGATTCCCTTCCTGCAGAAATTTGCTTCTCTGAGTATTGAGTGCCTGAGAAGGAGCAACTCCTTCTTCTGTTGTGAGTGTGAGGGGAGAGGGAGCAGGAAGAGAATGCAGTTGAACCCTGGGCTGGATAACAGACTGAACACGCTTCAATGCGTAGAGACAAAAACAAATCCAGTAGTTTGTTAGTGGAATCCACCTTAAAGACATTAGCTTGTTCCACCTTAAATATGTAATTTCTCCAAATTCTTGGCCATGTGCTGATCCTCATTTCCTGTCCTTCTTTTTCTTCTTTTTTTTTCTTTTCTTTTTTTTTTTTATTTCCCTAGTTTGCTTCCCTCTGGAGTAATTCCAGTGCTCTGGAGCTGGAAAGCAGATGTGACTCTCAGACTTACAGAGGCACTTCTGACTTTTTTTAACATTCCTATGGTTTTAATCCATTTTTTCCTTCATGTAATATAAACAGGGAGGATTTTGGAAGCATGAAGGAACCAAATCACTGCACCTAATTCTGAGACCCTCCCAATTCGGTGCTGTACAAGATAGAGGCTATATTGATGTCTGTCTTTATTTTGCCCCTATGTGCATTAAGACTTTAATAAAAAAAACAAAACAAAACGAAATATCAGGACTCTGGAGTAATGAAAGAAAAGCTCTGTCCTGGGATCTTGCTTACTGTTGTACTGAGTTTGGTAGATCTGTGCTTCCCAGTTTCCCAGTGTGCCCATAGCTGGCATTAGCATCTGTCATTCAGATCTTATTTTGCATCCAGGTGACAGCAATAGATACAGTCTTGTGGTGCCCGAGTGGACTGACTTCAGGGCAAGTAGGTACCAATGTGCTAAGTAAAGCTTTTGTTATTTGCCTTCATCTCCTTCATTTTGTGGTTGCTCTGACCCTCAGCCCATGAGAATGAAGCACAGCTGGGAAGTGCTGGCAGCACTGAAATGAGGAGGAATCTAGGATGGGGTTCTGAATATAAGTGAAGGAAGGATACTTGTGATTCAACTCTTAAGATGTGAAATGAAAATTTTTACTGGTTCAGGACTTCGCTGAAATTGATTAACAGTTGTTTTAGTTCTTTCACCTATAAAATGGGGAAGATCAAGGAATCTTCCAAGGTCATATTTTCAAAGGGCTTAAAGATTACCAAATTCAAAGACTGAAGTAAAAAATGTAAGCATATTTCACTTACATACATCGTTTTTATTCGTGATACTGCAGAAATAAACCAGTAATTTCTGGTAACTACTGCTCAGCATTCAGGTTAAATTGGCTAACACAAGAAGAAGTAGCCTACAACAGCCTCTCTACTGAGAGTATGTTGCCCAGAGTTATTAACTGTCCATCTATTGCTGCTATTATTCACTGGGAGAAACTATGTGAGATCAGAGGTGTTTGTAGCAGTGGGGTTACACAGGCTGATCCAAGTGCATACAGTTGGCAGGAGAACTAACAGGCCAGCACAGAACCTGCCTGTGGCTGCCTTTCTGGTCTTAAACATGTTAAGTCTCCCACAAACTAAGATGGATGTAAACTGTTTTTTTTCTTGCTGATTTAGCACAATCAAGCTCTGTTGAAAGTAACCTTTGGAACTGGAGTGCTCAGTGCATTGGCCACTGTGGCTTTCTCACAGACAGAGACCTTTACACCTCCACATCATATAAACTCACAAATATCCTTTAAAAAAACTTACTTGACGCAAAGGCAGCAGAGAGCATTGGTCAGCAGCTCTGCAAAAGGGCTGTCAGCTGCAAAAGGGAATGAAGCCAAGTCTTCAGGGCTGGAAAATGGCACTGGGTGATACCTTGACACAACAGGAATTGTGGCATGTATTGAGGCCTTTTTTCCTTTTCCTTTTTGGCTTGGTTTCAGGCCTAGCAGAAAAGCATCAAAAGGGATTGAATGGATCCAAACTGCTTCTTGACATAGTATCACACAGTGGATGCTGTGTATCTTTTTGAAGTCAAATCAAGTTAGTACCAGATTGCTACTTCTTGTTAGTCTCCATGCATCAAACAAAGCTCAGAGCTGTTGGGATGCTTTCCTTTGACATCAGAGTCATTGGAAAAACTTGTCACTAAACATCCTGAGCAGGAGAGATCCTACGTCTTTACCTTCATGTGTTACAGAAGGCAGGTATGTAGGGAGAAGCAGAATCTGTAGTATCCTGCCTGGTCTAAGTGGGTGGGGAGGAAAAGGTAGGATTTTGGACAGAAAGATCTTTGTAGTCATTGCTAGAAGGACAAGAATTGTATTTGCTTTTATACAGGAAGAATAATAAAGAAGTCTAGAGAATCAAATCTACACTGCATTTTCCTGTTCTCTCTGTAAAGTTGCAGAGCCACTCTCAAGTGTGTGGATGTGGTGAGGGAGACCAGGATAAGATTTGATGCAGAAATTTCACTGGAAACCTCAGAATCCAAGTGTTGTCATGACAAAGATGCTCACCTGCCAGGAAATGATTTGCTCATATCCCATGTGCCCCAGCTCCTTCCTCTGCTGTCTAATGAGGCTCCCTTTTCAATAAAAAACCTTAGAGTCTTACTGTTTTAACCTTTGTATTTCCTGCAGATTTCTTGAGCACCAGGATTTTAATGGTGCCTGCTTTCCCACTTACAGTTCAAGTGCCTGCTTTGGGTATCTTGAAAGATTAAAGAGAGAAAGTTTTCAGTGACTTGCACGGTAGCAAGTTAAGGTTTCATTAGGGAAAGCAGAGTTCATCCACATGGTCCTCCCTGGAGTCTGATTGTAATCTGAAATCCCTGCTGAGGTGTTAGGAATGGCAGAAGTTAGAGAAAACATCTTCCCTAAAGCCCAGTTGTAGAAGAATTACTTCAGTTTGAAGTGTAGCATGATCAGCTCAGGATGGTGTTTCAGGAACACGTACTGGATTCAGGTGTTTGTTCACATTTCCCAGTTTATTTCTTCAAATTGCCTCTAGTTAGTTCAGGAAAATGAGTCTCCATCAAAGCCATTTTTCTTAGGCAAATTATTCTTGATCTTGCAGTGCTAGAAGAAGCTGCAGTAGTTTAAGGGTCCCGTATGCTCCGTGAGAGAAAGCTGCTCATGCAGAGCTGGGAATTATGGAAAGAGGGCCAGTGTTCTTTATAATTTCAGGGAGGGAGGCTTGCACAACAGTCTTAAAATGCAGCCATAGGTTCTCTGTACTGGGTGCTGTACACCCTTGTTTTAGCCCATATTCAATTTGAGTTACCACTAGGAGGTTTAAAAACTATTAAAATTTTACTCACTAGTTTGCTTTTTTGCTGTGTGGGAAAATACAGAGTTTGCCTAGTACTGTCTAGGGGAGGCATAAAACAAACTGGTGAAGCTCTTTACCTTGTGTGTAACTATTTTTTGTCCAGAGAGACTCCTTCCTTCGGATGATTAGTAGCTTTCAACTGCACAGTTCACTGCTGGCTCAACTGACTTTGATATGTCTAGTCAATAGATAATAAATGAATAGAGACCACGAAATCTTGCTTGAGAACTGCAAACTTTGTTTGATATTGTCATCCATCACTTTTGCTTTAGCTGTTCTACCTGAAATGCATGAGAAGGCTGTGTTTGAGGTGGTGGTGTTTCCTTTTGCCTCCGCAGGTATCTGGGCAAAGAAGGTTGGGCCCCAGCTTCGTATCTGAAGAAGGCTAAAGACGATCTTCCATCTAGGAAAAAGAACTTAACTGGGCCAGTGGAAATCATAGGAAACATCATGGAGATCAGTAACCTGCTGAACAAGAAATCATCTACTGACAAGGAAGCTCAAGTAGAAAACGAGTCTGCAGAAACTCATATCACCAAGAAGGAAATCAGTTTGCCCATCCTGTGCAATGACTCTAATGGCAATGCCATGATGACTTCAGACAAGCAGGCTTCCAAACTGGCCCAGGGATCCCCAGCCATAGCGAGGATAGCACCACAAAGAGCTCAAATAAGTAAGGCAGTAAAGTAGTCTGGGTTTTCACGGGCTTGCGATGAATTCTTGTTCTCTACCTTTCAGGGCTGGCACTGCCTGTCAGCTAAGGTCCCACATGTCCTGGTCTTACAGCCAAGTCCACACAAACAGACCTTTGCATAGTCTGTAGATGTATCAACAGGGACTCCAGAATGTGGTCCTTCACTAGTAGTGGTAAAGCTTCACTTTATACACAGGCTGGGTGGTAGTTCTTTATCTTAGCCTGTATGTGTTTACTTTGTTAATTTTTCCAGAGAATACTTTTTTCCTTTTGAACACTCTAAAATGTGCCCTTCTGCCCCAGAAATGCAGATGATGTGATGGCATGTTCAAGTTGAGGAGACCACCTGTGTCTTCTCTTGCATTTGTTCTACTGTTTTCTTGAGGGCAAGTTGGTGTAACGTTTTTACTACTTCATCTACAAAATGCAGATGCTGATGCTATTCTGTGCAAGGAATGGCAAAATACTATGAGAGAGGACAGTGTGAGCATTTAGTGAATTATTTTTACTGCTGGGGGGAAAATAGGTATTAGGCCAGCTCTCTGTTGGCCAGTCTCCAAGTGGAGCTGGTCAGTTCCAGCAGAAAATAAAATCCACTACTTTCTGGCAGTGATTTCCTCTTAAATTTGCTGGCTTAGGAGAGATGAGTAGCTAAGCTACCTTGATATTTCTAATATACCCTGATAGTTTCCTATCTTGTTTCATAGAGATGCCTTAAATATTGCAAACACTGACTTCTATTCTCAAACTGCGTAACAGCAGAGAGCTGCTGAAAAACGTGTTCAGCAGTACTTGCGAAGTTAAATAAACTCTCCTTTTTCTCTTTCCTGCTCAGGTTCTCCAAATCTAAGAACAAGGCCACCCCCACGAAGAGAGTCCAGTCTGGTGTGTATTGGTTTATGGTTTATCTTAGCAGTGGGTAGGTGTCCGGGTGCTTTGTGAGACTTTGTGCGGCTGTACAAAGTGGGAGGGATATCTGAGAGATCCTTTACTTGCATGCTCCTTCGTTTAATTTTTTAAGTGTTGAGCCAGACCTCAGGGCATCCTAATGATAAATCAAGTTTTCTGTTATTCAGAATGTTGCCCCGACTAATCGGGTCTGCTGGGAGAATGTGATAAAACTGCTGTGTTCTGTGCACGAGCATTAAAACTTGTTTGGCTGACTCAGAAGGTTTAAAGTTCCTCTGGGTGTCCTTAGCCCAGACTGAAACTTTTGACCTTCTCATGTCTTAAGCAACTGGGAATGTGTCCTCTCCTTCCATGGCTACCACCTTTGAGGTGGCTAAGCTTCACTCTTGAGTATGTTTAAAGCAGCCTGGAGTCCTATGGAAGGATGTATGCTGCAGGAATGAGACCCCCTATGATTTCTTATCCCCAAAGCTAGAATTCTGGAAGTTTGTACCAATTTGAGATTAGAGCTGTCATCTTCAGTAGGAACTAGTCAGTAGTGTATTTATTTAAAAGTCACGCTAATAGCTTGTTTATCTAGGCAATACATAGTGTTTAATCTTTGCTGTACCCTTTATGAGCAGTATGCGACTTGTAATTTTTCTGTCACCAGAGATGCTTCTTAACAAACTACATGAATAGCATATTGGCATTTTCTTCCTTTTTTTCTTTGCATTATTTTCAATTAGACTTTGTTTTGGCAAGACTATGACACTTAATCCCATGCTAAAAATAACAGTGATATTATATGTGAAACCCTGAGCATATCTGCTGTTCCCAATTATCTTCATTTAATCCAAACCATCCTATTATCTGAAGGCATTTTATTATGCTGTGCTTCTGCTGTATTTCAGCATTTATAGTGCAGAAACATCCAATTATAACATTGTTAGACACGGTTCCTAAGGTGCAGGGATGCGTTCTCTGTGAAATGCCACATGCTGTGCGCGATGAAACATCAACTCTTAGTTACAGAAAGGGTATTTTAGAAATGGAGGAGCGACAGAAAAAAGCACAGTATGTGATTTGCCCTTCTCCCGTTGATGGCTCAGGATCATTTTGTGTCTTTGTCTGTCCTGTGTTTTTCTGTGGATGCTCTGACCTATGGTTCTTTCACAGAACCCTAAGTAGTGCAGTGTAGAAGCTGTGTGGCTTCGCCATCATCTAGCTGCCCTGCAGATGAGCACTGTGCTAATCTGAAAAGCTTTCAATAATGAAATTCCTGAAAGGACCCTTACCCATTTACCACCTTAAAAAATAATTGTAGCAAATTCTAAAATGTGGCAGCTTAATGTAAAGGCACTTAGCATTTGGAGGAGTCTGATATGCTGCCAGAATGGCTGTAAATAGCAGTGTCCCACTTCTCGTAGAGCCTTTACAAACGTTGTGTTGGGATTGAGTAGAGGTTCTGGGTCTGTTATGGGGAGGAACCGGAATTGCTTTGATCAAGTAGTAAAGTCCTTCCCTTCTAGCACTTTAGCTGGGCAAACCTAGGGGGTCTATGATATTACCCTTGTTTCTTGCTACAAGACATGCCCATTAGCTCATATCACTGACTTATCCAGATTGTTTAAAAATCCAGCAGCAGATTAAGAGCAATAATTCATTGGGATTACATTTTAAAATAGTGTATTTAATAAGAGGCATAATCTCTTAGGGGCCTGTTGCAATGCAATTTTCTGCAGTTGTGGTGTGTCATCGAGAACTGGGTCTTTCTGGACAAAATCTCAGCGTAAATGGCCTGCTCTTATTGTAACTGGAATGGCAGTTCACACTTTATCACCCACAAGTAAAACATTTTACTGTTCAGGTAAAGATTATCACAGTTTTAATAGTTGATGAAGGTGGCATGAACAGTGCCACCTTCAGTAGTGGCACCTTCAACAGTGTCACTTTTAATACATGTTGAAAGGCTTTTCTCTTTTAGCCCATATCAATACATCAGCTCCCGCTCTGGAGAACTGGGCACTTACCATTAGGAAGTAGCACAGGAATAAGGAAGAGTCTTAGTGAATAAAAGCAATTCTTTTTTTCATACTGCTGTTCAGCTGACTGTTTCTTTGGTTTAAATGAACAAAGCATCCTATTTGCCGTAGGGTTTTCAGTTACCCAAGCCACCAGAGCCACCCTCTGTGGAAGTGGAATATTACACCATTGCTGAATTCCAGTCGTGCATCTCTGATGGCATAAGCTTTCGTGGAGGACAAAAAGCAGAGGTGAGCCTTAACAGTGTATCTGGGAAAATTGTAATATTTATCTATTGCATGGGAGTGGATTGGAAGGGGAGGAGTGGGAAGCAGCGGGCTGAGATTTTTGTCTAAGTAACATATTCCTTGTTACCTCTTAGGTTATAGAAAAGAATTCTGGTGGCTGGTGGTATGTGCAGATTGGAGAGAAGGAAGGATGGGCTCCAGCATCTTACATTGACAAGAGAAAGAAACCAAATTTGAACAGAAGAACCAGTACTTTAACCCGCCCAAAGGTTCCTCCCCCAGCACCTCCCAGTAAACCAAAAGACTCTGAAGAAGGAACAGCTCCTGGAGCAGTTTCTTCAGGAGATACCCAGGACTCTCCCCACAAGCTGAAATACGAAGAACCTGAGTATGATGTGCCTGCCTTTGGCTTTGACTCGGAGTGTGAAGTGAGTGAAAGTCATCATGAAGAAAGCACTCCTGAAAAACGACTGTTTCAGCCCCTCAAGCCCTCATCCTCACCTGTGTCATCACTTCAGAAAGCTAAGTTCAAAGTAGGAGAGTCTTCAGAAGAAGTTGCTCATGAAGAAGAGACCATCTATGAGAACGAGGGGTTCAGGCGTTATGTGGAAGATGCTTTGTCCAATAAGGAATCTAGTGGGGATTCTGATTCTCAGAAAAGCTCCTCTCTGTCCTTGATCCGAAGGAATTCTCCGTGTTCCAGCTCTCCTAAATCATCACTCGTGAAGCTCAAGACAGACAAAAACATCCAGCCCGATCTTGGAAAATGTCACTATTCCAGGAGCGAGGAGACAAAACCAAGATCAGCTTCAGATGTCGGCTTACGTAGCGTGCCAAGAACGGGCATGAAGAAAGATCCCGGGCAGAGTCCTTCCATCAGAGCAAAGCCAATCGTTAGGCCCAAACCCTTCCTGAACAAGGCAGACTCTCAGAGCCAAGAAAAGATGGATATTAGCACTTTAAGGCGTCAGCTGAGGCCAACTGGACAGCTCAGAGGTGGACTCAAAGGTTCAAGAAGTGAAGAGTCGGCGAGCCCCCCCCGCACAGCTTCTGAGAACCAGGACGACCCTGTTCGGAGAAGCTCGGCTGATCTCATCACGGCTCCTTCCCGTGGTATCTTCTGCTCCAGCCATACAGCCAAAACTGAGCAAGAAAATGACTCCAGATGTTTCTATGTGACCACTGACTCATACCAAAAGGTACAGGATTCTGAAATTTGCTTCCCAGCAGGAGTAGAAGTGGAAGTGCTGGAAAAGCAAGCCAGTGGATGGTGGTACCTGAAGTATGGAGACATGGAAGGCTGGGCTCCTTCCCATTATTTGGCTCTCCCTGATAACCAGCGAGAAACTACATCAGCAGAGACTGATTCCTCATTTGCCAGGAACAGGAAAAATGAAAACAAGTCAAACAGTTTAGAGAAGATAGAGAAGAGGGTTCAGGCTTTGAACACCATCAACCAGAGCAAACGTGCAACACCACCCATCCCAAGCAAGCCTCCTGGTGGCTTTTCAAAAGCATCAGGGCCAGTTAAAATGAGGAACGGCGTGAGGCAGCTTGCTGTCCGTCCGCAGTCAGTGTTTGTGTCTCCGCCACCAAAGGATAACAACCTGTCTTGCTCCTTGCGCAGAAATGAGTCTTTAACAACTACAGATCAACTTAGGACCGTCCGCAGGAATTCCTCCTTCAGCAATGCGTGGTCACAGCCTGGTGACGCCAAGGGAAAGCAGCCGGAGCGGCTGGGCACAGAGAGCTCTGAGACCACCTCCAACCTCCCCACACAGAGGAATGGGATCCCTGTGTCCACAGTCAGGCCAAAGCCCATTGAGAAATCCCAGTTCATCCACAACAATCTCAAGGACATCTATGTTTCCATTGCAGACTATGAAGGGGATGAGGAAACTGCGGGGTTTCAGGAAGGTGTCTGCATGGAGGTCCTCGAAAGGAACCCAAATGGCTGGTGGTACTGCCAGATCATGAATGGTGTGAAGCCATTCAAAGGCTGGGTGCCCTCAAATTATTTGGAGAAAAAGAACTAATATTGCAATATCTTTAACCTCCCTAATTTATACTGTTCCTGCTGTGTACATGTGGAAAAAACAATTGCTACACAAAAAGACGTTTCCCTGTGCTCCAGTTTGTACAAAGGAGTCTGTACTGAGGACAAATCTGCCATGTTCTGGAGAGGTTTGTGGGGTTTACATGTTGTAAGCAACTACAAGGAAGATGCAGCATAGTCAAATGCCTTTTTGTGAAGTTGTTAATAATCTTGTATGTGTAACAGGGTATGACATCCCATCCTTCCCATTATTGATAGGAAACCAAATGTGTGCCTTTTGTGAGAGAAATACACATGCATCTACTTGGGGAGTTCTGTGCCAAACTGTTTTACAATCTTGGCTCCCTTTCTCCTCATTTTTGTCCATATGTGGAATACCCAAGAATTTTGAATGCTTTTCCACAATTTACATTGAGAAGCAAATGGAAGTTTCTGAAACACAGAGGGACTCTAAGCCTTTGGAGATGTTCACTTTTTCTTTTTCCTATACTCAACAGTTGGTAGGTCCGGAGTTGGAGCCTTTTCATCGTGGAGAGTTTTGGTCTCCTACTTCAGTGTTGTTATGGCTGACTCACCAGAAAAGGCCATCAGGTGGTGTGGGTTGGGGGCTTTTTGTTTCCTTTCATTCTGTCTTGTTCTTTGAGTTGGGATTTCAGGTGTTCAAGGGCAGTGATGCCTACTGGTGCTTGTAAAAACAAACCTACAAACCCCTTGCTTAAGCACATCTGTTACTGTGTAGGCTTCATGTTTGGTTCTTTGCCTGACTCCTGCCAGGTGATACTGGTTGATTCTCTTCCCAGAGTTGGGTTTCTCAAAACTTATCAAAGTCAACAAAGTCCCTTGAGACACTAAAGACAAAGCTGTCAAATGTGTTAATTCTTGTCTTGCCCTCTGGTCCAAATCCAAGGGTGCTGACTGCTGGCAGGGCCCACCAAGATATTAGTGAGAAATATTTGTCACCTTCTGCAGCATCCATGTTTACAATGAGTGAAAAAAAAAAAAGCCATCAAATTCAGTCTGCACATAATTTGTATATTTTTGGGGAATTGCTTTTGTGTTTTGTTTTTGTCTTGTCTGTGCATTCTGGGTTTACTGTATTTTCTGTGTGCGTGTGTGTGTGTCTGGTTTTACCAGAAAAGACTTAAAACTGAAGTAGGAGCCAAATATGTGTTTCTGTTCCCACTTGAATCCAAAGAGTACATTTGTACTGGAAAGTAGGCCTGGGCTTCTCAGGCACAGAGATTTAATATCAAAGCAATTTGGTCTACAATGCATCTAACCAGGAAGCTGCCTCTTCTAGTTCCAGTTCTGTTTGCCTTTCTTAACTCATGTTTTGATATGTGGCACACAGTGTGGGAAATGGAAGAGGTATCCATTGGAAAAGGCTAGGGATATGGAGTTATTTGTGAGGTAGCCTTGTAGTGTAAACATAATTTACTGTGCTTAAGGAAGTCATGCTTGGGAGTTTTCTTAAATGGCCTTGTTAATCACTCAAGATCAATATCTAATTCCTTTAAATTATAGGCAGCTTTGTAAATCTGTTCTAAGGGGGAGGGGCAGACCATTTCACTACTGGTTTACACAAAGCATTACATGCCCTTTTTTCCACCAGAGTTTCATACTGATTTGGCTTGGAAGTTAAAGGTTATAAAAGGCTTCAAAATAGCTGGGATCAGGGGGCTGAGTAAAATAGCACAACACTACCATATGTTACTGGGGATGTTTCACTGCCAAGAAAAAAAAAATTAGGAAATTTATATGTTGTTTTTGTCTTTCTCCTTTTTTTTTACTTTTCCTTTTTTTTCTTTTGTGTGTGTGTGTGTGTTGTTTGGGGGTTTTATTAATTTCCATGATAACACTGAGAGAGTTGCTTACAGCTAATGTGACTGAGGTCCTTTCAATAGCTGAAACAACATCCAGGTGCCACAACTACAGGCTACAAACAGTGCTGTGGTTCGAGCAGCTCTCTGCATGCAGGTGGGGAGGGGAGGCTGTTTGTTTGGGATCCCTTTAAATTGTGGTGGCAGGAGAAGGAGGTGTAACTGCACAACAGCTCATATCCCAGTGCGGGGTCCTCTTTGTACCTTAATGTCGTACCATACGATGTGTAAGTATATGTCCAGTTAGCTACATCTTACTGGATGTGTATCTGAGACATTGTGGCCCTGTCTCTCATACTTCTCCCCATTTTTAGTTGTACTAATATGGTAGCAGCCATAAAAGACTGCTGGAGCTGTTGTGAGATTATAATAGAAGTATTATATTCTTCTGCTGGACAGTATTAAATAGAGCAATACATAGAGTTATCTGCTAGATTGCAGTACTAATAGTAGCGACTTAGTGATTCGTATTAATGTTATGATTTATTTTAACAATAATGATGCGGAAGTGGTTCATTATTTTGAATTAATGCACTTTAACAATAAAAGAAACCAAAATGGAAGCCAATGCAGAGAACCAAGTGCATTATTTAAAGGTGCAGTATATAATTATCATTTTCTTGAAGCACGTATTTATTAAGAATTAACTTATTATTTAAAATATTCTAAAGTTTTGTTTAAAGACATTCCCACTAGGTCATCTCTTTTGGGGGATGTAAAGCACAGCTCCCAGATCTTCTGCATTGAGCCACTGAATTCTCTGAGTATGGTATGGCCTGACATGAGCCCCTATCCAAGGAGGGAAGAGCAGCAAGGAGACAGAAGAGCCCAGACTACTGGAAAAACTCGCCTTTGCATCCAGCAAAGCCAAGCCCAGGGCACCTCTGTACTGCAGGAGTCCTTGCAGGGTGTGGGGTGGCACAGGTATTTTTGGCAGACAGTTCCAGTGCCTGGCTGCCTTGTGCCTTGCACAGGGCTGGCCCCAGTGGATGCAAGTTCTCTGTGAGGCTCAGGTTAGGAGGCTTCAGGAGCTGCCTGAGTCAGCTCTGTAAGAGATGTCTGTCTGTCCCACAGCTCCTGTTCCATCTTGCTGGCTCGCTTCTCCAGCTCTGGCTCTTGCAGGGAGGTGGTTTGCAGTGCCCCAGGCAGGGCAGGGTGACACAGAGTGAGGGTGCCTGCAGTACTGCCGGGGTTTTCTCATGCAGCAGCTCCACGGCTCAGTCGCTCCTTTAGCCCATCTCAAAGGCTTCATGCCCTCCTGCTGTGGCCTCCCTCTGCCCTTAGCTCTACCAGCAAAAAGGATGGGATGCAGATGACCTACTTGGTGCCAGAAATTATTGTTGGCCACCACTTGGCACTCTGGCTTCCACCCTAGTGGAAAAGCTTCCATTTGGGCTTCCCTTCACTTGGTGGTTGTTTAGGCTGCTTGTGTTTAAAAGGGCACTTTTAAAACAAAACCCCCAATGCGATTTTTCCCACTCCTGTCTTTACCATTGTCATAGCATCTCTCACTGAGATGCTCTCTCTTTTTTTGATTCTTTCGACCGAGAGATATGAGGAAAATAATTATTTTTTCCATTGGCGAGCAGCTAGTTTTGGTCAGTTCTACTGATACCCGAAATAGCAAGCCCTTCACTCTTAGCTGTGAAACAGAGGGAAAGGCCTTAAGCTACATCAGAAAAGCCAACTGCAGGGCAGGAAAACCTGGCAGAGTACTCAGAGGACAGTGTAGTGCTAGAAGTGTTTTAGCTCTTTTCTAAAAATGTTAATGTTGCCTCTTATTTACGAAATTTGTCAGAACTGACACTGGATCAAGAGCAATATTTAAATGTAATGTACACCTCAGTGAACACTCAATGCAGAAATCAATAGTACTGTTTAAATTTCTTTCTGGTTTATTCCTGAACCAGTTTAAGTCTGCAGGGCTTGAGCAAAGCCATTTGCAGCTGAAGGGGGCCCTCCTCTGGGGGCAGAGGCGGCTGCTCTTGCTGTCTTGCTCTCACCCACTCTCTCTATTTTCCAAAAAGTCTTGAATTTGGACCAGCAGAAATTCCAAACTCCAATGCCAGAGAACAAAATTAAAGAATGTGAAAATTGTGTCTTGCTGTATACTGCAACTTTAATAATAATGAGCACTTCTGAGTTCGTTATTGAGGTTTATATAATGCCTGAAAAGTTTATTTGCTGGTTTCCCTTGTCTTCCCTTTCAAAACACTTTCTCATAACAGCAAGAGTCATGCATTTTCTTAGGAGTCCTTCCCCATGGGAGTCAATTCCTGTTCATTGTTTTAGCTGTCACCCTGTGCAGTGGGTGAGTGTAGTCATATGTACCAGTCCTTTGCAAGCTAAACCTTTCAAGATAAAAGAGATGATGGGCATGTATTGGGGTACTTAACTGATGCGTCAACAGGAAATTTTTAAACTGATGTATTCAATAATAGCAAATACACAATAAGGAAAGATTGAAATTGTCTTGCAGCTAGACTCTTCAAAATAGAAATTGACATCTGCATGGGTATAGCTAAAAAATGCTTTTGTCCCTTGTGGATGTGCACCCCAAAGACTCCTTCCATTATGATGCTATAAAGTTTGACGAAGGCATTATATAATTGTTTTCATCACTTTCAGATCTTAATGAATCATATTTTATTGTAATATATATTCATTGCTTTCCTCAGTTAAAAAGAAAGTTACTGCTTTTATCTTATATGAAAAACAAGGGAATTTGATAAAGCATTCATTATTTTCATATTACTAGTATTAACAGAATAGAACTAGTACTATTTAATTTTAGATCTTCATAGCTAGCTTGTTAATAACTCATATTTTCCTGTGTTGTATCCTACTATTTTTTCTATTTTTTCCCAAATACTCTGCATTTTTGAGAAAAAGCAAATCCAATGAGTGGATAAGTGCAATATTCATAGAATAAACAGGCCCCTCATCCAGGACTTGGAGTGGAACGTGCAGTGTGAAATGTTTGCAATTCTCTATTCATGCACTCTTAGGGGAAGGGGAAATGCAGGGGAGGGGGCAACTGGATGAAAACAGGACCCTTGGGTAGGTAGAGACTGACAGCTGGGGTGGCTTGGGTTGAGAATGGCTGCTTTCCATAAAAAAGTATCACCTGTTAGCGAAAGTATAAGGATTATGCAGCGTATGTTGCCAGGATTATGTATAGAATGTGCATTAACATCTTTATCAATACAGGACTTCTGAGCTGTGCTTGAAACACTCTGTATGTCATCCATGCATGATTCTGTCTTCTGGTTTGTCTATGTTGGTTACATCCTCTGTTGCGCTTCAGAACTGGTGGTAACTTCAACTTGAGGGAAAATAATTCTGCTGGTGCAGTCCCAAGTTTGGATACTGTATTGTTACTTGTATTTACTGCAAGAGCTATGGAAATATTTTTACAGGTCCTTTCTTTTCTGTCCTTATTGTTAACCTGAGAAGAAAAAGTCTCCCTTTTATCTGGGTTAATTCTCACCTGCAGATTTTATCAGACGTTTTGGATATTGATTTCATATTTCTTGGCTTGCAAAGGTGGATCACTCAGGTCCTAAATAAAGTTGGGCAGAAACTTTGCTCTTCAAAAGAGGTATTGTCTGAAATTCTATTTGAATGGAAGGAGAACTTCCGTCTGTCAAAAATAATGTGACTTTATAGGTAGCAGCAAAATCTACTACCTTTGAAAAACTGGACTATTTTTGTAAGGTGCAAGAGAAATGTGAAAGCCAGAGCACTTGACTCTGAGCTCTGGGAAGTACATCTCCTGTTGCTCTAGTTCATTACTCTGGAGAGGGGATGTACCTCAGTTTTCTGCTTAATTTTTGTCCTGCTGTTCTGAAGTTTGTCCAAAAGCCTTAATATTACCAGAGACCTTTGCATTCAAACAGAAAAACTGAATTCTGCAGCTGTACTGAAATAGTATCAAACACGTGATTTTGGAAAACCTCTAATATTTTACCAATTAGGAATCTGGTTTTGAGGAGCCAACTTAATTCTTTCACATGCTCTTGTCTGAATTGGCAAGAATCCCATGAGCATCAGTAGAGTTACACTGACAGAAGACCGTTGTGGGTGCTCAGCATGGACTGTTCTCAGCAAAAGCAAGCTCTGTGCACTCTGTTCGTACTCCTCCAAAGGGTGCACAGGACTGCTGAGCCTTGGTGCTGCCCTGCCATGATCCACTGTGCTGCAAATCTTGCAGCTCTTAAAAACCAGCTGGAGCTTTGCTGCTATTTGCTGGTGGTTTTCTGTCACCAGCAGCTCCTTCTCTGTCAGCTTCAGATGCTATTTAGCCACATAGTGAAGTGCTGTGTATCAGTGCAGTGTTTGATAGCTGCCAACAGTACCAGCATGGTGGTCTGAGAGCATATGTTTGTCTAAGTTATTTTGTTTTCATTTGCTTTTCGTTGCTTGCTAGAAGCAGGGACCAGCACTGCGATGATGCATGGGGAATGTGTCCGCACACTTGAACTGTTTGATGGCCTCTGCTAACGCTGCCCAGTGCTTGTGTTGCTCTTTCTCTCCCTCTGTGCTGCTCAGTAGTCGTGTCTGTTGTGTGTGTCTGTAATTTTCAAATAAAGTACTGTACGTAAGGCCGGATCCAGAAGCCCCCAGTCAGCTGACTTTGGGTTGGGATGTAGGTTGCTGTTGCTGCTTTTCCTCCTCCATCTTAGACCCAATTTGGAGCAAAGCACAGGTGTCTGTAAAAAGTCACCCATAACTCTGCTTTGGGGTGTCAGTTTTGTGGGGTGTGCATACATTGCCAAGGGTGGAACGAGGAGATCTTTTCTCTTGGGTGCCCTTGCATCAGGGCTGGGACTCTGCAGCAATTCCTGGAGCGGAAGCTGCGCCGCACTGCGTGCGGACATGGCTGGCATAGGCAGAACAAATTAGTTTCCCATTTTATATTGTCAGGGCTGGGCTGGTCCCATCAACTATGTTCTTCATTTGTTCTTGCATCAAGGTAGTGTTGATTTTTAGTTGGAGAGTGCAATTTTTGTTTTGTCTTTGGTTTTTTTATAAATAAATTTGGTTTAAAGCTTCACACTGGCGTTTTACAGACCTGTTCTTGTCAGCATAAGCCACTACTGTCCTGAGTTGAGACTCCTGTTTGTTACTGAATTAAAATTATGGGAATTATGATAATTTGGAAAGAAATTAGAAAATAAATTAGAAGTAACTATATTGGCAGGGGAGAGATAGATAAAATATGAGGAAAAAGATGTTTCTAATAAGGCCATAAATTTTTTGGTCTGACACTGCAGGTGCTTTCTCTGTATAGATGGTTTAAATACATCACTGCTCTGTGATAGGATTTTTTGTTATTGAGAAAAGTTGATTTTTTTCATTCCCTAATATACTATGATAATCTGTATCCTGAAGCCACCGATCCACCAAAAGAAGACAAACATAGGTTATGTGCTTGTTGTAGTTGAGGCAGTTTGTGTGTCTGGGAGTTTGCATACACCGAGGTTCAGCTGGTGGAGTGAGCAAGCATGGCTGTTCTAAACCTGTCCATACTGGCAGGAACAACCCTGTGCCAGTGGTGCTTCAGGAAAAATGTTGGCTTTAGTGACCTTTCCCTGATGCTCAGGGTTATTTGGTTACAGTGGTACCTGTCTTGGTCCCTGTTTGGTGGAGGAGAAAAACAGGTGGAAGGGAGAATCACTTGGCACTGTAAGAGAATTTTTTAAATACAGCATTTAATATTTAGGTAAATATTTCAGGCTTCTCCAGATGCTCCCCATCAAAGCTGTTATTGACCCTGTATTTGATGACTGACAGGTAAGCAACGTGGCAGCTTTCTCTGTGCAAACAGTTCTTTTGTGGTTTGAGAGCTTGTTCTTGAACTGCTTCTGGGTCACCAGGGAAGTAGTTATAAATGAACAAAATCCCATCATCACCCTCAGGGTTTAGACTAGAGGGGCATTGAATTCTGTCCTGACTCTGGGTACCCCAAAACACATTAATTTGGTTTGTTTCTATCCACTTGAAGCAGGACAGAAAAGAATAGTGCACTCACTGGAGCAATTAGTAAGCTGGAACAAATGAAAAAGAAAATAAAAATAAACCTTTTAAAAAACGAACTATTTCAGTGAATAGCTGACTTAACTACTTCCTATCTTGGACTTTCAGGGAAGGAAGAAGTTATAATTGTTTCCAGTTGCTAGGAGGAATTTTTCTGCATCGTGCTGAACGGGCTTGCTGAAAAGTCTTGCTTATTACTCGTGGTGGGTTCAAACCTGGAATATTGCAAAAGCAAAGTGTGTGTAGCATTACAATGACTTTTTGTACTGAGGATCTGAAGTGAGTGTTGTGGGGCCAGTAGTGTACAGAGTAAGTGCATTTCTGCTGCCTGGCTGACTTGCACGTCAGTGCTGTTCCTTTATTGCAGATTTAATTGCAGACAGCAGCTCTTATTACTCTGCTAGCAGTGTTTAGAGAGAATCATGTAGATGAGCCTCCTCAGTTAATATCAAATGTCATGTCAGGAGAAGTCCTGCCAGCAGCTTGATTGATTGCAGCTTAGGCTAAAGTTCAGATGCAGATAACTCAAGGTGGGTGTTGAAAGCAGCTCAACTGGCTGTGTACATCTGTAGCTGTTTCCAGAGCTGTTAATTAGCCCAGATTATCTCTGGAAACTGTGGGTAGTGAGATACTGGGAGCCTAAACTTGTTGGTGAAGGAAGGCTGAAATTTGAGGCGTTGTGCTCCTCTGCATTACCAGAGCAATGGCACTTGTCTGGACTGGAAGCTCCTAAAGGGTTTGCTGTCCCAAATTTTTAGTTGACCAAAAAGGAAAAAAAAAATGGATCTAGGCCTGGTCTAAGTGAAGTTTTGCAGTGGGTTTCTTGGGTGGTTGATGTTCTTAATGTGACCTTGAAAACTAGATGCTGTTGTCATTTCTGTGTTGGTGTAGAGCTCCATTTTTTAGTGGGTAGGTGGTGGGAATGTACCTGGTGGGAGCTTGGAATCTTGGGAGAGTATGTCGGTGACCAGAGATAGAGAAATGTGTGGCTGGTCTTAGTGTGTGTGTGTGGTCAAGGTGGTGACGCTTTTTTGTCTTTTGTTTGTTTTGTTTTTAATATGGGAACCAATTTGTCTGTTTTGCTTGGGAAGGGTCTAGAAATTGGTGTGGTTTTTGTTGCAGTAAATATGAGAAGGAATTAGCTGAGAGCTTTTTTTTTTTTTAAAGAGAGTTTATGGGCAGGAGACCATATAGTTTGTTTTGGGTTGCAAGTTAAGCTAAGAGAGGGAGAAAATGAGTCTGGAGAAATCCTTTCTTGTGGTAACAGCTTTGGACCATATTTTGTTGTGGCCTCTGATCCAGCTCCACTGAAGGCAGTGGAGTAAATATTGTTGATCATGTAGATGTTAGAGCTTTTGGTCATGAATTAATTCTTAGAGAGGTGACAGGTATCTTGACATTCACAGCATGAATGATAGAAATAATAACTGTAGCTTCAAGCATTGTTCAGTTTTTGTTTCATGAACTTGAGATGCTGACAAGTTGGGTAAAACTGTTTGTACAATGAAGAGCTCCTGCAAGGGTCCAGATGTGCTTGGGTCTATGAGAAGTTTTCCTGGGAAAGGAAATCATATGCATGATAAAAAAAACTTGGCTCAGTCATCCCAGTAAAACTGAAATCCAGGAAAGTTACACTTTTTGCACTTAACCGTATCTTTTGCCATTGATGGCAAGAGTTATTGTTAATGAGAGATTAGATGCCCCAGTCTGTCTGAACTGGCACAAAATGCATCTTTTTGTGACCAGCCCCTGAGTCTGTGTGTAAACACTTGTAAAGACTGGATGCAAATTAGAGTACTAGTTAACAAAAATGAGCAACTTTTCTATGGGCCAACACAAAAGATGCATTAGCAGTAAGGAAAGCACAGGTCTCCTTTTTGCCAAGTGACTCTCTAGAAATTTCCCTCAGGCTTCAGCACAAATCAGCTGGGACCTGTGAGGATTTAGCTGATACGTATGGTACTGGGGGCCTGTTTCTGTGACTGAAACAACAGAAGTGTGGCTTTGTCCCAGCAAGAATTAATGAAATCATCATAGCACAATGTTTTCATTTGCTCTGGATATAACAGTGGTGGAGGGAATGAGCTGTGCAAAGCGTAATCTCTCCTTTAATCCAGATTTGCCGACTTTATTTACTGCAGTGTCCAGTCCGGAATTTTTTTCAGAGCTGTCCTCATGGCTGTGCCCTGTGTGGGACAAGGAATGCATGCAGAGGGGCTGCCCTCCTCTCTGTGCCATAACCAACTGCTTGCTCAGAGAGCTGCAAAACAATGTAAAGTAATTGAGGTTTGGGATTTTTCCCTGAAGCAGCATGTTCTAAAGCAGTGAAGTAAAAACAAGTGTTAGTTGGGGAAATTTTAATCATAACTCTGTCTGTAAAGGTGAAAACTCTGTATGGGTCTCTCTACAGAGAATGAGAAACACCATTTGTCTTGGGCAATTGTACATGTGAAGATGCAGAACAAAGACTTCAGATTACTGTGCCTAAAAGTAGATCTCAGCATTTCTCTACAGGCATTTGTTAGAGCTGGTGTTAGTTTGGAACTGAACAGCATTTAATAATGGTTAATTAGGACTGCTCAAAAATTCCTGCAGGAAAGGAAAAGACAGTTTGGGTTCTGGGCACTTATAGGAGAGGGAGTTGCAAGAAGCATAAGATATTGCTAGGTGCTTTATGAACCTAATTCTTCTCCTAGGGTTATCGCAGGTCCTTGTGACTGTGTCCTGGCATACACTAGTGCTGTGGCACAGAGCTGGTCAGTGACACCTCTTTGCAAAAATTCAGAACGATGCATCTATGATGGGCATGCGTGAATTGGAAAAGATGAGCCTAAAAAGGCCTTGGAGTAAACTACAGCTGATAAAAGAACTCCTGATTTGCATGTTCCAGATATGCTGAAATAATTGCATTGAGGCAACTTCAGCTCCTTCCAGGCATCTGCCATCACCCACTCTGGCAGCTCACAGGTGCCACAGTCTGGTGGTGGAGGGTGGCACGTGTTAGTGGGAAGGGAGATTCAGGATGCACGCTGTCACTGCTCTTCCTGGTCCTCAGCCATGCCTGAAGTCAGAGCTCTGCTGGGCCAAAGGAGGACCAGACCCTTGGCACAGCGTTTGCCATGTCCCGCAGGGCTCTCCCAAGCATTCTGAGTGATCTTTGCTGATCTGGCTGCTGCTGCCCAGCCAGGATGCTCCCCCCTCCCTGTGTGCAGGACCCTGGGAGGTTGTGAGGGACTGCCAGAGTTTGAGAACTGTTTTCTCAGAGTTATTACAAGTTATTGCGATGTGAACCTCTAATGTTTTCAAAGACTCAGGCAGAAAGGACTTGCTAAACAAACTGTACCTGTCATCTCCCAGTTCATTGATTGCTTGGACCAAAGGTGGTGCTAAATCTGATCTTTGTCTGTAATATTTATATTTTGTTGGACTTTTTTTTTTTTAAGTGTTTGATAAAACAGATGCAGTGTCCTTCTTACATGAGAAGTTTAGTCCCAGCTTGGGACATGGCAAAACTCCCTGGACCTTCAGGGCCCAGGATTGTTGCCTGTTACCATTTGAGCAGGCTTGCAGTGTTCGGGGGGAGGTGGGAAAAGGGTACTCTATCTTCAAATGCTTGCAGACTGTAAGAATTGACTTGTGATTTGTTTGTTTGTTTGTTGGTATTTTGTTTACAACGCCTCTTATGCCCTAAGGAAAAATAAATTTTTGACCTTTTTAATTGTGATCCAGTTGGCTTGTTTTGTTGGGGTTTTTCTTCTAATTTTTTTTAGAACTGTTTTGATTGCACTTGAATTCCACTGAATTTATCTTTCCCAGAATAACTTGTAATTTGTGCATTCATGCAATTGCAAATTTCATCTTAGACTAAATGGATACAGGAGCTTGTCTTGTTCCCTGGCCCAAGTTGTTACTGTGTGCTATATTTTTGTATTTTTTTCTATTCCACAAAGTTTATGGACTAGTTACCTGAGCCATCAAACATGAAGAACTTTTCTCCTTGTTGAGCAAGTTCTTAAGGTTTACAGTACTCAAGTAAGGATGCTTCTTCGAGAAGGGTAGGTCCAAAATAAGAAGAAAAGCATACTTTTGTAAAAGTGGCCCTTTGGTTCTGCGATGAGAGTTGCTCTGCAAGGTGGCATGAACCTCAGTGTGCAGTCTGCAGAGCAGGTGGTGCTTGAACATGGGATACTAAGATCGGATCCTGCAAGGCTGCTGGGCCCTGCTGACTCCTCTTACCCATCTTTGAAGGTTGGGGGCCCAGATAGCTCAACGAGTAGAAGGTCATTGCTCTGCAAAGCAGCAGATGCGTAAAACTGGAATTTCTGGTAATGGATCCCCTCTCCTTATGCAGGGACATCTCTTGGGGATGCCAAAGGCAGTGGATTAGGGGATATACTGGGGGAGGAGGTTATAACAAGGAATGTAGTAGTAGAGGGGTAACAAGGTTGTTTTTTAGCTCTTCAGTTCCCAGCTTGACTGTAGGAGATGTTCCTCTGTGCTGGCATGTAGGTGGATGGTGCACAAGGAGTCCTGTTCAGGCACCCCAGCTCTCTGAAGGATGTCAGGAATCGGACCTGATGCAGCACACAGTCCTGGGCGCAAACACAGTGGCAAGTGTGACTGGAAACTGTGCCCTCTTCTCTTTGTGCTGAGTGAGCCAACCAGCTTGAAAGGGGTTTTTTGGGCTGGTGCAATCACTATATACTAATGTATCCCTTTGTACAATGTAACTCACTGTTAATTGCTCCCCTCCTGCCCATTTTTCTCGGAGAGCCACTACCAGAATTGTGCTGCGCTCAAGACTGAATTTTTCTGGTCCCACCTAAGTGTATTTGCAGTGTTTGTTAAAATCGATCTCGGGAGGATGCGGGGGCTGAGTGCCGGGCCGAGCACTGAGCACCAGGTGGCGATGCCGGACCAGCGTTGCAGCCCCTGGACCATTTTCGGAGCATCCTCCCTCTCATCTTCCTCCGCCTCCTCCTCGCCCGCCGCGGGCTGTGCCGCAGCCGGGACACCCCGGGAACAGCCCTGCAGGGAGCAGCGGGAGGGCCGCGCTGCTGGCATACGCCAGCTGGGCAAGGTCAGTGCTGCACCACAGTCGGTCTTGGTGGAGAATCGCTTGGGAGCAGTGGCGAAATTGCAGCTCTGGTTTGGATGTGGTGAGGTGATGGTGATGGCCTGGGGAGGGAGGCAGGGCAGGGTGACTCCAGCGGTGCTCAGCAGATGAGGATGCGAAGCTCACTGGGGCTGTTGCTCGTGGCAGCTGCATGAGGGATGCACAGGCTGAGGCTGGCAGAGGGGAAACCTGGCGGTTGTGCCATGGTCCCTCTTGCTGATGCCAAGGAAGGGGAAGATCTGAGTTTGGCACAGAGCATTAGCATTTCACTTGTCTTAATCTGTAGCAGTGCTTGAGCTCAGCATGTCTGGCAAGTCAGTGCCGCCCGTTTCTAGGACATTCTGTGTTGAGCAACTCTGTCCCTTGCTCCTGAGGGAATGAGGAGGTTTTCCAGACCCACTAGAGGTCCTCCTGTGCCAGGGAAAGCAGAAGCTGGAACAGCTCTTGGAGGGCAGTACACGGGTGTGCAGACTTGCCTTGTTCCAACAGCTGGGATCTCCTCAGGCTGGTCTGCACACCCGTGAAAGTCCACACTCCTTGAAGAAAGCTGGGTTGGAGAAGTACTTTTGCTTTATCCAGCCTGGAATGTTTTAGGCTACTGAGGAACTGTTAGAGTGGAATGGCTTCAGCTGGAGAGACTGAGGACACCACTCCTGGAATGTTCCTGGCCCTTGGCAGATGGAGCACCCACACTGAGGGAGAAGATGCCAACTCAAATATGTCCTGTGATGAGAGTGTGATCCAGATACTCTCTCATCTACTGAACAGTTAAACAAAAAGGTGAGGAGAAAATCCCACATTTGTGTAGGTGTGCTCCTGAGCAGATACCTGCAGCAGAGGATTGGGTTTTGAGGGAACTGGCATCACCTCTGGAGAATCCAAATTCCCTTTGGGTCCTTGTATCCCTTGCTACATACTCAGGAAGCATCTGCATCTGCCCTCAGCATCTCACTTGGCCAGACCACAGATTGTCAGTGGACCTTCTCAGTACGTTGCTCGGTTCAGGGCTGGGATAGTGCTGCTCTGCCTCATCTTCAGCCACTCTACCTGACCCCTCCTAGGCCGAGCAGCATGTCCTGGGTTTCCTCACAGAACATGTTCTCTTTCTTGTGCTGGTGGAGGGCGCTTTTTTGTGGTTACAGAAGAGACTGTAAACAAGGCAGTGAGAGTAGAGAAGCTGTGACTTCTCTCTGGGGAGAGCATGAAGAGGCTCAGGAGTGTGGGGCCTAAGCTTTCAGGATTGCTGTTAGCCCTTGCTTTTACTTCTGTGGCTTCCTTTATTCCTTACGTGTGTGTGGTGTCCACCAAGGGGATATTAATATCCATCTCCCAACGCCCTCCCATCCTCAAGCACTAAAGGAAAGCCTGAGATCTCCCCACCCAGCTCCCCCTAAGCAAGAGGCTCTCATGCCACCCTTGCTTTTACCTCAGCCTCTCACTGTGTTGGCCATCATGTTTTGCTACACTTGTGAAGTGGTAAATACTCAGTCACCCATTCTGCTGCAGGATATCTAAATCAACTTTATTCACGATCACAGTTATCCAATTTTTCACAATGAGTTATTCTTGTCTTTAAACAGAACACAAAACATCTTAAAGTAAAGCAATGAAATGCAAATGACACAACACAGAGGTACATGGGAACCTACACCAGTCAAACAAAACAAAATATTAGGATTGTTGTTATTTTTACTGGTTTTGCTGGTTTTTGTTTTTCCTCCCTGGAGAGAGCCTTTTCCTCCTCCCTGCTTACAGCTGGAGGCCAGCCTATGCAGGGGCAGGACTTAACCCCAAATTTTTGAACTCAGATACTGGGGGAGCTTTCAGCTTCTGCTAACTCCTAGAGTTTGGTCCACAGTAAAACAAACACAGTTAATATATTAAAACACTCTCAATTCAAAAGATGAAAAGGGAATTCACACCACGGCACTGGTACCCATGGATGGAATTTCTTGAAAAATAAAATTTACCCCTTGGCTTTCCCTGCATGGAGGGGGACTGGTCCCACTGGTGTGGTGAAGGCTCGGGAGGATGCTTATTGCACATTTCCCCACATCCACTATTTCATCAACACCTTCTTACCCCTTGGGTTCCTCCTTTTCAAAATCTTTGCACTGGAGTTCATGTAACTACTGAAAAAAGCTCCCAGTGTGTGCTGGTCACAGTTGGAGCTGGCTGTGTGCCTGAGGACCAGCCGTGCTCCTTGCAGGGCTGCTCTGAGTTCCCCCAGGCTGTTGCAACCGGCCTCCTCCTGCCCCTCAGTGAGGGCATCTGGGCATGGGAGCCACGAGCTGTGGAGCTTTTGAGAGCTGGCCCAGGGGACAGGGCTGGGTTTGGGTTGTACATCAGAGGTATGCCAGGAAAGAACATAAATCCCTGTCAGCCAGAGTATCAGCGTTCAAGTTGGTGCTGCCCGCAGAGCAGGCTGGGGGGAGCTGCAGACCCCTGGGTAGGCTGCAGTGATGGTGGCACCTTCAGAGAAAGGCTCTACAATGTGCTCCCCAGTGAGTAGTCTCTTTTTGCGTCTCCTTGAGAGACAGAGCAAGGATGTGTTTTCCAGGTGTCTTTAGGAGCAGCCTCTGCCAGTGTGGGTGGCAAAAACCCACCTGCTGCCGGGGCGGGGGTGGCATGATGTCCCCTGCAGCAAGTGCATGTGTGCATTAAATGCTGTTACCCTACACCACACTGCTCCCCCCATCCCATCAATGGCCAAATGCTGGGGTGCAAGAAAAAGCTCAGCAGGAAGGGTGCTGAGCTGGGTGCCTTCCCTGGTCTGGCCAGATGGGTGACGTGGTGGGGCAAACTCCACTGCTGTGGCACCCCAGCCCTGACCTCCCCCCTCAGGACTCAGACAGAGTCCCTTCCTCCCCTGCAGCCCGGGAAGGCAGCAGGATGGGTTGGGAAGGGAGGCAGACAGCTCCTACTGCTGCCAAGCCACCCAGCCCAGACCCAAGGGCCAGCAGCCCTGGGTCACACCTGTGGCCATGGCAGAGCAGCAAGTGTTTGCATGGGAACCGTGGGGGCCACCCGTGTTCCTGCTGGGCACAGCTGGGTTCCTGATTCAGGCAGGAGAAAAGAATTTGTTTAACTAAACCAAAGCAAACCAAACCCCTCAAGTTATTTTTTTTCATTCCTTACTTTCTAACAGATAAGGACAGCCGTGTCCTGCCGGTGTGGCTGTGAAGAGCTGAGTACCACCTGGCTGGTTTTGTCTTAAAGCACAGTGATAAAGTTACCAGTAAAGGTAACCCACAGACGTGTGGGTTTATACATTCTTCCCCGGTGAGGTTGGGGTTTTTCCTCACAAGTGCTGTCTGGATGGTAGGGGGAGAGAGGTGAGGGAGTTATGTCTCCCACTCGCACAGGCCCATGGGAGAAGAGATGCTGCTGAATCCCTTGTGCTGCATGGAGAGCACACACAGGTTGGTGGTGGGGTTCGAGAGCTGCTCCTCATGCAACAGGGCAGTGACAGGAGGTGGCTGACGCTGCTGGGAGGGAGCAGAGCTGTTGCCAGTGTTCGTTGCCAAACCCACCATGAAAGCCTCTGTCAGAGATGGCAATGGAGGAGCTGGGGACAGCCCTCAAGGGGCTGCCATGAGTCTGCTCTTCTGCCTGCAGATACAGGGTGGGTTTTTCTCCACAAATCTTGGGTTCTTTTCTGCACTGGCCCCAGCCTCTCTGCTGTGAGTGTGTTCACTGCACCTCCCTCGCTGGGTCAATGCTTGCCTTGCTCCATCCTTTCTAAGGAGCCTCTGGTCAGGCTGGCTGTACACAGAAACATGTTGCTTGTTTCTTCTCTTCTGCTAAGCTGTCTCTGCATGTGGGGTGCCTCTGGAAGGAGATGTGTAGCACTGAACCTTTTACCATTTGCTGTCTCTGCTAAAGAGTGGAGACTCCCCTCTGCTGTGCATGGTGTAGCAAGGGATGATTGCACCAGCTGGCATTTTTTGAGATAAAGTTTAAAATCCACAAGGGAGAGTAGTCCATTGCAACTTCCCTGACACTGGAGTTCAGCCCCAGGGCTTGCTTGGGGGGTAGAAGAGCAGCATCTAAGCTTGTCTCATCTGTTGTCCATGGAAGAGGAGGTCAGGGTGGTGGTGGGTGATGGGTTTTGAATCTCCTGGATGATGAATAAAGACCAAGACCTGTGTTGTCTCACAGCCTCCTCCCCACGTGCCCAGTCCCCACCACACATCTGCTGCTGCTCTAAGTGCTGCGGTATGTTTTGATGATATCTTTGATGGCCCGTCTGCAAATGGGGCAGCAGGCATTGTCCATCTTCTTGAGCTTCAGCCCACAAGAATAGCAGAGACACATGTGTCCACAGGAGTAAATGACTGTGTCTACCATGTTCTCATAGCAGATGGTGCATTCATCTACCCAGAGCCCTGGGACAGACGGGGAGATGGGTGACTCAGGCAAGCTGCTTGGAGAGTTGGGAGGTGTGCCTGCAACACAAAAAAACACGGTCACTCCTGTTGCTTCCTGACATCCCAAGGTAATTTCTGCCCTGCAGCTACAGGGGGAGGAACCATGCCCTAGCAGAAATGCATGCTCCAGGACCAGGGTTCCTTCCTGTGACCTGCTGTCCCACTCGCGGAGTCGTGGTTCACATGCCAAGGCTCAAGGCAGCAGAAGGGCAACATCTACTGGGGTCTGCTGCCCACGAAGAGCAAGCCAAGAGACAGCTGTTCCCATGCAACAAGGATTTCGTAAGTTATGTATCCCACCATCAGTGCCTTGGGATCGTGCAGGTGTCTGGAGTTTTAAAAGTGCTGTAGAACAGCCTATCCTTTTTTACTGCATGTGCATTTATCTAAATATCACTGTACTTCATTGGCATGTTAGAAACAGCAATACTGTGTTTTACTGAAGGTGTGTGGAGGGAGAAGGGGGAGGTGTAGGCAGACCCTTAGCTCCAGTCCAAGCTAGCGTGAGATGTGTCACTGCCACACAGCTCTCCAGAAGGAGCTCTGCGTCACAGGGCCACGCACGCAGCAGAAAATCCGCGGCTTCCCTTGGGACCTTTCATGATGAAAAGGGTTAGAGAAATATTGCTGTCTAGGCATCCAAGCGGCTTCCACATAAAACAGACTGAAAATAGCCCTTACAGAGGCTCTCCCTTCCTCCCCAGGGGAGCTGATGGGATAATAATAATCTGTTGATTACTGTGGTTTTAGAGCCCTTCTGGGAGACAAGTGTGAGACTATGAAGGGAGGCAAGGGAAAGGCAGCAGGGGCTCCCACCACTCTTACCGCTGATAGAGCTGCAGAGGGGGCCAGAGCCACACGTAGACAATAAGGGGCCAGAGACGCCACTGCAGAGGACGGTGGGGGAATTGGGTGTTGATGTGGGCGAGCTCGGTGTCGACAATCCCAGCCGCTCTGCTAATATGGTGGAACCTGTGCCGGGAGAGAAGAAATCTACTGTTACTTTTAAAAATTGAGGCTGACAAGGCACTGGGGACACGTGGCAGGCATTGCAGCTCTCAGTGCTTGTTAGGATTGGTCTCATCAGCATGAAATCTAGGGAGGAGATAAAAGAATCCTCATATGCCTTTTTTTAATGCTAGTAGCTGGTCCTGAAGAGACATCAAACTCCCACAACCCCTGAAATTTGCTGGAGCTTCCTCAGCTACCATAACCCTTTGTTTCTGCCCTTAAATGTGTCTCAAATAATTTAGTGCAGTTACTTCCTATGTGGTTTCATGCTCATATGTGCCTCCAGCACTAAAGCCAGCCATGGGCTTGTAGCAGTAGAGGACACAGCCTGTGGGAGGGTGGGCTAGATTCCAGCACAAGAACACATCACCTTGTCAAAGCACTCTTTGCTAACCTAGTGCAAAAGTGCACCACTCCAGGCTTTGATAATTTCATGCAAAGTCACTCAAGGACTTTCCAGAAACAAACATGAGGGTCTGGCAATCAGGAAGCCTTAGCTATGCTCACTGCTCTGCCTCTTTCTAGGGTGGCTTCTGTCAGAGGTAGGGATAAGTCGCCACAATGCATTTGGATCTAGGATGAACAAGGACACTTCTCCCCTCATTCAGGAATGTTTTCTCCACTTCCTGCATGTCTGGATGTGATGGCTCAAGAGTGCAAAGCTTCTTCAAGTCTCTTCTAGATGTCCCCAGCTCCATTACTTCCTGCTCTCACTGCCCACCATCAACTCCATATTAGTGTGCTGTCTGCCAGAGAAGCGAACTGTGTCCCACAGCCTGTCTGGCTCCCTCCCTCCATCTCTGCCTCTTTCTTCTGCTGTTATAACAACACATATCCTAAAGCCCCTTCCAGAAGGGAAAAAAACCTGGAATGCTTAAAACTCTACCTTCTGCAAAGGTGTTGTAGGGGACTTTCACTGCTGCCAATGCAGCCTGGTCTTCACTAAGCCAGCGGTGAGACAGCAGCACACGTGCCTGATCTAAGGGGATGGTTTCCTGGTGGTAAGAACCAGCTTGCAGAACATTTTAAAGTTTCTAGTTCCCCAGCCGAGAAGACAACCAGGGTAACTCCAAATCAGAACTAAAATGCTGAGACTTCTTCATGTTACCATATAAGGAGCCAGAGACACAGAGGGTTTGGATCCACAGTGTCCTCAATGAGTTGGAGGCTATTCTCCAGAGAAAAAGCAGCAGTGGGAGGTCAGGAAAACCCCATGTGCCAGAAAGGTCCTTCAGTTCCTATTTGCAGGGAGGCTACTGACCAAACCTGGGAGACAGGGACTGCAAGTGCCAGCTGTGCATTGCGCAAAACAGCAAAAGCACAGATTCTCCTGCCCTTTTCAGCAGAACAAGACTGAGCAGTGGAAGTGAAACACAGGAACTGAGGAAGGGTCATGCTTGAGTCAAAATCTGTTTTGAGGGCTGCGCATGAGAGAAGAAGCAACTAGCCTCTAGCCTCTCCAAAAAAAGGGAGCACTCCGCTTCCAGGCACAAGCTGAAGTTAAATTAGACTCTATAAAGGGCTTTGGAGCTCTCGCACTTGCCATACTGTAGAGGTACCTCCTGTGTCACACAGATGGGAGCTGAGTCTGGAGTTCAGCTCAGTAAATATGCAAAGAGAATGAGGCAGCCTCTAATGACAGCCACTAGCAAGAGCCCTTCCCCTCCAGCCTGACAGATGACCGAAGCAGAAAACTTGCCCTATGGTAACACACACTGAACACAGGCCCAGCAGGGGCACAGGGTTCAGCTCGTTCACTGCACACACAAATATTAACACCGAGCAGCTGAACAAGTTTATCAAGCCTTCCCTCTCCTCCCTAAAGCCTGGAGATGTTTCTTCCACTCGGCTGACACACAGCACATTGCATTTCTAACACCAACCTGGTCATTTCATTAAAGGCAAAATAAAGACTGTTAGGAGCATTTCTCTTCCTGGACTAATGGGAGATTTTGGAGGTGCCCCAAGTATCACAGCGTATGAGCTGATGAAGCATGCTGGCAGCAGGGCAAATGGCCTTTCCACAGTGCAGGGAGAGCTCAGCAGTGTAGGAACCATGGTTTTCTCTGGTTGTAGCTGGTCTGAGTCCCAAAATGGCCTTACCCAAGGGCCAGCAGACACCTTGCCAATTTTTCCTCCTAATACGAGGCTCAGCTTTTGACTTTTCTCCAGCGTCAGTATAGAGCTTTGTTTAAAACAATCTGAGTTCCCTACCAGACAAGACACATTTCTCCCTTGGTGACAGAATAATCAACATAAGACACGTTACTCATGCTTTAATATATTGCTGGATGGTGTGCAGATACCATGACAAGGAGCATGGAATGAGATCATGAGCAGAGTGGAATGAGTGTGGCCAGCCTGGCTTAACTAAAACCAGATTCATGTGCTCAAGGCCAAACATGCTCATTGTGTGCACAGAGTTCCCACCAAGAGCCAGCTTTCAAACTATGACTTAAAAAACTAAATAATTTTAAGTAAATCAACTTAAACATTCTTTCTCTCTCTAAAGCCCCCAGATAAATTGTCTCTGCTGCTAACTTATCTCATGCTTGATCTCAACGTGCTGAACGCACTGGAATCACCCTTAAATAGATTTTGAATCAATTCCATTTGCTGTTTTATCTTTACAAAGTCCAATTATTAGCGAAGACCAGTGCAGATTGACGCTTTCTCTATGCTTCTGTCATCAGTCTGGGAGAGGTGCAAATAAATGAACCTGTATGACCGCCCACCAAAGGAAAGAGTGTTATGTTTTCAGAAGAGAGCTTTACCATGGAATGTACAGACAACATCATGCCAGGAAAGGCTGCTAGTCTGCTAAAGGTTTGTAATTCAAAATGGACTGCCAAACTGGAAATAGGATCAGAAATAAATGGTATGGTATTCAATGTGATCAAATGCAAAATGCAGCACTTAAGCAGAGAAAATCAGCTACCTAAACACAGGACAGGGAATTAGTCCATTCAATTTGAAATACAGACATCCTACAGAAAAAGGCCTGGAAATTGCTGGAGATCACCAGATGATCATAAGCCAACAATACCATCCTGTTACAAAAAGGTTGAGCCAATCCAGGGTCATGTGAGGCTGATTAAGGAGGCTGGAGACACTGTGGTATCTTTGTCCCTGGAAATACTCAAAACTCAACTGGACAAAGTCTTGTGCTACCTTGGAAGTTAGCCCTGCTTTGAGCAGGAGGCTGGATTAGGTAATTCCATGGGGTCCCTTCTAAAATATTGTATGATTCTATGATTTTTATATGGCAAGATTTTTCACAGCCTGATGAAAGGAGTAAAGAAACAATCTGTTCTTCATGAATGTTCTGGATAAGACAAGAAATCATGGGTTCAGACTCTTAAGGTGCTAAGGTTAGACATTATGTACATAGTGAAGCACTGTAAAGCAATCAGACTTCCCAGAGAGACCATGGCATCTCCATCACTAGAGCTCTTTCAGGATAGGAGGGTGAAGTAAGTAGTCTCTTGGGATCCCATACAACATTTAAAATTTTTATGACAGTAGCTATCTGAATCCATAATTGCCCCTTTGTAAAATGTCCTGTGACCAAAATACAGCAGCTGTGGCTGTCAGAGATGCTTTTGATTCTCTGCATCTATTGTGGTGAGCAGGGTGGTTTCCCAGAACATTGCAATCCACTCTCCAGGGTATCTCCTGAGGCTGTCCCAACTTTTAAGCATCTCTCCTAATGGTAGCTGTCTAGGGAGAGCTGTACTGCTGGAGGACTTGTAATGGTAGAAGAACAGATACAGTCAATGCTCCCTAAAAATACAGTTTTCAGTTAACTCTCTCCCCCAATTATTTTATAAAAATATTATTTCTACATACATTTCTGTAACAATAATGCATAACTGCATTGTTATGGAGTTGGTCTGCACTCCAGAATCATCCTTTTTTCCTCCTTTGAACCCACCCCACTTAAACTTTGTTTTTCCTGGCTTACAGGATGCAGTCAGCAAATGTCCACTACTATCCAACTCACAGTCCACATAGTTTGATGATCTTCAACTTTTTTATGGGCTTTCTTTACCCATAATCATCTTGACAACTATTCCAGAAGCTTAACTAAACGTTGTACCTAAAAGACAAAGTATGAAAGCCTCCTGCCATAGTTTCTAAGGAAAATAAAGTCCTATGCAACACAACAACTTGCCCATGTGCTGTTTCACGTGGAGCACACTGACAATCCCTTCTGTTTAGTAACACATTTGCTGCATAAATGGGACAGATAATAAAGATCAGGTAATTATCAATAGCAATCACAGATTTTCAATGTTGTTCCATCCATCCACAGGCCCCAGAGCTTCCAGCACACAGTGGAAAAGGTTAGTAGGGCTGCTGAGGTCTGTCTGCAGCCATCGACTGGCATATTTAAGGGAGCTCAAGAGATCTCTGCACTTCTCCTACATTTCAGTCTAGTGAGCACAGGGTACCTGACAGTCACAGTCACTTAGATGACTTTTAAAACTCTCAATGTGATTTCCTTTTGTTAGGAGACAGATTTTGTAAGCATGTGAGCTAAAATTCTTAGCCTCTCAAAAACTATTCAATACCCTTTCTCGCATTTTACACTCTCAGTGTATCAGGGCCACTGCTTGTGTTGTCTAAACAGGATCTAGGTTCTTTCAAAAATCTGGCACAAATGTGGGTTTCTGAGCTCATGTGAACATCTCTCAAAAGGTCTGTCCCGTAACATGAGCTGCTCCAGTGTGAGTGGGCTGTGACATTACTGAGCCTGGATACTGGATACCAGAGCATCCATATTCACTTCAGATTTTCTTGCTTCCAGCCAAGGCTGCAGGAGAGCTATTCTATCCCCCAGGGCCACTCAGGTCTTGCCTAGCAGGGACTTCTGAATCCATCATGCTAAAACAAAAGAACAAAGCACCTGTTGCTGCCTGGTTACGTGGTAGTTAAAGATCAACGATAATGTTAGGGAAGGATATGAGCATATCCATCATTTCTGAATGCTGTAAAATACTTGTATTTACACATCCATTTGTTGTGTTCCCACGGTGATGGGAACAATACTGCACTGGGCAGAAACCAGAGCTTCCTCCCCTTTGGGCTCAATATTTTTTGATCAAGCATGCTCTCAGAGCCCAGCCTCTGTGCTGCAGCTCATCTCTGCCTCTCAGGTACATCAGTGCCTGGTGACCCACATCAGTTGATGATCCATGGGCTTTTCTGCATTCAAGTATTTCCTGAAGGACTTAAAAACTGTTCTGAATAGAACAATAATACATTTTGTCCTTCACAGGCCCACGAAAACATAAGGGATTTTGCATTATGCTAAAGAAGTGTCCGGAAATAGGTCAAAAAGCAGCCTGGCAGATTTTGCATGCAAAACCATAAGGTCTGTGTTTGCAGATGGGCGTCAGACAACCACTGTTTGAGGAAGTAAAAGTTTTAGATCCAAACCACATGGAGAACAACAGTTCAGACTTTCATGAGGAACAGAAAAGGAGTGTACTTTAATGGCTTTAGTGGAGCCTTGCTGTCTGCTGTGTCCAGAAGGGCAGCGGGGAACCAGCACATCTATTACCCTCCTGCAGTCACAGGCACGCTCCAGCTAAGCAGGGGGAACATGAAAGCTCCAGACACTGCAGACGTTTCTGATCCAGCAGCTCTCACAGCCCAAACCCAGTGTGCTCCCTGGAAGCAAAGGGCACACGGCAAACTTACAGGGTATCTTTCTCAACCTGACAGGTGAAGTTCAGTGGTCACTCATCACTTACATCCTGCAAAATCCTGAGGGTGTGGAGACCAAGCAATGAACATCTGGCTGAACTGAAGTGAAAGAGTCAGAGTTGGAGCTCTACCCCATAACCTGAGAAATACTAGAGCAACAAAGCACCCAGACAGATGCTTACATCAAGAAGAGGTGAAAAAAGAAGCCTGTATTAAGTAGCTGAAACCACAAAAAATGGGAGTTGGTGCTTTCGTCTTGTTTAAGAAAACAAGAAAAACAAATCAAAGGTATTCGGGAGACCATGGCAAAGATAGTTCTGTGAGCAAAAGGAAAATTGCTGCCTAACCCAGCACCTCCAAGCTCTGTGCTTTTCCGGAAGGGACAGATATAAATAGGGTGGTAGATGCACAGGAAACAAATACTTTCACTTTTCTTGGCCAGCACTCTCTGGATTTTCATGGGCACTGCTGGATGTAAAGGGATCTGACAAAGAAGAAAAGAAAGAGTTTAGTCTGCTATGCGACTCTCACAGTAGCCAGAATAACTAACTCACACAAGTGTTAGATCAAAGAATAGGCAGATTTTATCTGTCCTGACAGACAAGTTGCAAGGCAAAGAGGCTGGTATAGGATCCCATATCCTGTATATTTACTGTAGGCAGGCAAGGGTGTTATGAGATAAGGGAGAGCTATACCTCACTTACTATGAAAATCTCACTGCAGCCAGTAATCATTTCTCATACTGATGATGATAATAGTTCCTGCTCTTGTCAAGGAGAACGTGCAGAGGACAAGACATTCGGGGGCCCTGTGGCTGTGGCTGGAGGAGATGTGTTTGCTTTACCCAGCCTCTACCCAGATACCAGCTCATACCTCGGAACACAGGCTAATGTCACTGGCCACCTGTGGCAAGTGCAGGTTAATTATGTGTTGTGTGTGATCAGATCATCAGCGTATGGTACAAAGGTGCCATGAGCAGGTATTAACACTGACATTGCTGGCACTGACCTCAGGCAGGTCGAGCATTTGACTGCATCCACCTCTCCAGTTTTCCAAGGCCCAAGTTATAACTTGTCCTCTCTTACACAGCAGCTTCTCTTTGTGCTAACTCTCCTTTGAAACAATGAATATAAAACAAGAGGTGAATGGAGAGCCCTGTGCAGTGCTAGAATCAAGCCCAGCAGTTAAAGATGCTGTATTCTCTTTGCAGTTATTTCAACTTACCATCAGTAATGTGTACTTCACTCAGAATGAAAGCAAACTATACACGATAGGAGTGTTTATGATGAGGCATCAATTAATACAAGTGGATTGCCTTCCAAGAGGCACAGAATATTAACTCTCCTCCTTCCCCCTAGTCTCTAACACCATAAAATACCCTGTACCCTGCAGTGCATAGGAATTCCAGGCTGTTAAATGACACACATGGGCCTGTTAGATCCCAATCAGCTTAAATTAGGCCATTTTCCATACAAATCAAAACATGGAAGATAGAACTCTGGGGCATATCTAATTGAAAGTCTGTTAAAGGAAGAGATTCATTATGTGCATTTCTGTGCAACGTTTAGGCATTTATCAGGCTTCTCTTATGCTGTGTTTAACTCAACAATTTCCATGTCGCTGGAATGAACCAAGGTGGAGAAGGATCAAAATTCCAAAAGGATAATGTACTGGCCACCTCTGAGATCAGAGATGAGAGGGTGTGATTTGCTACTGCCAAGAACTATCTTCTCTCAAACAGGAGAGGCTTCTAAACTCAGAGCTGGAGAACCAAGATCCTGGATGCTCCTCACCCACATGAGATGCTTTTCTACAAACTTACCTACAGCCTGTGCTATGGACAGTGTGTATAACAACTGCACGTACCAAATACCATTTAAATATTTTGTGTGCTCTCTGCAGCACGTGCAAAGTAAGTATCTAAGTGCACCCAGAGAGGAGAAGCTTTTTGGAAGGGACAGAATCTCTGCTTTGGGATGCTGAAGTTCTGCAACCGTCAAGGAGCAACCACAGGATCAAAATCTTCTTTACATAGGAATGGACAAAAGCCTGGAAAGACAAGGTAAGATGGGATCATCTCCCAAGAAATCCTACAGATTTTGAGGAGGATCAGGCCGGACAAGTGCCACAGCAGAGACAAGAGAGAAGAAAATCTCCCTTGGGGATACACTGGAGACAGTAGTTGCAGGAACTGTATCAAGCAAGATTAAGTGAGGGATTCTGGGACATGGAGAAAAAATACTGTTTAGAAAGGAGAAGGCAGTCTCCAATGGCCTGTGAATCATTAGTGGTCTGTGGTGAGCTGGTCACTCACCTCGGATAGAGCAAAAGTCAAGGAAAACCAGACAGGGCAGCGTGATGAACATCACAGAAGGAGACCAAGTAATTCTCCCTGGTAAAACATTGCTCTCTGACACCTAAGCAAGACACTACACTGTTCATCCATGAAGTTTCAAGTCTTTCCAGTCAGCCCCAGGAAAAGGGCCGTTTCAACAAGGGCAGCACTACCAGGGCTGCTAAGTTTGACCACCAATAAGAGTCATAATGGGCACAGCTCTGAGTAAGCCTGACTGTAACTGGGACTGACTGCAGCTGGCAGTCCTTCAGACTGGCACTGAGGCCACTTCAGATCAAATTTCACTGTTGATTTAAAGAGTCCTTTGCCAGCAAATTGTGTCCCACAGTACTCTGCTGAACTAATTTCCAATTTGGTCCATTGCCCGCTGCTGTTGTCAGAAATCCCGAGGAACTGAGGACACAGAGTTGTTTTTTCTGCAAGTCCCACATCAGATCCGTCTTCCTCACCCCTTCAGTTTTAAGCACATTGTCCAATTTCAGGGAAGTCTGAAAGAAGGATGCAAACCTCAGCAGCAATTGATATCTAAATATTATTCAATGGGCAGCTAAGCAGGAGCCCCAGCTCACGCCCATGGTAGAGGAGGTGGGAAGGTATCCCACGTACTGCATGTATCCAGCATGGATGTGAATTCCAACTTACCCACACCAAATGCTGGCTCTTGGGTTGTTTTTTTCAGGCCTAGGGCTGGCTCTTGGCCAACATTAGGAGACATCCAGAGAGCTGCTATATTGTGCAGCTGTTCTGGTGGGGCTGGAGTTATTGAAGTGCATGGAAAGAAAGGACACAGAAAAGTTGGCAACTTGGCTTCATTAGTCTGACTGTTGATGAAACGTGTTATTTCATTGCTCAAAAGAAAGCTTCAATATTATTGGAAAGGATGAAATTTGCAAGGGAAACCACACACAAACAAAACAAACAAAAAACAAACCAAAAAGGAGATGAAGGAAAATGTTTTACTTGCTAGCGATTCAACTCTGAGACAAAAGAAAATGAAAGAATATCCCCAACCATTTGGATCCTCAAACATTAAATATATAAACTTATTGCTGTGATAGCTTCTCCAGACATGAGTCATGCATTTTGAAACCTTATGGGGTCAATCAATTTAACTTTATAAATGAATTACACCACCAAAACCTGACCAAAACCAGACCATTGCATCCAGACTGGCTCATTTCAACTTTTCAGAGCTGTCAGTAAAACTGTGTGTGAGCTGAAATGCTTACCAGCAAAAGCTGAGAGCAGTAAATCAAATTTAATAGGCTGGTTTTGTTGACTATACAGGAATGATGCCTGAAAAAAAAACAACCCAAGCCTGAACTAATGAAATTCCTAAAGGATACACAAAGACTGTTTCATTTCTACATGCCTAATGATCTGGGTTTCTGTTTGGTTGTTTTTATGTGCATAATCCCCAGAATTACTAAATTAAGACCAGCACTTAACATATAAAATATTTAGAAGGGCTTCCCTAACAGAAAAGATCTATTGCCTCCCTCAATAGCTGGTTCCTATAGTTAATTACCCTCATTTATGTTTAATTTAAATTTGTGTCCCTTCACTTCCCAGCAGTTTGATATTTTTTATGCTATTATCTGCTACATTAAAGTGTCCTTCTCTTTCATTTATCTTTCCTCCATGTGGTCAAGTTGCCTTTTAAATTTTTCTTTGAAACAAATTGACATTCTTCTGCCTCCCCTACAGAAGACTGTGGCTTCTCACTGCATTATAGTGGGGCTTGGGTTTAATTTATTTTACTTTTGCTGGGATGGCATGAAGAATCATACTGTTTCTAACCTCATCTTTATTTTCAGCTGTTTTATTTCTCCTACAGCAAATATATTGCCAGTATACGATGCCAAATTGATAAGAGGAAAACAGAAGTCAGAATTCTTTACTATCCAGCTAACCCCACACTGCCCTCCTCTCCTACAGAGTCCTGTAAGATCACCAGCCTGGGTAGAGGTGGTCCCCCCTGACATTAGGAAATAAATGTTGTATCCCCAGCACTGTGGAATAACTGCAGTCAGCAAATGTCAGCTTCTATGGCAAAGTCACAAGCAAGCAGAGACCTGAGCTTGCTCCTGCTCTGCATCAGTACCAAATAAATAAGGTCCAGGCATGAAATACAGTATCCAGTGATCAATACCTGCAGTCATCTTGTTCTCTGAGTCAAAAATAAACCTTCTCTAGGTGCAAGAGTGGCTGTCCATTCTCCAAACAAAACTGAAAAGCTGGAGAAGAAGCAAACCCAGTGACTTTAATTTCATTTTATAGTCAGCTGTAGTGCTGATGTTCCCATAACACTGTATAATATCGCTTTGGTTAATCTCATAATGGTGTGCCCCAGAAATAGAATGACATCTGCTATTTAGCATAGGTTTGGTACAATTATGCCTTTTGCTGTATTTGTGTCTCACTTCTTTCAAGGATATCTAACTTCACTTTTTCTATTAGAACTAGAAAAAGATGACTATAAATGTCTCCTGCTATGATACAAAGCTCAAATTACAAAAGATAGATCTCCCAAAATTACTCCTGTTTGCATTCTGAAGATGGAGCTTGTCATTAGAAAAATGAACACTTTACATTCTTCTTACATTTTCTAATATTATAATGACAGATATTATGGCAAGCACCAGAATCTGTTCTACTGTAGTGAAAACAGTGCACATCACCTCCCTAATAAAATTGCAATAGTTAGAGATGGGAGTTCATTATTTTCTTTGCCTTCTGTCAGGATATTGCTGATCCATGTAATTACTGCAGTTGCAGAGATTAAGTTGGGACAGCATCAGTGCTTTTCTCTGGGCAGTATACTGATATTGTACTGATATTGGGACTGCACTGCTCCCAGCATTGTTATACTGGAAATATAGGTATGAAAAGCTCTATTTGTATTTTAACACCTGTTAAAAAATAGAGGCAAGCTCCAATTTCATAGCATTTAACTTGAAGATAGCAGCTAGCTGCCCAAGCTGATGTGGATAAAGCTGTACACTCAGCAGGGTCCTGCCCTTTCCTTGAGAGAGGCAAGGTCAGCAAGTCCAGCTCTTTTCACTTACATTTCACTTATGATCAACAGACCATTTTCAGGTTCTTTTCCAGTGACCAAGGCCAGAAAAGCCTGTCATGGTCACAAACACAAGCAGTGAGAGGTTTTCCAACTCTGCACATTTCATTTAATGCATCCAAATGTAGATTTATCTAAAACATGCATGGTGGATGTACTGGTTTGGGCTGAACTTGTGATGAGGCAGGGAGGGCATACACAGGGCATGCACAGCAGGAGGTTTGCCCAGGACACAGGAGGTCTGTGTGCATGTCCATGCTCTGTCAAATTCAGTATGAGGATGTGATTCTGTCCCTCTGGGGAGACACAGCCTTGCTGCCCTGTTTCAGAGCTCACTGCAAACAGGCTGTTTGCTCTGTGCCAAACTGCCAGAATTAGTGATCTCATATGAAAGGAAGCACTGGTCGATGATTTAGTTTTACCAGCAGCTCAGTGACCTAAGTATGTTTTCCTTCTAATGTACACAGGAGCATTTAATCTCCTGCTTTACTGGGCTCTGTTTGACTTCACCTACCATTATCACAATGAAATGCTGGTGGAGAACAGAGCAAACCATGGATTATGTACAGTACCCACAACAAATGTAATCAGGCTGAATTAGCAGGGATTCAGTCTCAGGCTCCTGGAAATAAATTGCAGTATTACATTTGTCATCTGTGAGCCTTTAACAGCCACAAAACACTCACAGCAGAGGCCTGTGGTCAACTTCAAACAAATTATACAAGGCATTTCATACTGCGATTAAGGTGAACTTGACCCTGCAGGCAGATGTGTGTGTGTTCACCACAATTTATCTTTAAAGACTGCCTATAAATCCTAAAAAAAGGAGGTGTTGGTTTGCTTTTGAGTTTGACGGGGAGGCAGGTTGTTGGGGCTTTTTTCGCTGTTACGTATGAGGAGGATTTGAAGCAAAATGGATTATAAGTATAAAGTTATATAACAGTATAAACTGAAAGGAGCATTTAAAAATCATCTCCATTTAGAGGGGTACCAGGAATTACACCATGTTCTCAGAATCCATCTTTCACTGTCTGGCACTATCACCAGCAGAACCATGATATGGTACAAATTCATGATCAAACACATCCTATACTTGATCTAATATATACACACGAAAAAGTAAATTTGATCCTGAGAAATGTTATTTCAAAGCTTTTCCCTCCACTCCTTCAAACCATGACTTGCAGCATTTCAATGAAGTATGTCAGCTAAAAGAGCTGAAAAACCAGCAAAAATACCAAGAGGCCAGCTCTTCAGAGGTCTATCAACCTGTGTGAGCTACACTGCCTTAAAAAGGGCTGGAGGACAAGGAAAACTTTCTCCTGTTGAGATGATCGGTGCCATGCTCTGTGCACTACTGGGGTTCCCCTCTGCTTGCTGGCCTGCCTCTAACATACAAGCCTGGGGAAAGCAAGGGCACCCCACTTTTGGGAGTCCATCATTCCAGATATCTAACACACAGAAAGGGCATCAGATCACTTTTCTCCTGCTGGCTATGCCTCACATTAGCTCAGCCCAAAGCACCTCTCCTCTGCCTTCCTTGCTTCTCCTAGGTCAGTGGTGACTCATCTGTACTTTAATGGAGGACCCGAAGGCTTAATTCTTTATCTGAAAAGAGCTTTGAGACCATCACAGAAGTGCAAGGAGGTTAAGTCTTGTAACTCATACCCATATGCTATGTTTGTCCCTTCGCATATTTTTTTCTTTTTATAAAACAAAAATTTGTACCTCATCCTAGAGCAGGGAGGGAGCCACTCACTCTCTCTCCCATGATGTATCCCCCCCTTGCTTTCTTGTGCACAAAGTTTGGAAAAAGGGGGTCCAACATACCCAGCAATCGAATTTGCATGATGGCGCCGTGTAAAACGAAGAACATCCAGAGGGGCTGGGAACAGTCTGCGCAGACCTGCATGCCAATGCTGGCACCGTTGTGACTCAAGTGCAGCTCACCGTCTGAATTCACCATAAATCCCAGGATGTCTCCGCTCTGGAGGGGCACCAACACTCGGCAGATGGCCCAGAACTCCTTTCGGTCGACCAGGGATTCGGGGTTATAGGGGAGGTCACTGGGGCGCAGGGTGCTGGGGTCGCAGGATGTCACCCCGTAGGACAGCGTCCCTGTGCGCACAGCATTGGACTTGTTGATTTTGACGAAAATGGTTTCGTTGATCCGAAGGGGTCTGCTGGTGAAAACCAAAGTCCTCTCCTCCCGGGCGTGCTCCAGGCGGGCCACGGTTTGGTCATCGAGGATTTTGACGTGGGGTCCCCGGAGGTGGTGGAAGTGGAGGTCGCTCTCCAGCTGGGATGGGAGGAGGTGGGAGTGCTGGGAGTTGAGGGAATTCTGTGGGATGGGGCAGGTGGTGGCCGTCACGTGGAAGGTGTCCTCCTGCAGGTTGAGGTCACACAGGCTGACCGAGAGGCGCGTGTCCTCTGTGTCCCGCCGCAGCGAGGGCCGGCGGATGGCCGTGAAGGAGCGGGGCCGCAGGCAGTCGGGAGGGATGATCTCACTGTCTGTGGGGAGAAAGAAAATAAAAACGGGTCACTTTTGGAGAAAATGAAAATGTCCAGGAGCTTGAAAAAGTAAGGGTTTGGTTGGTATGTTTAAAAGGGAAAGTCAGAGACCGGCCGCTGCCATTAATAAATTTTCCCCTTTGAAATATGGGAGCAGAGTATCATAAAATGTATTTGCAATCAATTGCTGTTCTTGTACTTTGCCCACCAGCAACAACATTTCCAGCTTCTGAGCAGGCAGACTCAAAATCAATGGCAAGAATTGCCCAAGGGAGGCTCTCCCTGGAGAGGGGAAGCAGAGAATAAATATCTGAAATACACCCTCAACATACCAATCAATATCTATACAGGCTCCAAGTTTTCATGCCCTCTTTATTGTCCACAGTAATTCTCACAGACTTATGAAATAAATATCTAGCTACACGTTTTTTTATTTAAAAGAAATTGCTATGTTCAGCTCTATATTATTTAACACCATATGAAATTTAATTAATATTCTTGTCTATAACTAATCATTAGTGTTCTGGTGCTCACTGCAGAGCAGTACAGATATGAATTTTACAGTGCAGAATTTAAGAATATGCTGGGTTTTAGAAATACAATACAATCATTTATTATTTCCAAGCCAAATAATTAAAATTCAAATCCACAGATATATAACTAAGAAAGATGATGCTCAGACATTCAAATCCACCAGTGGAAACAAAATTGCACCTTATCCTCTTTGTTAGTATCCCCTGCTGCTTCAAGAACTAATCAATTTATTTGATTCTTTTTCTGAGGAACATACTCCCCTGTCTTTAATGCTGAAATTATTTGTATTTAACACATCCTTAGCTGTGCTGTTGTGTTAGAAATTTTAAAGAACAACCCACTGAGAACAAAACCTTCATTAAAAAAATTATAAAGAAAGCTGAGATAATGCAAAAATTTATTCTTACGTCCAACTTTCTGAACTCTGAGAAGCATGAGGAGACCATTCATCGTGTGAAAATTGAGTATGTGGGGAACTCCTGGGACGGTGTAAGAAGCTGTAAGACCCAAATGGACTGGAGGCTGTTGTGGCTTCGAGCCCAGGTCCAAATAGTAGGAGCTGACACCACCCCACACAACACAAAGCAACACACCAGACCCCAGCACGGGGCGTGCTGCAAACACAGCACAAGGTGGAACAAGAGGAAGAGGCAAAGCTGTCCCTAAAGCACATGCTAGGCCCTTGCAGCAGACACCTCTTCCAGCCACATATCCTTGGGATTTTCTTTATGACAACAAAGAGCAGGACATCAGGTCATCTGAGGATTTTCCCAGTGGGATGTACTCTCTCCCAGTACACCAGAGTAGTAGCTCTGTACTGGTACGCCAAGGAATAATGCCAGCTACTGAGTAACCAATATCTCCTGCAATATCTGAGGTTTGACTAACAGCCTTTCCTGTCCTCCTCTTCTGGGAGCCCTGACAAGAGCACACCCACACAAGGTTTGGCTTCAGTAGAGCTCTTTGCTTTGCTTAAACTGGATTATTCCAGGCTCCTCTTTAAATAAACTGCCATTACAAGGGAAGCAGAGTCTCAAAATAAAAATGGGCTTTGTTTCTCATATTTGATTTTCTGCATACTGATATTTTAGCCTCTCTTCCCAGAAGTTAATTGAAGAAAAGGAGGAATAAATAGAATCAGAAATTACCCCAAGTAATCTAGAAGTGGGTCGCATTAATGCTTTGAAATATATGGGCTAGCATTTGCATTCCAAGTGCTCCTGCTGGATATCATTGGACTTATTTTACCCTCCTTTAGCCGGAAACCTACATAGGAGAACAAATTAATACTGGCAGCTGATGACGATCCTTTTGTGTAGGTGAATAGATAGAGACCTTTCTGAATAGGAACAGAAGGTCCTCTCTATTTTATTCCCTGTAACTATGCATGTGCAGCCTGGCTGACAACTGTGATGTGTGGGTAGCTTGCAGCCAGGGTTTTGAAACAGCTTGTTTTCCACCAGGATGCTTGCATTTCCCTTTGGCTGCTGGACAGAATATCTTTTTCCATCTGAAAAGAGGTTAAGAGAGATGGAGTTCGGCAGACAAGACACATGGCAGTGATAGTTACATATCCAACTGCTTTACTGAAATCCCTCAGTCGCTCAGATGCATGGCCACCTAAGGAATACGATGTCTCTAGCATATAGAAGCGACTGTGAGACTGAGTTCATTAATGTTTGCAACTACCCATGGAAGAAAGGATTGCAGTTTACTGGCTTCTGAAGTGTGTTTGTGAAAATTTAGAGATGAGTCTCTAAGAGATGCTGGCCTGCATCACAAATATCCAGCCAAAGGAAAAAAAAATCCCATTGAATATAAATCAAAACAAAAGTGGGATTCATCTTTTGGGGTAGTAGGTGGGTTGGAAGAAATGTGGAATGCCATTTACCCAGAATAACTGATAATGGCCAAGGGCTGTGAAAGAACAATTCTGGTGAAATGTGGAACAAATGAGGTGACTTTGACCACTTTCTTTCAGAAGAAGATGCCCAGGAATTAGTTGTTTTCTTCCTCTAAAGGTTCAGTTCTCACTTTTTAAACACAGACTAAACTAATCAGGCTGAATACAGATGAAGCTCTTCATGCTGGAGTGGCCCATAACACAGCCTTAGCCCTGCAGAACATTTACAAGTGATCTTTAATGCCTACAAAGGAGAGACTCCTTTGTTCAGGAGCATTTGTATTTATGGAGACAAATCTGGGGGACACACCAAAAAGACTGAATTACTTCATGTGATGAGGCTGTAAGGCACAAAATGGGTCCAACAGCCCATTACCAAGGACCACCCAGCTTCAGCGGAAAGAATTTAGAAATCATCCATCTCTTCATTAAACATCCCAGGTTATAAAATTTCTTGTATAAGACAGTTGGCAGTGTTTCTTTGGGAAAAGTCAGTTGATGAGAGATTTCCTTGGGTGAGAATAGATGGACTTGTGAAGACCACAGCTGTCCCCAAGCCACCAGAGCAAGCGTTAACCCAGTGGCTGGGACACCACCAGCAAGCTGGCCTCGACCATGGCAGCTCAGTGGAGCTGGCTGCCCGGGTAGCTTTCCAGAGAGGTTTTGCTGAGCTCTACATCAGTGCAGTTACGATGTTATTTCTGGATTTTGAGACCTAAAGTTTCTGGTAGCAGTACAGCACAGCCAAAGTGAAAAGGATTTCTACTAAATACAGATTTTCTGCTCCTCAGTTGGAGAATCTGAGACACTGAATTTAAAGGATGCCTATCTTCACAAATGCCTTTGTATCTCTTTCTAGCTTTGTTTAAGAAAAAACATAAGGAGGATTAATTCATTTATCTAAATAGAAATGAAGAGTCCTTGAGCAGTTCAGCTGCCTTCTGTTTTCTTCTCCTCTTTAGTGGGGTTCATCTGCAAAATTTAGATTCTCAGCAGGTGATTCCTTACACAGAAAAATAACTTTAAGTATCTTCCTCAGGCCAGAGGCTTCAAAGCTTTCCATTTTCCTGCTCAGAGGGCATGGAAGAGCTTCCCACTTCGTGCAAGCTCAATGCAACTGCAGTAACACTTTAAAACAACTTTTACAAGGAGCTGGTGAGCCAACAGATGCAGCTGTAATCACTGCACTCAGATCAGAAGTATTTCACTACTACCTTTCTTTTGAACCACTGCCAAATATTGTCTTCACAGAATAATTTACTTCCTTAAACATGTGTTATGTTAATATGTAGAATACATATTTATTATAGAGAGCACATACATGCACATTGAATACAGCTGCAAGCACATCCAAACAGAAAAGCATTTCTAACCACCAGCATGCACAGATCATCTCAGCCCCACACAAGCCCAAAGGGGATGTGTTGCTGTCAGACTGTCAAATCATCATTTCCCTCCTCTTTTTCTTTTTCAGTACTGTCTGCTACTGCCCGAAGGCTTGACTTTCCAAGGTCATGAGCAGCCAGTATTCATACACCTATAAAGGATCTAAGACAGCAGAGCAAACTCAGCATGGACACACACACGCTTGAAATTCAGTCTGTGTTTAACTGCAGCTCAAGGGACAAAGATCTCCTCTTGATCAGTTTCCTGAGATTGCTGCAATCCTACGACCTCCATGAATTGAAATTCTTAAGAGTATGAGGTATGCAACCAGTCTCCAGAATGAGCTATGGAACATCTAGTATAAATAAACCAACTTTGAGACTTACTACTACAAAAAATAGCATATAATTTGGGGAATCAGACCATTCTGTGAGAACCTTAAGAACATATCCCATTTCTAATGATCCTCCTTCCCTCTCAGGAGAGAGAAATGCTGAGAAGTCAAGGAAGTGCCTAGTGATTCCTTGCATCTGGACAACATTTCCATCCTCAGCTACTAAGCCAAGAGTAAAAAATTGGCAAGGCCAGAACTTTGCTGGTATGATGCCTCCCTTTCCATGTGAAGACTCACGGTTTTCCTTCCTTCTGTTCTTTCCTTTACTTTTTCACAAGTGCAATTTTCTTCTCTTAATCCCTCACTTCACTGGGTAATGGTATTTTCAGTGAGTACTGGTGCTCATGGTATAATTTCCATGACCAAGGAACCTCAGGGGCACTAAGCTAACAAAAGACACACTGAAGTCAGAGGCCCCTGCAAGAATATTCTGTGTAAACTTGCACCTGCAAAAGAATGTATATTGTATTATTCCCACCACACTGGAGTGGCTCCATTCCCACTCAAGAGTGCAGATGAAGGCTCTTTCTCCCACCATCAGCTCTACCTGTCACAAGGAGTTACCCAGGGAGGACAGCTGCCCTTCCAACACCTGTAATCTTGCAGTTTCTCCTCCATGGTCTACAGCAGAATTATGCACCAAACAGTCCATTTGGCAAGATTTTGACACTGCAGGGAGAGGTGTTTGAAATATGAGGCAGATGTACCACGCTGTAAAACAGCATCGCACTCAAGGGCAATTGGGGAAAGCAACCAGTCATAAGACAAGACATAAACCTGTGTTTCTGGAAACCTTCTGTCGCTCACAGGCTCATGCTCCCCATCGTGAGAGTGCAGGTATTAATCTCAGCTCAGCTGCCTTGTGTCGTGCTGTGGCCTCCACTGCTCCCTCGCTGGCTTAGTCCTGGCAAGCTGATGTGCACTGCTGGGAGACAGCCACGCTCCAGTGCAGGAGCAGCCAGAACAATTCCTGTATGTTGTTTATAGCTCAACTTATTATGTACTTTAGGGTTGACTGAGGGTTGAAAATATGGTAGAATGGAAACAACTTATATTCTCATTTATGCCTCCTAAAGTAAGGATGGAGATCACTGCAACTGGTGGCAAGGAGTAATACCTGTTCTCAAATTCCTTTGGTTGCCAGCTTGCCTGCTGTGTGTATGGCACCCAGCCCACAGAATCACCTCCAGTGGAAAGAAGAAAAGCATCTGTGCCTGGATCTGGGAACAGAAGGACCATTTTGTAGCCCTGGGTTCAAAATCCACCCAAATTAATGGGTGACTGGAAGCAGGTTTTCATGCAGCCTGCTGTAGTCGTGGTGTAAAGACATCCCCATCACCATGGGATGCTTTGCTCTGGGCTCCCTCAGTCTCTGCCATATGTATCCTAACTGCTTTATTGTAGCAGGAGGAGCTATGCAAGCAGGAGAGTGAAAATCATCCTTACTTAAAATAAACACAGGAGAAAAACTGAGAAGGGAAGAATGCTGAGGGCCTGCTCACAGTCATTAAGAGGTAAAGCTCCACTCACAGAGCATGTCCAAAGTGCTTTTCCTGGCTGGCCATGTGAGAGGAGATACTTATAAAACTATTTGCTTTTCCGCAAACTCTTACTCTCCATGTGAGGTCTGGAGAGGAGACTGGGATCTGCCACACTCAGCATAATGCTGCAGAGACCCATGCTCCTGGACAGATCCTTCTGCTCTGATGCTGCATACAGGTTCTCTCCTTCCTGCTTGTACTGTTAAATTGTGAATTTATATAACCCGAGACCACTCCATTGTGTTTATTTCTCATAAACCGTCAGGCGCCAGAATGCAGCTTCTCGGACCATACAATGAAACCACTTTTAGAGCATTATTGTAGCATGTGGGAGGCAAATGTTTAAAATCCCTCAAAGGAATGATTCACACTAAAAACCTCTTTTGCCATATACTTAGGAATTCACTTCTACAAAGTACATTTCTCTTTATGAACAACTGAGAAATCAAACTGCCTGAGTTATTGCCTCTGATCAAACATTCCTTCTGGAAAACACCCACATCAAATCAAGGACATCAGTTAATACCTACTTATACAATATCTTGCTATGTGCATTTCACTACTTCATTGACAGAATAAATATCCCATTTCAAATGGAGGTGCTCCCGTTTGCTCTCACTGCTCTGGCTCCTCTCTTGGCAAAACTACAGCCAACAGACAATACCACTTGTACCAGCTATTTATGGAAGATGCCAGGCTGCTCTTTAAGAGACAGTAAAACCTTCTCTGGGGCAAACTGCATCTGAGATTAGAACCCAGCTGCCAGGCTCTGCAGCAGAAGACACTCCTCACCATGTAAACAGAAAGGATATATAAAACGTGAGTGGCAGGCAGGAAGAATTAATGTTCTTATTTTATGGACTGGAAACTGGGGGATGGATTGAGCAGTCCAAGGTGATAGATGACTCCTCTGACAGAACTCGTAATGGAACCCCTTAGGGTTTAGCTCAGTGCACAACAAAACCGCTCCATTTTCCATGGTACACCCTCTCATTTCCTAATTCTTCACCAATGCATTATTCTCTACTTGCTGCTCCCCTGCTTCTGTTTGCAGGTTGCTCTTCTCACCTCAAAATTCAACCTACTTGGGACTCCTCATCCACAAATCCCAGTGGCCAGCATGGAAACCACTATTTCAGAACTTCTCCTTCCCCAACACACCAATTTCGTATCACTGCACAGTCAGTGGAGAGCAAACACACATTTCATGTGCATCGACGTGGTTAAAAGCAGGAGTTAATTGCTATATGCAAATATTGGCTTCCTGCCCATTGCAACCAGGAAGGCAAATTACCTGGTGTTTCATATCAGCCATTTTCATTGCAGGAGTGGCAGGTATTTAAATCACCTGGGTCCATTTGTTTGCCTGTGACCAACACAGTCCTAACCAGCTTTCTGACAAGATACTCAGATGTTTTTTCCAATACTGATGGAAGCATTTGAGAGAATTTTTACAATAACCAAGGGGCAGAAGTCAAAGCTCAAGCCAAGGGTTACAAAGAGTCCAAAGCCAAAGTTCTTCTGTGGGAGAAATAATTCATATTTACACTAAAAATTGTCACCAGATTTTAAAGCTGGTTTACAAAAGAAAGAGGATCATTGACCCTGTGGAACCAATTGCAAGGCTACAAACATCTGCCACTTTAACAGAAATATGTGGAAATCAACAGTACTTACGTTCATCTCCCTGGACTCATCTTTGCTTTGTGTTTGCATTTACTTGGATAAAAATCAGCATTTCTTTACAGGCATTTTGGGAGAGATTGAGCACTAAAACGATTTGGTTTGCATGACTCAGTTTCGGAGAGGTGATAAAACATGGGATGGAAGAGAATAAACCTAGTCTTTCAGTTGTTACCAACTGCTAGGTGATTGATAAATTTATTGTGCAGGTCTGGTGGCTTCCTGTGGCCATTTAGCTCCAAATCCTGCTTTGAGGGAATGGTGTTTTTATACCATCAGGCAGCTGGTGTCCTGCAAAATGAATCTCAGGAAAACCCTTGGGATCTGTTCAGCGTACATTTCTAAGAACACAAATATGCACCCTTGGTTTGCTGTGACTATCACAGATTTCTTGTCACGGGTTGTCAATGTTATACCAATAGTACAGGCAAAATATCATAGCAAAAAAAAATCAGAAAAAAACAAACTATCTGGATTCTAAAAGGATGTGAGCTCATGCACTGCCAGTTTCCAAGTTGAAATATTCAGAAAGGGAAAATAAAAATCCCTGAGCTTTAGAAAATTGCAGCTGTTTTTAAGCCAGAGTGAGCAACTGCAGTTCCCAGGCCAGCTTAGTAATTGAATTGATCATCTGCATATTCTTCAATAAAATCTAAGGAATGAAAGCATACAGTCTCATACATGGACCAATAAATTGTAGTTTGGGGGCATGTATTATCTAATAAAGTGCTCCGAACCAGTCTGGTTTAAAACAAATATTCATACAATTCTGCCTAACATCTGTAAGCATGTCAAATTGATTTGCACATGTGAAACAGCACAAAGAGCATAACTAGCCTCATAAAACTGAAATAAATTACTGTTCTCCTTAGAAAATATGAATGTTCTGAAAGAGTCTGACAGTAGGTTATGAAGAACAAACTTCCATATGTGTGTTACAGTTATGCATTTGTTTTCTTTTCCACAAAAGCTGATGCTCAGAGAAAGTCTGCAGAGTATTGGCAGCATCTGTGTTACAAACACCCCATTTGAGTTCCATTCAGGCTTTTCATTCGGGGTGAATTCATCCTCCCCAGCCAGCAGTTTTGAAGACTGACGAACATCCTTCAGGTTGAAGATGTGCCTATCCACTGCCACAGCCACCTCTGGATATTGGCCCCTCCTGGTCTGATTCCCTTCATTGTGTTCATGAGGTTTCTAACTCCCCTTAAAGTCAGAGAAATATGGTTTGAGCAGAAACCATGCACCCTGGGTTTTGTGGAGACAACCTAGATCCTGTTATTCACTCCTTAATCCATCTCTCACTCACATATGCAGTCCCTGAACTTTACCCCCACCCCAGTTAATGATTTTCACCTCCATTGCCCCAATCCTCCTAGACTCCACGATCAATTATGATTATCCCTCTTGGGAATCATAGCAAAACAATCATCACTTTTAGGACCATACCAATATCATTTTAATCTCAGTCCTGCCTCTCTCTGTAGGTGACCCACCTTTTCTTTCCATTTCCTTTGATTCTTTCTACATCTGCAAAGCCATTTTTACTTGTTTTAATTACCTGTAATAGACTTAATTCTCCCAGGAGACTGTCAACTGTCACTTTATCTGATGTTTCTTGATCTTTAAAATGTAAATTTCTCTGTAGAAAAGCTCTGGATTTTTTTTTACCTTCTTCTTTAAGGGAAATTAGGGCAATAATTGCAAGTCTTTATTGTCTAATAACTTCATAGAGCTGTCTTCTCATAGCTAGTGACTCTGTTGCTTACTCCTGGCACTATCATCCCTTTTACCCTCCTTTCCTCCTAGGAATTTTGACCCTCATACCTCACCTATCCAGGTAAGATCACAATTGCATGCAGTGTTAACCCCACAACTTTACCTCCACGTCTCCTGCCGCAGATTGCTATGGGCCCTCCCACAACCTTATTTCCAAACCTTATGTTGCTGTGCAAACGTTTCCATAGCATCTCAGTGCTCACAGCCAATTTCCAAGCTGCATCAGACACATTCCCTCACCCCCTGAATCACCTGACAGCAATTTTCTTCAAAACAAGCACTTTCTGCCTCCTTCCCATTTATCATCCTCTCTTCCTGCATTTATCCTTTTTCACTCACTTTCATTTACCCCTGTGCCTTCAGGCAGCCATGGAGATGATGGCTCCTTCTGCAGCTTCTCCCCACATTTCCCAGAGTCAGGCTCCTGCCATCACTGATGGCTCTGCAAACAGCTGCTGAGGGAGAACTCAACCCAGCAACAACCACCTCCTACCTGTCAGGGTCTCTGCAAGGGCCAGTATTTTACCCAGCACCATTGCTTATTGAACTGATTTAATGCCACTGGGGGAAGATTCAATTCCTTCGGAATCCCAGGAGCCTGGGCTCGCTGCAGTCCTGTTTGGTTCAGAAAAGCACTGCTAAATGATAAACCGCCTGGACATCACAAGGATTTTGCTGCTAACTCACCTACCAGAGCTAAAAGCACATTTTCTAGTGAAGATGCAGCCCGTGAAATGCAGTAATAATACATAATATTTCATATCCTGCCTGAAGGAAAAATAAAATTAATTGTGAAGATACAGTATTTCGGGCTAACCCGAAGCAGAGCGTTCAGTTTATCTTACTTCCTCTTACAAAAGCAAATGAATATTGGACCAAGAGCTTCTCCAGTTGGTTTCTGAGGCTTGTTTGGAAATCGCTGTTGCCAGTGATTTTTCAAGGTTAAAATGTTATTTCAAGACTCAACATTGAAATACAGAATTTTGAAAATAGTGAAAGAAAACAGCTAGAGTTTGCCAAATATATTTCAATTTTTCAACCATGACTAACTAAGTTTACAGATATCTTTCCTCCTCCAAGCTGGTTCCTCATCTAAAGATCCAACAAACATATATCTGAAAGAATGCACATAGTGCTATTTTCCAGAATATTTTATTTGATTTAATTCCTTTTAGTATCTCTTTTTTGGAGAATTTCCACCCATAATCCAGCATGAAGAAGCTCTCAAAAAATTTCTGACTCATTTTCCACATGTACAAAATGACAGTACAGCCATTACAGCCCATCCACCCTCCTCCTACTCCAGAGCTGGTGGAGTCTGTGGGATGCACTCTCACAGCTGTGCATGGAAGAAGTAAATCACGGCCTTGTTTGATGAGCTTGTTTTAAAATAGCACAATTATTGCTGTCTGCACCAATTCAGAAAAGTTCTGTACGGGTTTAGGCATGTTCCATATCTCGACAGCACTTCAACATACACTTCCTCTAAACAATTCTTTCTATCCTACTGAAGGCAGTAGGATGTACACATACGCATATCAGCAGTCCCAAAACAGGTCCACAAGGTAAAGTTTAAAAACTACATTCCACAGAACAAAAAAAAATTCTTCTTTAAACTCAACTTTCCATCTGTCCTCTTGCCTTGTGCCAGCAGGCAGAACAGCAAAGGAGACTTCCTGAAACTAAGCCCAGACCCCCCACTCTAGCTGTCCCTGCTGCACGAAATTATGGGAGAACCAGAGAAAGAGTCCATGCTTACTTCCACCAAGGTACATAACTGAAAAGGTTAACTCTTTAACAAATTCTTCATATATTTTGTCATGGCAAATGCCCATTAGGCTTGTGATTTCTTTAAAAATTATTTTGATACCCTGATCTAAAGGAACTAAAGAGCTGAATCTTGCTACCAGAGCTTCAGCCAATTTCTTAACAAGCAAAAGACAAATTTCACTCTCACCGACCCCAGAGAAAAGCTTCAACACCTTGGCTATCAGTAAAGATAACTTGAATGCACAGATCATAGGATCCACTTCATCCACATATCATTAATCCACTTGTCCGGTTTCAACCTGTTAACCAATCTGGTAACCAGTATAGGGATGACTCTCCCAAACTCAAGAATTTCTCATCCCATTAATGGACTCATTTCTCTTCAGCTTCTGCCTCCTTCAGCATCAAAGTTTAAAGCAATATTTGGTGAGAATGTTATTGTGAACCTTTCTACACCTATCCTGGACTGTTGTAGGGAACTATCAAACCCTTGCTACATAATAATAAAAACTGAAGTTTGATGTGCTTACATCAACTGAAATGTCATCACCAACACCAGTAATGCCTTGCTAAAGGAATCTGGGACTGATCCCAGGTCTGTCTGGGACCTGGATGTTAGAACAAAAAGACCTCTCCCCACTGTGCTCAGTACAGTTCCACTGTTGCTGGTACTGTAACAACTAAAACTTTATAAATGTTTTTGTTTCCAAGCACAGATGTAGCCCAGTGATCAGAGCAAGAGCCTGGGTAATTCATGTCAGCACTCATTCCCACCCACCACAGTATGGTCCTGGGAAGTCATAGCTAAACCCGTAAAAGCATTTCTGGAGGCAGAAAAAGCAGAGGATGTGGTCAAATTCTCCTGGTATCTAAAACAGAGAAGAAAGGGTTACTACTGGCTGTATTTCTGTTCTGTAACTTTTTTTCATATCAAAGTATGGAAAAGGAAAAAAAAAAGGAAAAGGAAAAGGAAAAGAAAAAGAAAAAAGAAGAAATCCCAACGAAGCACAGAAATGACTTATGCTCAGGAAGAAGTCGATGGCCACGTGCAGAAAGGGCCCCAGGAAGCTGTGCACACTCTGCTCCAGCCCAGGAGAAGCCATGTCCCCAGCCCCTGTGCTCTGTGTCCACAGAAGACACCAAGCACCCAGACAGTGGTTGCCATAGCCACCCCTTTATGTTCCAGGGTCAAGTTTCCCTCCGCACAGAAAGATTATTTATAAGGTGGCTTAGGTGTGCCTTGTGCCTGACAGTTAAAAACGGGAAGTCCCATCCCAGGGGAGCTTATGGCCCTTATTTGACATACCACAGCAAGAGGGTACAATAAACACAGGGAAGAGGGTCAGGGCAAGATGCTGAGATGCTGCCTACATGCCCTGTCAGCTCCTTATTCTCCCTATTAAATACTGTGAGGGCTCTGCATCCCTGCTCATTTTTGCAAACATCCTGCTGGTCTGTTACACTGCAGCTGCTCAGGCATGGCACAGCCCTGGCTGGGATGGGTTCCTCAGCTTCTCCAGGCCAAGCTGAACCCTCCACCCTGGAGCTAATAGCCCTTTTGAAGAGTTGTGAAGTCCATGAAATCCCTCCTGGCTGAGTATCCTTCCCTCCACGAGGCCACAGTGCTGAACGTGCAAGTCCTGCTCCATGCTGCCAACAAGGAAAATGGGCTGCTCTTGGCAGTCCAACCATTTCCACTGGGGCCTGGCATCTAGGGGAAAATGGGGACAGCACTTAGTCCCTAAACTGGCATGGAGAAATCATGGGGCTCATCACTGCTGGAGTAGGCAAAGAGACATGTGAGTTACAGAGACTCCAAGTCACTACAGCCTTGTCCCCACACCCAACACACCACACACTGTTACTAGCAGGGGGACAGGGACAGCACTGAGAACAGAAACAGCGTCTGTCTGCTGGCTTGCTGACAGCCAGCACAGTGCATCTGGGACGCTGCATCCTGCTGGGGAGAGGTGAGGGTCACCCTGTGCTGCAGGCTCTGCCCTCCAGCTCTGCCACATCAGCTCCATCTCGTCGGCTGCCTCACAGCTGGAAGAGCTGCCACAGCAGAAAAACTGCCCTGTCTGCATAGAAGTGAACAGGGACTGCCACCATGGCCCAAATCTGCAGGAATGGTGACAAATGACAACTTTGCTACCCACTGCACTTCAGTGATTTGTCCTGCCAGAAGCGTTTCACTCAGGTCTGTAGAAGCTGCTGCAGTCGCCCGTGCTCTCACAGGCTCAGGCAAGGCCAATTCTTTCCCGAGTGAGTTTTGCAGTACTTTGAAAATTCATATTTGTGAGCAACACGAAGCAAACATAATTTAGGAAGGAAGAAAATAACAGGATAGCTGCTGGGTTCACTTTTACATCTACAACAAACAAAACACCTGTGGGGTTACCAGAAATTTTAGCCATAGGAGAAGCTGCTCACACAGTGGCTTTGCTGGGGCACAGACAGCTGCAGCACCTATGGGTGCAAGTTAGAGGAACAGTGTGGCTCGTGTGCCTGCCTCACCCTGCCCACAGCTAAATTAACCCTGCCAGGAGCTCCCTAAAGGCTGTGACTAGAAGACATCATCCTTCATCTCTGTCCCCAGGAGAGTCACCTCTACATTCATGTCATCCTGTCAATAGTTACCCATGCCCCAGAGCCCAGTTTTGGGAGGTGAGTTCCAGCTCCGGGTGTCAGGGTGGCCCTTTCCAGAGGCACATTTCCCTATGTCAGGGCTCATGGTCCATTTGAAATCAGCCATCCCAAAGTAACCTCTACAGTCTACTTTCTCCACCTCTCAGCCCTCTGGCAAACCCTCTTCTCCCCAGAAATTTGACATTTCTTAATCTTGGCTTGTTTTCCAGGTCAGCAGCCTTGTTCCCCAGCACTCCTAGCCATTCAGCAAAGGCGTGTCAAATGCTGTCACTGTCTCTGTGCCTGTTTGCCATCCTGCTGAGCACGCCTGCTCCACAGGCAGCTGCAGGCAGAGCCTGGGAGCCAGCTCCTTTGACAACAGCTACACACGCACTCAGGGCACGCTCTGCCACTGTGGTACCTGCCAAAACACCTCAAAGCCATTACCAGCACACATATTGCTGGTCCCAGAAACTGGCAGGGGGGGAATCATTCGAGGAACAAGGAAAGCAGGCATGGCCAGGATTAGGCACTGAGTCCTGCAGGCTCCATGCGTTTACCTCCCTGGCCATCCCAGTGCCACGCCCGTGGCCGTGCCTTGCCTGCCTGTGCTGCACAGCCACCTCTGCTTTGCTGGAGACTGCAGCCCCCGCAGCCGAATTCAAGGCTGGGCAATCCAGCACCATCAAGGAAAAGGATCAGCACGGTGCCAGACAACACTCACTGCAAAAAATTGACACTGCTGCAATGAGAGCACCCAAACCTCAGCTTGCCAGATCTGAGGCACTGCTGCACTGGGATTGATTGCTTTCTCAAAACTGCAAAAAAAGGTATTTTGCCCTGAATTAATTGTAGTTAGCACTGTCACCATTAGCCCAGGCAAACCTCATCGTGTCAAGCCATCTAACTCCGCCCTGTTGTAGATCCGGGACACTCTCCTGTCCCCAGAACTTCTTGGGTAATTAAAAAAGGGTCACTTTTCCCCAAAAAAGAACAAGGCACCTCTGAATTCATGTGCCTAAGCACTTCCCATCATCAAACTTCATTTCATCCCTAGACAGAAAGCACAGCTTAGGCCACAATTTAAAGCAAGGACCATTTCTGCTTTGCAGCTCAGCAGCATCATCGGTTTTCCCCATGCACATGGGAGTATAAATGCTCATAACTATTCAGCTGGTTCTGTGGTTTTACATTGAAAATATGTTGCCATGGAGAGCACAGCACGGGAACGTGCAGCTACCACAAGGCACCAAGACATGAGCAGCCCACAGCTTCCGCTGATATTTTCAGGCTCTCTGCTGCCGTCCACACAGAGGCTGAAAATAGACTTAAAGCTCAAATGAAGCATCTGTAATACTTCATTTCTGCCCATCCCTCCCCAAGGCACTGAGACTTTTCACAAAAATCCTACCAAGCATCCCACATACGCTCTGACGTCACCTTGACGATTTCTAATTCCTCGCTGCACACATGCCTCGAAAAGGAAATTCCCTCCAGTCCCATTTTCATTCTGTGTCCTACGTCTGGGAAGCAGGTTTCCCTCTGGAGCCACCCTTCTGCTGGTACCCAGAGGGGTTGCTCAGTCCTTATTACTTTTTAGCCACAAGATAAAGCGAATCCCTTGTGCTGCTCTACCTTGCTGCTCTGCTGACTGGGAAGGATCTGATTTCTGCCATTTAAACCTGACCTTGGCAGAGGTCATTCAGCAGCAGCAAACTGATCTGCAAATTCAGCGCAGGGAAAACTCGTCTGTGCTGTTGAAACCCCAGCCTTCACAGTGTCCAGAATGCATGGGCTGGGTCCTGGAGGATGCTGAGCATTTCCTGATCTCACTGACTTGATGAGACTTGGGAGAGCTCAGCCAAGGCAATGCAGACTTGGACCCACAGCACTGTGAATGAAGGATACCTTTGGGGTTTTTCTTTTTTATGAATTTTTTAAATATCTGAAATACTGTTTATTTTCTTTCTCATACTCTGGAGGAATTGATAAATCCTCAACTGCACTATAAACATGCAGTCATCAGCCCTTGATTTCTAAAAATGTGTTTGTATTAAGCCAAGAAATTATTTACAGTGGCCATAAACATCCTCCCAGCATCTGGCAGCTGAGAGAGGGCCTTGGAACTCACTAACTTACTTATATTGTAAACCACTTTCTAATAAATAAATAAGCTCTTAATATCTCACCCACAAGAAGAGGCACATTGCATACAATACTATATTTAGGGGTCCTTTGGAGGTCAAGGATTCAGCAGCTAAATTTCTCTGAGGATCTTTCTTTGGTGCCTGTTTGTTTATGCCCAAATGAATTGTCAGCTGAATGTCTTTATTTTGAAATCAGTTTAAAATTCTCACATTGCTCTGAACGTCAGAGAAGCAGCTGCTTTTTTCTTCTTTTGCCTGAACCAGGGACAGATTCTGATCTCAGGGGCCCAGAGGGGCATTTAAATTTCCAAGTAAATGCTTGCTGATCCTTTAGTAGTGACTTCCCTGGAGGAACTATGGAGCCTCCAAGGCTGGTTCCTGGGGTGGGGGTGTTCTCCAGGCCAGGAGGATGCCCAATGCCAGAGCTTGTAAAGAAAGGAGGTCAGGACACCTTCCCTCCTGGATCAGCATTCTGCAGCCCACCCACTGCCTGCCAGTAATGTAAAAGGGGCAGAAAACAAGTATCTCACACATCCCATCAGCTACTGTGCAAAGGAAGAGCCACGTTAGGGCCCCTAATGGCTGCTGAGAGTATTTAAACTGATGGAAACGTGATTTTAAACTCCTGTGAAATCCATTGCAGTGCCCTTAAGGACAAAGGAAGGTGATGGCTGGTTCAAAGAAATCCTGGATTGAAAACAATTGAAAAAAATACTGTCAGACCAAAATCTGTGTTTTGTAAAAAATAGTAATAGTCTTTCTACAAAAGTTACCATAAAAAAAGGACTGTTTTCACATACTGCTTCGCTTACATAAAAATACAAATCAAACTCTCCCCCCTAGTTGCAACCAGTGCGGGTTAAATGAAAACATTAACAGGCAAATACGAGAAAAAAAATGTTTCATTCACTCTCCCTGCCTTAGACATGGAAGAGAGGAAAGAATGAATCAACTATTAAAAATCAATTTTGTTCTAGTCATGTGAGGTTGCACTCGGGGACAGCTAGAGAGCTGAATGAAGAATTTTAAAGTAGGAACACCGATGCAACCAGGTCCTACTGCATCCCCAACGCTCTGTGGACAAGCTCTGTGTGAGGGTCTAGTTATTCCATTTATCTGCATTTGCAGATGACCTCAGAGATCTCTGACTAACTGCAGAGTCCCCTCTCCTCTCCCCTGCAGCCCCCATCTGCTCTGCTGGAAGAGATGAAGCTGCACCAAGACAAATCTGGGCCACGCAGAGTCCCCCACCGTGCATGGCACGGGCACTTGGCACCCTTCCTTTTCGGTGGCACAGCCAACCCCTGGGGTGCCCTGAAGAATCTGTGCCTGCAGCAGAGTTGAGATGGTCTCTGATGTCTTCCCAAGCACCCAGAGGCAAAAGAACCAGGTCACAAGGATGCTGGTAGCAACTCCAGTGGGCCAAAAAGACATAACCAGAATGTAAAATTGCTTTTACAGATGCGCTCCGGCTCCTGCGAGTTGTCTCCCACACACATCCCCCTGTTAAGTAAGTGCAGAAGCTCTGCAGAAACCTTTCTCCAACACAGTGACCTACATCCTGCTACATTCTTATTTTTTTATAGATGGTAATTTCCAGTCAGCAATGGACTATTTCAGTAAAACTAAGCAGAATCTGCTGTTTTCTTAAGAAAGATAAACAAAAGGCAAATGCAATGGGATTCCTGCTAGTCTTCAACAGAAAACCATGTGATTTCGCATGTCCTTACTGCAGTAGTTGAAGCAGCACAGACTGCTTGCTGTTGCTCAGACAGATCTGGAGGGGTGTGGAATGAAAGCAGGGACAATGGTCTAAGTTCACCCATGTTGTAACACTGCTCCCTTCACCCCAAACAGGAACTTAGCCCTACAATTTTGGAACTATGCATGGACAGCCTGAATAAATCTCATCACCAAAGTTTTCCTGACATTCCTGCTGAATATCCAGTCCTATTAGTCAATGTCAGGCCCTGGGCAACATGAAAAATTGCAGAAATCCATCCTGGCTGTCACTGGAAATCAAAGGTCAGTCTCAAAAACTGAGAGACTCCTTCCAGACTTGGAAAGCATTCACATTTCAAGATTACAAAGTGCAATTGTCAAAGCTCTGCACGTTCATGTGAAACAGGAAGGAAAAATAAGACCCCGTTCAATAAGACCCTGGAGGAGTGGTGGAGGGATCAGGCTTTTCCCAGGAAGCGGTTTGCCAAAATGTTAAAATAAAAGCTATTTACACAACAGGTTGGAAAATGTTAACAGCCGAAAACATGTTAGACACCAGGATTTCAGATTACAAGCACTGGGCAGGTTGTCCCGTGAGGGTGCTCTAACAAAATATATGGATTCTCCAAGCTTAGCAAAATGAGTGTTTTCTGTAACGGCCCTTTTGGTGGGGTTTCTACTTCTGCTCTTGCTGTTAAGGTTCCCTGCACTCCATGCCCACAATCATCTGCCTCCGTCTCATCCCATTCTCTGTCTCTCACTCCTCCTGATCCCACCCTTGTCCAAAGCTTCCCTCCCACTACTCTTCCACCACATCTGCAGTCATCAACTGCACCATGTGAACAGGGTGTGAGGAAATTGTGCTTGAGAACAAGGGGCAGAAAGCCAGGCTCCCCAGAGTCTATTCCTGTCCCTCATCCTCCGCAAAGAGCCTTCAGGAGGTCTTTTAACCCCTGAGATCTGTGACTTGAGTTCTCCTCCTGCAAGCAGCTTGTGATGCCATGAATACCCTCTGGTGTCTGCAGGGAGTCAGGTCCTGGAGCCCTCAGGGACAGATCCCATATTTGCCCTGCTAAATGTTGAAAGGCTTTAGGTGTTAAAACGGAGAAAAGGCCCTTTTAAGCATTTCCGTGGGGAGCAGGTGGTCAGCAGCTGACCTCCTGGAAATCTGTGTAGTTTTAAATGGGAAACACAGCCTATGAAATTTTAAATAAATCTATTGTAGTCTGCGCAGTCACTGGCAATCCACAAGTGACAGTCACAATCCACCCCATCCTTGCTGTTTCAGCAGCCTTCCTGAGGCTGGGCATGAAAGGCTTTCAACATAACTGTGAGCCTTCCCAGGGCTGCAGGGGACTCTTAGTTCCTGCTTTTGGAGGAAATGCTGGCATCAGCTCTCCCTCCTCAGCCAGCTCTTTGCTTTGAAGTTTCCACAATGGCCAAACTCGTCATCACCATCCAGGGCTAAGTAAAATCACCAGAGACTTCACGTCTGATGGCTCAAACACTCAGACTTGAGCCTCAGCTTTCAGCAGAGGTATCTCCTGGTTCCCCAAAGAGAAACACAAAGCACTAAGCACATTCCTGCTCAGGGAAGATGATGCTGACAGACGAGACACTTGGCATAGCTTTTAAATGCTTCTTCATTAAGGGCAGCTACCATCCTATACTGCAACACTGCCAATGTGCTTCCCAACATGAGGCTCTACTGTGATCATACCTAAATGTTCTCCTGGCAGTTCAATTAACAGTAGGTGATGGACTTCATGGTGGCAGGCAGAGTTACGGGGCTGAATCTTTTGCCTACCTTAAAAATAAACAGAGTAGCTATGATCTACAAAATTCTAGGATGCCTAAAATTCAAGCACATCAGGTCCTGTTGTGATTTTTACTCCCCGTATTGCACATGTTCAGTTGAAAATGTTTCATGCCATTCCTAAAGGTGAACAGGGTCAAGGGAGGAAACAGCCTGTAAGATCTTCATCTTCACACTTGCTCCTGCTCTAAAAGCCACCCAGAGGGGAGCCTAAATATTTCCATGTGGCTCCATCTCTGTCCAGGCTCTCCTGGCAGCGCTGGGTATCTCTCTTCCTGGGGAGGTGGGGAGAAGAAGGAAAGAACCACAAGAACATGCTGGTGCATGTCCAAGGGGAGGAATCAAGAGGTATTTAATTGTCCAAGAGACTTGCCACACTTCCTCTTACACAGAAGTTGCATCTTGTACTTGTTGTGCAACACTGTAAAGCACAGCACCAGAAGAGTCCCAAGACAACAGAAACAACAAATTCCCTCTTCTCCTTTTTACAGATCCTCAAAGTATTTTACATACATAACCTATGAGAGCTAAACTCTTTCCTTCACAGTTTTACTTTCACTTCCAACATGGTAATTCGCTATTTTCCAGAGAAGCAGAGATGAGGCCCATTCTCCTGTCCTATTTTGATTTTCTGTATATGCTGAAGGTTCCAGCTGACCTCCTCCTCCCTTTTAGGGACTGAGCACTGGGGACAGCTGACAGTCCCTTTCAGCTGCAGCATCTCTTCTGAGATGTAATGCCCAGGGGGACAGTAAAGAGAGGACAGCTTCCTCTCACCATTCTCTAAAGCTTTTCAACAATTCCTCCTTGCTGTCTGCATGTGATCTGCAGTCCTAGGTGAATTCCCTTTTCAGCTGGATGCGCTGCGTTATTTCAGTATAGCACTATCTAGACAACTGAAAAAAGAGCAAGCAATTGAATGTATTACTTTCCCCTTATTTTTTATGGAAATAGTGAAAGTCTGGAAGATTTCTAATCTTTGTGCACTGTTTCAATTATTTTGTTTGTTTGCTTTTACATTTACACACACACACATACATATCTATATAAAAAGAAAGCACTATAAAAATTTCTAGAGAGAGCTTCAAAAAAACATTATTTTCAGCTAGTCAGAGGCTTTGTCTCACCATCATGATTTCTACAAGATTCAGTAATTTGTCTTAATTCAGACCATTCTGTGAATAAAATAGTCGCTGTCCTACCAGACAGAAAGCAGATACTCTCCTGCCTCCCCTTGTAAAGCAACCAACAAGCCTCAAGAACAAGGAGCAGCAGTTTCTAAACGCAACAGAACCATTCCTTTCACCCGCTGAACTCCATCCAGCCTCAGCACTTCCCAAAACTGAAAAAAAGATGACACTGCAAAATGTCTTACATAAATTTTGCTGTCCCAGGAGCCTCCACAGCCAATCCAAAGGGTCAAAGTGCTTAAAGAGACCAGATTCTTAAGGGATTTCCAGCTCCCATTTCCAGATTTCAGCGATGACGCAGAAAGCAGCCAGCATCACCCTTGGCAGGTTCCCACTACCACAGCCATTAAATGTTCAAATTTTTTTGAGTGCCTTAGCTTCTTGCAGAAATCTTGGTGAAGTCTGGATAGGAAAAAGCCAGCCAGCAGTACAACATAAAAACAATGCTAATCTATTCAACTTAAATTTAAAAATTTTTTTAATAACATTTTCTAGCATTTTCCCACTACATACAGGAGATTAAGTAAGCAAAATTCTTGATGTCTGCATATGTGGACAAGAGAGGAAACCCACGTGCATTCCCAAGTCTTGAAGCCACCAGCAAAACAACATCTTCAGCGCCAACACGAAGCCCTGCTCAGCACTGCCTAGCTGGGCACTGGCAGCTCAGCAAGGGTCATTCCAAAAAACATACAACGTGGAACAAGGAATTTTTTCCCTCAGCGCTTGGCAGAGCAGTATACTAGCTATCTAAACTTAGACAACAAATACAGAACAAATTAACTGCTCCTGCTCCCCTGGAATTCCAGGGGTCTCCCGGGAGGCCGCGGTGCTCTGTGCCGCAGTGCCAGGCGGGGATGCAACCTGTGGGGGAGCCGGGTGAGCACCCCAGCACACAGATGCCTTTCTCCTCTGCACTCACGCCGACTTGTGGGTGGGAGCTCCAAAAGTGCGTGCTTCCTGCTGATATTTCTGCTTCTCCCAGTTTCCATCAGGGCCAGGAATAACAGGAGAGCAGGCTGTCCCCCAGCCCCTCCTCTTCTGGTCCTGGACATGGCCAGCGGTATGAAGAGCAGGGGCTGAGGAACACGCTTCAGTTACAGAAGCAAATGTTTTTCGGTGCCTCTGGATGTTCCAAGTTAAGCTTGGATCACACTGCACTTAGCTTTCACGCTATCCAAATTACTCCAGGAGGGCCTAATCCTGATGAATAGCTGGGTAGCTATTAAAACTGTTTTCCTTGAACAGCTAAATGGAAATGCGAGGGCTTGACGCTTGAGCTAGCATTTAAAACGGGTTCAGGTAATCAAAACACCAGATCAGAGAGCACTGGGGGTTTTGGAGGAGCTGAGATTCAATTCAGCTTTGAACCTTTAGCTTATTATAGCAAACAATTCCCACCCCCAACAACTGAAACTAGCCATGGCTCCTTGCAGAGACTGATTGGACCTGATCACATGGGCTCTGTATACCCCTTGTGCCAGCAATGCCTCTCGTGCAACCCAACACCATCTGTCATTCTGTCGTGTCACCTCGGGATGCCGCTTGGGAAGAAACATGTCACTGGTCCTCTCTCACTGGAGACATCTGAGATGCCAGGATCGCTATCACAGCCTTCTCTCTGTCCGGGCAGCAAACACCCCACGCAAATTTAGAGCAACAAACAGCATAAAGGCAGCTCCAGTGCCTGGAAATCACTTTTCTGCATCCATGGCCAAGCTGCAAACCAGCATCAGAGAATGACTGGTAAATGTGATGTTCTGTGTAGAGGACAAATGAAGCTTTTCACTGCCACACACCACCAGCACAGATACACAGAAGAGCAATGGATTAAATATAAGAAATTTTTCTACTGTGCTAACTTGCTCCAGGAGCAAGAGTGGCATGAGTGATGATGGGAGTATCAGTGAGGAGCTGCTGAGGAGTGGAAGAGCAAGCAGGAGGAGCCAGCTTGTGAATGGAGAGCCTGTGGATCCCACATGCTGCTCTCATTCCCATCCTCGACCTGATGCTTGTGTATGTGAGGACAGGCCCATAAAGAGGGAGCCCTCAACTATTCAGAGTGGGAGGATGAATAGCGAGACAGTGACCTCAGAGCAGCTCATTTCCTGAACATGGCAGAGCCTCCAGCTCCCCAGGCAGAGCTTCTCCCCCATCACCACAGTGCTGGAGCAGCAGGTAGGACGGGCAGCTCCAGCAAGCTGAGCAGGCACCAAGCCACATGCCTGTGCATGTTTCTGTCCAGAGAAACCACAACTAGAAGAATCTGACTTATTATATCCACGAGATGAAGGAAGAACAGAAACACAGTTTGGGCATTCCAAGCAAATAAACTGGCCTGAGTACTCATGTGCATGGAGGCAGCCATGCTGCATGAAGAAAAGTCATCAGGTATTGAGCCTCACCAGTCTGGTTCTTAAGCAGGCTGCGAGCAAACTATAAAGGATTCCTCTCCAAGCCACATCCCTACAAGGAAGCCCGCATTAAAAAAAAAGAAAGAGAAAGCAACCATGCTTTGAGCTCAGCCATTGAACACTTCGCTAATTGCAGCTATTCTTAAAAACACTATTGTGGGCCCAACCTGACTGCAGAGGCAGCAGATCAGCAGTGCTCCTTTGTGGCAGCCCTGGGTGACTGTGGAGGGGATACCGTGCTGACTGCTCTGCTAAGAAGACAAGGGGGAACGCTTGTTTCCATAATCATAGCCATGTAAAACAATTTGCTATGAATCGTGGCCCCTCAATGCTCCCTTCAAAAAACCTGCTGTTGCATAGCATGAGGACAGCAGCAGTGCTGCAGGGGCTGGACACAAGTAATGCAGGAGTTAACTGAGAGCAAAGGGCTAAGAGCCCCAGAAAGAACGTCAATATCATAGACCTGATATATGAACAAGAGCTGTGATTCAGTCTTCACCTAGGGACCAAAGGATGATGTAAAGATGCATTAAAAGCTTCTAATTTCTCCTTATTTAACCTTCGTTCACTGCATCAGGACAGTGCACACCAGCTAAGCATGCTCTGTGTGCCCAAGGGAAACCAAGCCCAAGCACTATGCGGGGCTCTCCGGGATGAATTCGGAAATTTGGAAGCCACGTAGTGAGATCCCGTTAGGTTGCAGAGCACTGTGCAGAGGCCTTTGGTACCTAATGACGGCTATGGGGACAGAGCTCCCCTCCTTCCAGCTGGGTGGCATGAGACACTCCACAGCTTTGAGAGAGCCCCCAGAAGCCCCAAGGGCTCCTCAATGTTAAGCCACAGGTCAGACATAGCGAAGCAAGGAAGCAAGAGCTGCTGGGGCAGCCCCACACCACGGCCCGTCACCCCCAGAGCTCCCTGAGGGACACGCTGAGTGCCCACAGCCCGCGTGGCAGCTCCCGCTGGCAGCGGGGCCATCCTGGCAGCTGTGGCACATGGCCTCGGCACGCCGTGGCTCGGGGGAGCGTACGGCGCAAGCCAATTGCGTCGCCTGATGTTCAATGAGACCTGACAGGTCCCACCAAGGCCTGCACGCGGAGAAGGAGCCCGGGGCCCCCAAGCTGGCGACGGCGCCTCGGCCCTGCTCGGCCCCAGCGCGCCCGGGGCACGCGGGATTCAGCATTTGGATCGTCTCAGAGCAGCTGGCAGGGACCCAACGGCATGAGCATCATCCCGTCTGCAGGAGCACGAGGCTGCCTCCCAGTGCACTTTTACCCTTGGAGTGTGGTGGGGGGAAGGGCGGTGCACACGCAGGGACATTCTTCATTTGTCACCCCCAGCCTTAGGCTATTTCTTTCTCTGCAATCACCTAAGGGTGAGGAGGAGTTGAAAAACATTACACTGACAGTGCTGTCGGAGCTGCGGATATAGGGCCTTCCGCTCCACGCCAAGCAAACCTTCTGGAATGGCTTGGACACGATAGGTAAACAGTGTTGGGCTTGCTCAGCAGGGAGACATTTGTATTTAGATGTTATAGATAAGTGGTGCATATTTGAGACATCTGAAAGTTATTATTCCAGGCAGTTTCTAAACAGAGAATCGCGGTTGCGTAGCCCCTTAACTCCGAGCTGACAGGCAGGATAATGATTTAAATTATTGTTAAACATAGGCTCTGTTTTAAGTGGATGGAATTCAACAACACAGTAGGTTTAGGGGAGTGGGGGTGTATTACAAAACACAACATTTCCAATTTCTGGAGCACTGATCCACAGGAGCTTCTTCACCAACACCAAGCATCGCTATTCACGCTATGAAAATGGCAGCTGTAGAGATCCTCAAAAGCCAACACCACTCAGCTGCCTTCTGGCTCATTACCACTCCCTCTAATTGCAACAACTTCGATTAAGGGAAATGCCTTTATGAAAGCAAAACATAGCATTTTTCAGACTGTAAAACAGAGTTCACTAGTGAATCAAAAGAATTTTTTTTATAGTGCTTTTGATTTTAAGTGATTTATGCTTCCTGGAGTTCAAGAGGGTTTTGTTTATTATGCTATCACTCTGTTTTTAGCTAAGATTATAGTGATTTGTTCTCCATTGTAAGGCATTTGAAGCTCAACTATTAGGTTGTACTAAATCAGTGTCCTGCAGTTGTCTCATCCATGAGGAGTTTGTTTTCCAGTGTTTTCAGGTCAGTTGGCTACCCCAGGTCCCCTCCGTGCTCAGCTACCACCATCAGAGAAGGCTTCTGGTCCCCACCATAAGCTGCTTTCTGACATGCCAAAGGTTAAGTGTGACAGCAAACACTGGCTCCACACTGCAGCCTTTACACAGGCAAAGCTCCAGCGAAAACAAACCCATCTCTTACAGGGAAAGGAGAAAGGGAAGAAGGAATTAATTTCTTGCTTATTCAGCATCTGATTGTGTCTCTGTGTCACGAGCAAGCTCCCAGGCAGCATCTCCGACCTACGGCATCCTCATTTCCCAGATGGGTAATTCACAATAATGCAGACAAGAGGGCCTCATCTCTGCTGCTAGCATGAAGATGCAACTGGGCCTAAAACAAAAGCAATCCCACCTTGCCACTTTAGGGAAATTACATGGCTGATTAATAATGGATGAGCCTCATAAAGGCCACCCATTCTGCTCATCATGCCAGCATCCTATCCTTATTCTCCTCACCAATAAAGCCTAGAACTGTTTGGAAACTTTAGGGGAAATTGAGTTCACTCACCTAAGCTTCAATAACCATTGTGTCCAGCAGGGCAGCAGCAGCTCAGCACGGCCTTTGGCGTGTGCAACACAATACAAAATCAAGTCATGAAACGATAACTTTGTGCCAGAAACACACTCACGAGGCACACGAGTCAAACCAAGATGAGGCAATTCTGTCAGACCAGCAGCTTGGCTTGCCCACTTTAGCATGTGAGGCGTCCAAAAACTCAGAGGAGTTGAAACCCAGAGTCCCCTGTCAGGGAGAAAAGCAGTATCTCCATCCCACAAAATGAAGGCACTTGTGTGATATGTCTCAGAAAAATGAATAATCTGAGCCTGAATCAGGAGCTGAATCCTTTACCACTAAAACTAAGGCTGGCTTTTTGTCCCTCCCTGCTAACCCCTAGTTATTGATCTGGTTACTCACACCAGTGTGTAAAGGCTTTCTCCTGCAGGCAGTGCTTGGTTGCTTTTCCTGCACAATTAAATCCTAATAAATATTCTTCCCTCATAAAAATAGTGGACTGATCTCTCTCTGGGCATTGTTTCTCTCTTCTCGTGTAAAAAAAAATATTCATAGACCTTGGAAGGAAATAAACAAGCAAACAAAACCCCCAAGTGGGTATAAAAGCTACCAGTGCCCTATTTGAAGAAACCAAGAGAAACACAAAAGGAAACTGAAGCCATCAATAGAACATATAGAAATGCTTCCTTAGCCCTCGAGCTGGACATTGAATTTTTGCAGAGACAAACCCTGCAGGGCCGGCTCAGGGGTCTCGCCTGCTCCCTCCTGCAGCCCTGGCAGCTCCTGCTCACTGACAGCACAGCCTTCACAACAAGGAGAGGTACAAAGGCAAGTGGAAGCGGGATTTCCTCTTGCCAGAAGCTCTGTGTAAGGAAAGGGAAGCCTCCTCGTGCCTTCAAACCCCTCCTGGCCACAGCCCAGCCCAACAAAACAGACTGACAGCATTCCACCCCTTCAATAGGCAGTCCAAGCAGTCCTGGCCTCTATACATAAAATTTGAGAGACAAAGATGTATTGGAAACAATAAATGAATGATAAGGGCCCCAAAGAGAGTATTTCCTATTTATTTTTCATTCTGATGTACTTTTAGTAACTTCAGATAAGCTACTAATATAAATAGTTGAACGCAAAAGGATTCCAAACCCATCTATGTGAAACATCTCAGGGCAGCCCGCTTTGGCAGAAGATCTAAGCACAGCAGTGCTTAGACAGGATAGTTTTAAAAATTCATTACCTAATTCTCATGTCCTGGCACATGCTGATAAAGCCACTGTGTCCCATCCCCACCTGGGAACCAAGATTTCTTAGTTTCCAGAGTAATAAATCCTCATGGGTTCTGCAGTCATCTTTACGCTGTACAGCCAGCGTGGACTCAACTCCCTAACGACAGAAAACTGCAACACTAAAACTGCTGTTGGATATTCTCTGGTGCCACCTTTTCCACCTGTGGCATCAAATGCCAGAACAATAGACAGGTCTGCAAACAAAATTACTGCAGCCTCCACTGCTCTGCTCCACCTCAGTCAGAAAAAGGATATGAAATATGGAGACAGGGTTGCAATCAGCCTTTCTGAGGAAATAATAACCTGGAAAATTCTGACTCATGCTGATTTGTGATCAAGGACTGTGACTGAGATACCAAAAAAAGGAATTGAATCAGATTTTCATGGCTGTGTCAGAATGAATTAATTCTCATCATATAACTGGAAAAGCTTTAACATCAAAGAAGCATTTTTAGAATGACAGGAGGATATGGAGGCTGTGGTAAAGAAGAAAACATGATTATTGTTCTGTATAGACTGACAGTGAGGAAAGATAAAAAAAACCCTAAATATACCATAAAATAATAGCTTGGTCAAAGAGCTGCCGACAGGAGCATCCTGGGGAGAGGACAGCAGATGCAAACACCTGGCACTGCTGGCTGCAAAAATGCCCCAGACAATGCTTATGACAGAATAACCAGCAGTGACACACCTCCAGGAGAGATGGCAAAGTTATCTTTAAGTCTACCCAGAACAGTCTGAGAATCTCCTTGCAGTCACTGCTGGTTTTCACCCTTCAGCCAAAGATATAAGAGGTGGGTGCCTGGCCTTCTCCAGTGGCCACCATTCACCCCATGTCTGTCCCAGAGAGGGGTTAAGATTTTTTTTTTTCCTCACTTTTGTGGTTGTTAGCAAAACACCTAAAGTAAATCAGATGTCAGCTGATCTCACTCTGAATCAAGCTGAAACCAGTCAGGCTATTTCAATTCTAAATGCTTGCCCATAGCAAATATTCAGGTTAGCATAGATAGTTCTTTTTAAACTCATGTTTGCTATTAATTTGAATTAATTTTCTAGGTTGCCCATTATAACTAAACCCTCTGCTGGAAAAATAACTGCACTCAGTACCATATTTTAGAGATGGTTGCTTGTTTTTTTTTCCTCAGCCAAGCAAGCCAGAGATGCTGCTAAGTGGAAGATTTGACTCTAAAGTCCAACTCAATAGACAGGAGTTTATCTGGCAGCAAATTCCAGACACAGATGGAGGAGCGTAAAATCCCTACTGCAAAGCACAAACAAAGGAGTATCTCTCATCTCTCCTCACACAGACTGCTCACCTTCATCCAAATAAACCCTCTGATAGTTAGTTCTGTCAATATTTGTTATTAGCAAAAGACTTTTATAATAAATTAACTATATGATAAAAAGAACCATTGCATGAAGAGGAATGGGTGTTTTCAAGAACAGAACTAAGAGCCATCAATCTAATTCAGGATGTAAGAAACAAATCTGACTCAGATTCTTTGCCCAGTGTTGTTTTCTCCTGTATCTTCATGATCCCTATGATAGACAGACTGTCAGTAGTATGTGCTTGACCTGATAAAAGAGCTCCCTTATCTTCAGGGAACATGCCAGACACTCATGGTGACCCATACAAAATAATTCAAACAAACCCAACACCCTGTGCTGTCCAGATAAAGGGGGAAAAAAAAAAAAGAAACCAAAGCCTTTGGGTTATGAATTGCCAACAGAAAGACAAAATGAGCCACAGTGAAGATACCAGGCAAGAAAAGGATGGTATCTTGGTCACTGGGTCGTCCTTGCCTTCCCCATCAATATAATCTGGTCTCTCTTTGTCAAACCTGTCCCGCCACTGCTTTCAGACAGCAGTCCACCCTGTTTCCATGTTTTCATCTTCCTGCTTCCCTACCTCAGGCATCTGGACCCCTTAAACCTTCCAGCACAGAAACCAGACACATTTTCAAAGAAAACCAAGCACTGCCTGGAGGCAACCTTTTTACTTCCCCTCCAACTTCAACCTGCACTCAGCCCCTCCTGCTCATGTTCTTCTCTCTCTTCCTCCTCCTCCTAAAAGAGTCTTTACTGCCCAGAAAAAACAGAGGCTAATCCCTGCATAACCACTGATTACTGATTAACCACAGAGCACAGGTTTTGACCTAGGAAGCCCTGCACAGAACCCAGTAACAAGCAGATGGAAAAGAAAATGATCCAGCAAAGCACTTAAGCACATGGCTATCTTTAGGAATGTGAATTAACATACTTATTCAAACATATACCTGATTTCTGGCATACCATACAACTACATATGCATGGAGGTGGGCAGGGAATTTACCATCCTGTTGAATTTGGGCCCTGCAGCCTATGCAGCCTTCTTTTCTGAGCAACTGAGAATGGGTTCCAATTGCCCAGCTGGAAACTACACACCTTTAAAAAACAGTATTTTACTTTCCACTGAATTTTCTCTCTACCAGCTTTTATCCCTTAACCTGTCAACATAGAGCATCCTCTGCCTCACCATCAGATTGTTACTTTGACTTTTCATATCTCATCTGGTTTTTTGTGGAGCACTGATCTTTTAGGAATCACACCCAAAACTGAAGCATTAGAAATTATCATAAAAATAGTCGTAATAGTGATGATGGCTCAAAACCAAATTATTTATGTATTTCTCTAGAGTACGCAATTAGGCTGAGCTGAAATTGTCAGTCTCTGCAGCTCCACAGTCTCATTAGCTCCATTTTCTTTCCAAATATCTCTAGCTCTGATCTCCATCATGAGGCCAATTTCCTTCCACCTGACCAAGGAGTGTTATAGACAAGAACCGGAGACTCTCCCGTGTCAGGAATGAAGCAATAAAAATGCATTTTGACAAATGCAGGCAGTGTCAAGGCTCGCCTCTGACATGAACATACACATTCCAGTGCGTGGAAACATTGAATCAGAACAAACAGGGCTACCCATGACAAGAAACCAAAAGGCCCAGTGTTTTTGTCAAAAACATGCTTTCACACAAGCTGTGCTGGGATAACAGAGCGGATTGCTGATGTCTGGGAAGGGCTCAGGAGAGCTGCTGCCTACAAACACCAGAGAGAGCAATGAAAATCAACCAGGGAAACACCACTGCAGAATGAGGAGGAAATGCAAATGCCTTCAGAAACATATTGAATGAATTGTCACCAGTCTCCTAGTTCAAGTGAACATCTATGGGGCTCAGAGGTGCTGGTGTCCTCTGGCCTTGGGCAGGCAGAGAAAGAGGGAACACTCTGCATTAAAGATTTTAGAGGCTTCAGATCTTTACTTGCAAATGATGCAGTACTTATTGGCACAGCACCAGCACGGGAATAGGATTATTGGATTTGAAAGGCTTTTTCCCTGGAGTGGTCTTTATCCTCTTAAAAAGATAGAGCAATTAAACGTTTTTTTTTTCCTGAAGAGAATTAATCGTCTGTGAACAGTCACACTGGTAGCCAGATGCATCACAAGAGATTTTCATCTTCTTAAACACACTATCCACAGAGAGTGGCCAGAAATCTGTTTTATCAATCTTTTATCCCTACCCACAGACCAAAAATTTACCAAATCCAAATAATTTTCATTTCAAAATCTAATATGAGCAGATGGAATGGAATTTAAAAAAAATTATTTTGTAAAGGCCTTTAACATCAAAATGATGCTAATGTCTGAGAATCAAAACTTGCAACTGGACATACTGTTCTGGCCAATAGACATGGAATGCTTTGTATAAATTTCACAAAGTTCTGCCAACATTACCCTGCTATAATTCCAAGAAAACAAGAGGAAGCACTTACCTAGTGTATGTCAGTACAAGGCATGATATTTTCACCAAAAGCCACAACAGAGAGGAAACATGTAAAAATTAATGTCAGAATAACATATTATGAACATGCAATTAAGAGCGCATCATAGAAGAATGCAAGATGGAGATTTTCTTAAATGTCTGAGCAGGAGAGAGGAGTCCAGGCTCTCACCGAGCACAGCACCTTGCAGGATCAGCTGCATCACAAGCAGAGCTGATGTAACATCTGCATCAAAATTGGGAGTGGATTCAACACAAGTAGAACACCTTTAGAAAAGAAGTAATAGCTCAGCATGACTAAAGATGATCTAGTGAATGGCATCCCTGCCCATGACAGAGGGATTGGAACTAGGTGGTCTTTAAGGTCCCTTCAAACCAAAACCATTCTATGATTCTGTGAAGGAGAAGTTCTGGCTTGAAACAGCACAGCTTCAAAAATCAGCCCAGCCAAAATGTTTTGTTTTCTTTAGGATAAGCCAGACAAGGCCTGGAGGAGCTTCTGCTGCTCAGTGTTTGGCCAAAAAGAAAGGATGAGTGAGGAAAAATCCAGGCCAGACTCTGCTCACAGTGTAAAACCAGAGTGATTCCACAGGCAGCTACATGTTTAGGCTGGCAAAATTGAGTAGAGTGGTGCTATAGGTAAGGACTTCTATACTGAGCTCAACAACAACAGTTCTGCTTATGCAGCTTGGGATTAAAAAAAAAAAAAAAGGCAGCAGCTTGGACTACAGAGCAATCTTATTTTTAGCTCTGTTGCTGATATGGATGGAAAACCCAATTTTATTTTATTAAAGGTGTCAAACTTTTTTAATAACCCAGACACCTACAGGGGTAACAATTCACATCCTCTGTATGGTAAATTGCATATTCAGCAGCTGTGAGGCCAGTTAGACATTGAAATGACAAAGTGCTATCTCGGGCCAGCAGAGACATACTGCACAGAGACAGTGTTTAGTTTTATTGTACTAGCAGTGTTTAGCTGTCATCTGTCATACAGGCTTAGTGGAAAGGGCCTCCACAGCTGGAACAGCTGCAATAGCTGGAATTGCAAGATTAGCACAATGAGTTGTTATACTTTTACCAGATCACTCAATTCATATCCAAAACTTACCCCCAGCTCCAAATGCACTCTTTTTGTCAAGCTATAGCTTTATGAATGAAGAGGAATTAGCTTTCAGCATTACAGCCCAAGGTTTGAACGGTTTAAACTATTTGGCTGAACTGAGAAAGGTATTAAGAAAGCTGCAAAGATTAATTTCCTCTCCCAACATATTCCCTCTCCCTTTTTTTTTAAAGACACCTATTACTTACAGATTTTTTAAAAGGAACTATACTAGCCAAACTAAGAAAAATGCAATTATATGTGGCATTAAGTATCAGTTAATAGAATGTATTTAAAAAAAGCAGCATAGATGTCCTAACGGTTTAAATCAAAAAGCTAAGATCTTTGCTAACGTAAGGAATTCTTTGAAATGTCTCTCAAAAGAATACACTGCTACATTAGTGGTGGATTATTATTCTCTAAGGCCCTGTCCACACTAGAAATGTCTGTAACTAACTATAGCTGTGTAATAAATTCAGTATACATTCAATCATTCAAGTAGTTTATACCTTTAGTAGAAGTAAAAGAAAGTCAAAAGCCTTTTAACTGGAAATGTTTCCAGACTCTACTTTCCACACTTCCAACACTTAGCAAAGGCAAGATAAACTTCTTAGTGTAAACCAGCAACATTTACCTCCTTAAGCAACAGCTAAATCAATCATCACAACAGATATTTAATGTGAAGACTCCACTTTTTTTTTAACATAGGGGCCTACCTGTGCAATGTCAGCATCTGAACTACAACATACCCATAACATAAACACCATTTACAATTGACAGAGTTTTCCATATTTCCTTGCATTTTTACGGGTAAAGTGACCCTTCTTACCTGTGTTAGGAACAATATTTCAGCTTACCAGAACTAAAGAAACTTTATAGTACAGGATGTATCTTTCTACTGGTCGCTTTGTCCTGTAGCAGCCTCCATCTTTCTCAGCCTGGGCAATAAAAGCCAGACTAATCCCTTTTAAATTTATTCCTACCCAGGTACACTTGCAAGTACTCTCCTGATGCTGATGTGGACATTTTGTGGATTTAAAGTGCCCTATAGCACATTATGTGCCAGATTTTGTCCTTTCCGTTCACCTGTGGCAATGCCTTCCCCTCCAAGAGGTCCTGCTAAGACAAAGGTGCTTCAGGTGAAAGCAACAGGTTGTCCAAAGCACAACGCTGAGAAAATACCAGCAACCAGCAGAGCCTCCGTGCAACTTTGTAATTCAACACCTCATCGAGACCCGGTGAGGCCTGAAATGCTGATCCCTCAGAGACCTTATTTCACTCGGCATCTGCCTGCTCTGACTTATTTGGTGTTTGCCATTCGCTGCTCAGCCCGAATGCCCCATGCTGACCGTGAGGGCAGGCGGACGCTGCCTTCCCCAGCTCATGGGCACAAAGTCTCCACTGCTGACAGTCAGACACAAAGAGAAGAGAAAAAAAACCCACTGCATTCACACAGCCAAGAGGAGCTGTGGCTTGCTTCAAAGTGCTGTGTCCAGCAGCCTCATCCTCACAACCTAGGCAGGCAGACCTGGAGGACAGACAGACCCTCAAGCACAAGGAGCTGCCTGGGTCCGTGGGTTAACTTTTGGGTGCCTATTGCGTCTGGAAAAACACGTCCGTCTAGAGGGGCTAAGGGAAAGCAGGGGTTAATTAAAATGGCAAGAGATTTGTTATTTATTAAACTGTTTTCACATTTTCAGCTGTGTTAGAGAGCTTTCTGCAGCTGCCATAGAGACAACAGCTACAGACAATAAAACTTTATGAGCAATTTAAATTCTCTCTCCCCTTAGGAGATGGGGAAAAACAAGGACAACTGACTGTTTGCAGGTCTTGTGTATCTTGCCTTCATTAAGCAGGACTCTGTTTAAGCACTTATTATGCTTTTTCATCAGATAGTCACTGACTTCCACAAAAAGGATTAATTGTTTATAGCTTCCACTTTCAACAATACCCTATAAAAATACACTGCAGTCATATCTGATTATCCAATTTTGTTTAGTGCGAAGCACTCCTGGCACATCAGTCTGCTTATTTGCACGTGTCAGAATAGCAACAAAATGGATTCCCGTGGGCAATGGAAAATAAGCTTTGCACTTGGAAAATAAAATAGTAATAACCACACAGTAAAACTGCAGATGCATGAAATAAATTAGATTTATCATCAGTCTTATACCATTAACACCTAAAATTTGCCCATAAATCTACCTTATTTGAGGCTTATTTAATGCTTCTTCTAAAGGTGGCCTGGAGCTAGAGGTTCAAACTACAGAAGAATTGACAGGCATGAAGAAAGAAAAACATTTCTTTCTTTGCCTACAAAATGTGCAACTTCCTTGTCAAAGAGACACCAGCTTGAGGCGTAAGATGGGTACATTTCCATCCAGGATCAATTCACATTTTAACTTTGATACTTTGCAAACATAAAACAATAAGAAGCTAGGAAGAGGATCTGGTGAAAGAAGAGATTTCTCAAATATCTAATATAATATAGAGAACTCTCATTTAATTCTCCTAGGACTTGTACATATATTTATGACTGAAATATATATTTATACTGTTTCTCCTTCAGGTACATCTAATACATGCACATTTAATACACATGCATTTAAAATTTTCCAATCTTGCAAGGTCTTACTAGTTTTTCACATATTTTATATTTACAAGATGTGGTGAGATTTAGCTTTTAACAGGTGCCTCTCAGCGTGCCAATCTAAATAAAATTATCCTTGGTTTTCAAAGCCAAAGCTGGTAAAAGACCAAGAATACTCTGAAATACTGCATGAATGAAAATACTGATGGATGGGAGAAGAGTGTGAACAGAGTCATAAACAGTAAAGGGGTGTGATTGCTGATCATACTAGCCAAGAATTGGACCAAGGAAAATGAGCAAACGTTACCCCACTGGAAACACAGGATGAGTAGTGAGGTATGCTGGAATCATAACTGTTTTGAAGTCCCATTTTTCTGTACTTTTAGAGCACCTGCACTGTGCTTTGAAGGAAAAGACACTAGGTGGTAGGACTAGATGATCTTCATAGGGCTTTTCCTATCTTAACCACTCTGCAATGCTGTGCTGCAATGTCACTGCCCAAAAAACGGGGTGATTTTCAAAAAGGAAAAAAAAATGTTGTGATTTTCAAAAAGGCACCATTTAGAAGAGGCAAACCTGTAATCCCCCACCAAAGGTAAAGGAAAATGCTGAGAAAACTCATCATGCTGTACAGCGCACGTGACTGAGGGAAGTTGCCAACCTTGCTGCCCTGCAGTGAATCCACAGAAAGTGCACATGCCAGGCTCAAGCCTAGGGCTTGAAAGAAGCAGGTTAATATGAGACAACGCCACTTGCTTCCCATGAGCTGCCATCCTTCCTCCATGGCTCTGAAGACTCCAGAATTTAAACAGCTGGGCCTTTCCTTTTCTTTTTTTTTATGCTTTATTATAGCAGCAAGGCAGCAGATTGCTTGTATTCCATTTTTCTCGGACTCTTTTTAAAAGTGTGAATGAGCATGTGTGTATGTTGAAGTGATAACATAAGGACAAGCCACATTTTTAGTAAATATTACTTTAAATTACCCTGGAATGTAAAAGTGCACTTGTGCAAAACTAGCTGCCCAAAAAGGAAAGCAGAGCTGTAAACCATCCTGCCTGCAAGTTGAGCATGTCAGCAGGAGAGTCACTGTATAAGGGCATGTTTACAGGTCACGTAAGCCTGCACCTACACTGAAACTCATGCCCTAAAACACAGAACATGCATGCATTCTGTTGCCACAGACTCCTCTATACGGGCCCTTACACTGTGGCAGAAAACCAGCTGAGACCCGGTGGTCAGAGGAGACCAGATTCCTGGGTGAATTTAAGCCTTTTCATCTCTATAACGTGGGTAGAGGAGAGCAACGAGCAGCCTCTCACCTGTGACTAAGTGTTAGCACTGTGAACCTCACCGCTGAAGCCACCTCAAGGTGGATAAACCAGTCTCTCCTTTTGACTCACTCCAGCTGTGACAGGCAAACCACAGTCCCAGCTCAGTTCAAACTCCCCTTGGCCGCGGTGCAGTGGACCCTGCAAGCCTTTTTTACCTGGTTCATTTCAAAATCCAGCTGGCAAAGAAGCTTAAAGGGCTCTGCCTTTGAACATACAGCAAGGACAGTCAGACCCAGGAACATCTGTGACAGCCACACACACCTGTGCAGTGACAGCAGTACTGACACGTGGGTAATTGTCAGTAAGGCTGATGCTGTGGGTGAAGCCATAAGCAGAAGGAAATGAAAAATTAAGGTACAAACCAGCTGGTTTTTAGTGATGCCAGAATGTTGTGCAATGCCTGTGATGCAGATAGAGAGAGAGAGGCAGGACTGAGCTGGGTAACAAGGCTGATGGCAGGTGACACCTTTTGCTCTGGCAAGGCATTTAACTCTCACAGGCTTTGGGCCTTCCTTCATTCAAGTCCTTCTTTATTAAATCCGTAAGACAGGAATAGTGTCACTAGATTTAGTCATTACCCTGCTTTACTGAGTTCCTTATTTGTGCTGGAAGTGATTTGCCAGTGTAATGCAGATAAGCAAAATAAAAATGTGCAGTTTTGGTCGTTGTCACTTCTGGGAACATAAACGCACACTGTCCATTTCTCTGCAAAGCTGGGATCTTGCCGCGACACAAGACTTACTGCTGCAGGTCTTTTCTTTGGCAAGTCTCATTTTGGAAGTGAAGTTACATTACTGGGAGTGGGGAGGGCGTAATTCTGCAATAAACAGAAAGACACCAGAAATGGTAAAGTTTTTGGTCAGATTCGTACACATAAAAGCAAATGGAGACTGTGCAGAGGTGCAGTTTGACCTGTAACCCTACAAGCATTGAGAAAATAGTGAGACTTAAGAACAAGGAACATGTTTAGGGTAGGGGGCAATAAATCACTGAACTGGAATCTGAAATGCTAGGCTCTTCTGTTCAACATACCACTCCAGCATCCCCAGCCTCCATCAAATGCCCTGCATGCCATACCAGGCTGAATTCAACCATATGTTTGTAGCTAAGCTATGAAATTCATTTGTCAAGTCCCGGGAGTTTTTGGCAAGTTGTCCTGTGCTATATGTGTGGTCTGCTACACTGGAGCAGGCATGCAGAGCACAGTAACGGGTATGTCTATAGGATCCAGGGGCAACACAGCTGATGATTTCCCTTCTCTGACTTTTAGTGCTGTTTAATAATGAATGGAGATGGAGAGGACTCGGGTGGAAGCTGTTTCAGCACAGTTGCAGGCTTAAAGCCTGCTGAAGGCTGCTGGAACAAGCTATAAATACGTATCTGAGCTCCACGCCAACTGTGTAAACTCAGAAGCTGCTTGCTTCATTCAGGGACTTCATACCCACCAAAGAGTCGGGAGCCTGTTGGACTAGAGGTAAGTCAGAGGCTGGCAGAAGTCACATTTTCCTTGTGAAAGGGGATGTGGAAGATGCTAGGACAATGCAGGGGCAGATGACAGATAGGACATTATTTCTTGGGTGTTTCGAAAGGAAACACATAATCCAGAGTTATGGACCCTCATTAATCAGGCAGAGTAGTCCTGAGGAGCCAAATCTCACAAGAACAGCCATAGGATCTGGAGTCATTTATAAGCTCTTCCTAACTGAACCCTTGGGATGACATTTGCCCAAATTCTCCATCCCAATTCAAATATCACCATCTTGGCCTATGAACAGTTGCCTAGTGGCTCTGATTCAAGCTGATTCACAACAAAAGATAAACCTTTCTGCACCTAAAAAAAGAAAAAGCTGCTGAGAAATTCTTCAATTCCTCTGCCTTGTGCAATCCTGGGCCAGGCGTTTTTGCAACAAGGTCAGTCTCATTTCTTCATCTCCTGAACGTACATCCCTCTTCTTTGCTGTGTTGGTTACTATGGGTGGTCCTGCCACCATACTTTTTAATACAGCACAGAATGCAGAAAGGAGGCAGAACTGTCAAAAATAAGTTTAACTGAAGTTTTTGATATAAAGCATGAAACTATCACTTCAACAGAGATTAACAAGCTGCATGGCAGGAAAAAGCCAGGATCTCTCTCAGCCTCAGATCATCTCATCTTCAGAAGGAACTTCAGCTCCTGAAGGTACCATCTAACCTTTTCCATGGTGAAAAGAAGACCCGTGAAACTACTGTTACATGGAGAAGTCCTGCAATTTGCCTCCCGGTAACAATACAAAGCCAACTCTAAGGCTGTATGCTGACACTCCTGCTCCCCCGCAACCTTGCTGCCCTTCAGTCCTCAGAGATTCTTTTCAGTTCTTCTAAGAGGTATAAACTCAAATAGCCCAAACCTTGACAGCCTGCACATCTGAGACTATGACTGAGCCCTCATGAACACCAAACTATCTTAATTTCACCTGAGGATGGCAGAAGACACAGTCACTCAGCAGTCCTCATACTCCAACCCCAACTGTATATCCAACCTTCAGGCTCCAGAAGACAAATCAAACTCCTCTGTGAAAGCAACATCCTGGAAAAACCAGCCACAGATTCTCTCAGGTAATTTGGAAGATAGCCATGTTTCAAATCTGTCCATTAAACCTGACAGAAAATCATAACAGTGCCATCCAGGAAGGATTTAACCAAAGCATGTAAAATGCACTTCCCCACTTCGGCACAGGGAAAGCAGAAGACGAGATAAAAATAAAGTCTTACAAGGTGTATGACACACTCCAGGCTATCCTCTGATAGAGCTACACCTCTGAGCAGAAATCCACTCACTTAGAGATGGCTTCTAGTGCTATGTTGTAGCAGCTGCTTCCCACCTCCCACTGATGTTATATTTACATGCTAAGTTTCAAACACCCACTGATCTAGGCTGAGGTCCTGAGACGCTCTGGGGAGGAACGACAGCTGTTTTCCTGTACTTGTCCCAGCACAGCCAGGGGACAGGCAGTGCCAGGCTGGCCTTTTGTCGGGGATGGCTCAGCACCACCCCTGTGTTTGGACCCAGGTACTCACCTAAGAGCTGCACTCCACGGGTGAGCCCATAGACATCGATCAAGGCCCAGAGGGGCTCTGCCGTCCTCACGCCGCTGAAGAAGAGCATCGCAGCAGAGTCATTCACCCGGTAGAAAACCCGTCCCTTCTTGTCCACCCAGAAGGCTATGATGTTTCCCTCGTTTGCAAACTCTTCTGGCAGAGCCTTGGCCCAAAACCCGCTTTGGGAAACCAAGTCGGGGCACGCATACTTTGGCAGAGTCTCAGGGTTAATCCTCGATGGATCCTTGGAAGTAAAGCCGAGTCGAAGAGCCCCACTCCAGCAACACTGCTTTTTAGTGATCTGCAAAGACAACGGCAGCAATAACAGCATTGGGCACCTGAACACCAACTTACACATTACAGGCTGTATGCATCAAACACTGGTGGCCAGCGTGCAGACAACTCCACCAGATTTAGGAAACAGTTTACCCACCAAACACTGCTGTAGCTTTTTCAGCTGCACACAGCAATGCTGCTGCACACTTAGGATATAATGTCCATATTTAAAACCAAATAAATCAAATTAAATCTATGTGGATAGGTGAAATGAAATTACAGCTACATGATGATTCATTTCTATTTCCAGGGTAATTCCTTTTGGCCTAAGAATAATCATCTCAAAAAATGTGCCAAATATGGCCACAAGACCTTTTATCTCAGCATCTGCAGCAGCAGAGCTCTTCCCACATGGTGCTCAGACGATGGGGTCTCTCATGACCTGAGGGAAAAGCACAGACTCCAGAATCACAGTTACCAACACAGGGTTTTCTGGGTTTCCCAGGCAAGTAAAAGACAGTCTTTTTCTGGTTTAACTTGTCATATTGGATGAAATATTGAAATCACAGCCTTGCAGCAGAGAACTTGTGTGTGGGAAAGCACAATATAGAGTGAAGCAATTGTGAAGCAACAATAGATGTTCTCTTATGATTGGGGAAAACCTACTTATTTCAGCTGTGAATGATGTTTTGCAATACATGTTGGGTATAACTACACCCCAACCTGTCAATATGCAATTACTCAGTGAGGCTGGGGTCAGGAACATCTGCTACGGTTTTTGGAATGGTTCATGTGTCATACCCATCCTTCTGCACCTGACAGACAGCAGGACAAAGGATCACAGATACCTCAAGTCATGAGCTTCTACTCACAAGAACTGAGTCCTGGCCAGTACGGGATCTGTGGGGAGCAGGCAGCAGGTCCTAAACACATGCAGCACATTGAAAACACTACCCAGTGATAAGGTCTCTTTTTTCCCCATGGAAGCAAGGAGTCTTCCAGAGTTAGTATGGTCCTCAGATGATGTCCTTGGTGAAGTTTTTCCTCTCATTTTATTGTCTGAGTATGAACCTGCTGGGAATTGTTCCTCTCAAAGGGACTCAGTCTGTCAGCATCCAGACTATGAAATGAAAGACCTGAGGATGCTGGATCCAACCTTGATGTGGGGCCAAGACAGTTCCTGCACGCCAGTTGACAAACAATCACTGTATCTGTTCACACACTGAACCTGCAGCAAACACAAGAGTACTTGAGATAGTCCTCTTCCATCAATGCCTTGGCAGCCTCAAGCAATTCCATTGCTGGCCACAGGACAAGAACAGAAACATGGATAGGTACCACCTACCAGATGTCACACAAAACTTGTTGCCTTTCTGTAATTTCATGCTCTGCCAAAGCACTAATGGCTCGGATGAATGGCAATGACAGAGACTGAACTGTCCAGGACTGCAGGATTTTGTTCTCAAAAGCCTGGCAGCAGCCCCTCGTGTTCCAGCTTGGAAGCATAGTATTTTCACTAAAGGATTCTACAAGACATTTTCTGTGGACTTCTGAATTCTCTGCTAATCACATTTGTAAAAACTGTGTTTTTCTTTGACGTATTCCTCTACAAGGCAAATCTGGAACATATGCCCTTGGGGTCACAATAATCTTACAACAAAGACATAGTTCAAAGCCTAGGGATTTCTGTTTTATAATTAAAGTATCAGAGAAAATAAATCAGAGCTCAGAAAAAAGTTATCAACAGACAATTTTTCAGTCAAGGGAGTGCTGCTCTTTATCCCTACTTGGTCCATCCAGGCACCTAAACTGTCTACATGAAACACTCGAGCACAGACCTCAGTCCCAGGGACCATGGGAAGCTCCTGCCTGCGGGGTGGACACTGGGATGACACTAAAATGGACTGAAGCAGATTTGCTATTTTATATACCTGTCCAGGGTGGGATGGCATCATGTATGTCCCCAGTAGAAGTGGGGTTAATGGTGTACATGTGACAAAACAGGGAAACATAACACACACACTCCAAGAAGAAGCCTGGGTTATTTTTTGCAGCAAATTTACAGCAAGTCCTAAAAGCTTTCGGGTCTAAGATAAATATGGCCTCATTGTCATTTGTACAATTCAGTCTCTTGCCAATACTTCACAGCAATCACAGGCAGCGTGAAGTAAATATTCATATGGTAATTGAGGCTGCACATGTTCCATGTATTAATCAGCACCTATAAACAGTTCTCAATACAGTCTGACCACAGGCAAACTAATATCCAAATTAAAATCAAGTATAAAGCCTGCCAAGAATTAGACACAGCTGGACAAAGGGTACACAGTTTTGCTAAAAAAGGCAATGGTTAATGATGGACCAAATTCTCTTTTCAGCAGCCACTGCTAGCAGAAAAGCTTGGGAGGTCCACCAGGCACCAGTAGGGGAGGAAAAGACAGAATCAACATCCAAACTGCTAAACCGTTGCTGCTTTCACAGATTCAGGCTCCTGATCTTTACTGCCTCATGCCACCTTTGAGAACTTTACTTCCTAGCAATGCCGCAAATGACATGGAAGAAACCATACTGGAACATTTGTCTCTGAGGCTGCTTGACATGTTCCCTTGAGCCATATTCCCAGAGCTGCAAAATAATCTCGGAATAAAACCTGAGATTAGCTAATAAACAGAATGAAATCTCCTTACTTCTTTCCTCAATTTTCCAGAGGGAGTTTAGATTTTACAGGACCTGAATGACTGGGTTCATGGTTAGTCTGTGGCTGGTAAGAAGGTCTAAGATGCTGTTTTCTATGGGCACAAACAATAGCAAGGCAATTACAGAATGGACTTATCATACAAAAGCAAGGATGTTTTCACATTTCATCCCTCCCTAGAGCACAAGTTCTGCTAAAGCTTGTTGATTACTCTCATGAGACCTTCCCACTGGAGTCAGCAGGAGCTCTGCTCATAAATCTCTTGTGGCAGATTTGCATGCATATCCTTCACATACATTATGCAAGCTAAAATCCCCAAACACACAGAGATAAACAAGCGTGAATTTCCAGAGATAGCTACCTTGTTTCAGAATGAGGAATAAATAACCCAGAACCCTTGCCTAAACCACTAAATCCACTCAAATCTTTGAAGGTGTCTTCAAAAGTGAAATGCTGCTTTCATCTCCTCCCAGATTATCTGTCGCAGTTAGTTGTCCAAAGAGCTGGCCAACGTGGGAAAAATCTTATTAGGCCATGTGAGAGATTCCTGATGGGCTTCCAGCCTGGATAGAAGCAGTAAGAGCTCCATAGAAAGCATAACAAACCTGTAGTGGGGATTTTCTGTCTCTGGGCCTGAGCCTGAAATCACTGAAATCTCCATACATTTCCGAAAGGAGGCATGTTCCTCCTCCCTTGCTCCTTTGCTGGCTGTGAGGGAAGAGGCAGGGAAGGCTGATGTGCTGCTGTAGGACCCAGCACCCCAGGACCTCCAGCAATGGGCAACAGCAAGATCATTCAAACTGGGTATCTATATGGTGACAAACCTTCTGGAAAACTCCTTCTGCACAACTGAAGGATTTGCAGTCAGATCACTCATGTGTGCCATGAACTAAAGTGGCCAAAGAAGATGACCTACTTTGTGCCAATGGAAGGCGTGAAGTCAGCTAAGAAAAAAAACACACAATCCCACAAACTACAGGGCATAAAGATTGGAAAGTATCTGTGGATGAAGTTTCAAGGGTCCCAAGCTCCTTAAGGTGCTGATAATCTGAAAAGTGCTTCAGTTCCTAAGGAGATGGAGGCATTGCTTCATCAGAAAGCAGCTCCTGGTGTACATGGAGGCATGTTGTCTTAGAGGAGCTGGATTTCCCATGCCAACTGCAGCACCAGGGATACAAAGTCCATCCTTCAGGCTACCACAGACACAAAGGAAGTGAAATCAGCCCGCACCAGCAAGAAAAATGTGATGCCTGCAATGTTCTCTCCTCTGATCTTAATGCTATCAGGTGACTGACTCAACAAAGCAGTCAGCAGACCGCCAGAAAGGTCCTTTTCTTAGACAGCAACTGTGACCGCACTGACTGCTCCTTTCATCTTTTCCTCCAAACTTTTGTTTTTCCTGCCAAGTATGTGAGCAAGAACCTTCATTTCCATGTCCTTTTTGACCTCTTATCTCCTGGCTTTCCAACCGATCTCAATTTAGTCTGTTGTACTTGTCTAACATCAATGTAAGTATTTTTGGAACGTGGATTTCCCTTTTGTTCTCAGTTTCTACAGCAGTCAATACCTACTCCAAGGCTCCAAGACCTACAGTGACAAAAGCAGAAGTACCAATGAAGATTGCAGATCTTTAAGGCCAAGATCTGACTACTGTGCTTTTCAAGGAACGACTAAAGATCTGCTGCAAGCATCAAAGCCCAGTACACCCCAGCATTCATTCCCAGCAGCTCCCATGGCAAAAAGGGAAGGTATCATTTACTCACCTTTAGCCTGACTTGTTCATAAATAACAATGGGCCTGTTGCTGAAGGTAATGGCATTGCAGAAGCTAGCCTGGCGCTTCACCACCTTCTGTGTTGTGTCCATGATGATCTGGGAGCCCTTCGTGTGAGGATGGAAAAGCAGAGGGCTGATGGACAGAGTTCCACATTGTGGGATGGGGAGACAGTGCTTCTGCTTGTGGTGGCATCGGTGGGTGGAAGTTGAAAACGACCCACCAATGGAATCTGAAAGTAGAATGGGGAAAAAAGGGTTTCAAATCTGCTGTGAGTAATACGGAAATTTTCAATGCAAGAAAAAAAAATCAGAGGTACTTCAGATAGAAAGTATAGATAAAACAAAAAAAAGTTAGCCAAATCCTTACACTGTAAACCACTGAGGGATTTTAGAGCATCTTCAGCAATAAAAGACTGCAAGGATACTGAAGACTCCTGTCAGGACTATCTGACAGTACAGAGCATGACATTGAGACCGCACCTCAGCACTGAAATCACAGGCCATCTTGAGGCCACAGACCAGGAGAGAACAGAAGAATTGGTTCTAAAACTGGAGCAAAGCACTTGTGAAGTTGCTGTATCAAAGCTGCCACACCTAGGGAACAATCTTCACTTCCAGAGAACTCCTACACAACTTGACCATTCCTCTCACACGTCCTTTGCAACAGCAACTCCATTGATCTTTCACCTCCATGTGACTCTGGGTGCCCTATCCACCCGCACCACGTGCCAGCTCAGGCACACACATTGCTAATTTATGCTCAAGCACCACTCAGCAGTAATGCACCTGGATCTCTCCACCAACTCCCATCCATTCTCCTCTCTCCTCCACTGATAAGAACCTCAGCTGAGATCCCACATATCATGAAGGCATTGATCAGCACACTGTGATTACAGCAAGGAAAGGTAAGAGGGAGAAAGGCTGTGAAGGATGGAGGAGATTACATCTTTCTCCACTCAAGACTACAGAAAGACTTGACGCAGGATCAGCCCAGCCACGACAGCAGCTTTGTTCCTGAACGAATGGACAGGCACGTTTCTTTTCAATGGGGAGCCTGCAGCAGCTCCAGCTCAAAACAACCACTCTACTGAACAAAAGTCATCTGCTTCCTTTTCCTTGTGTGCACACACACACTACATCATGCACATATGTTTGGGAGGAAATACTCCTAAATTTGGAAACAGAGTACCAATAGAATACAGGACTATTCTGCAACAGACTCAAGGACGGTACAAAAGCAAATATGACCTCAAGAATGTGCCAGTTTGTGCTGTAGAGATGCATGACTAAACAGTACTCTTCAAACACACAAACTACAGAAACTAATTATCTATATTCTTCACACAAATTAATTCCTCACTGCTATGTCTTTCTATAGCTACCATAAAATAATGTTTACACCTCTAATATAACTCTTGGTATTGCAATAAAAAGTCCAGACCCTCTTCCTTTCAGCCTTTTGTGTAGTCTTAGCTTGTAGCTACACAAAGCTGTAACAGCACATCATCAGGGTGAGAGTGATTAACTATCAGCAGAACTTAAAATGCTGGTTTCTGATGAGAACATTATAATTCAAATTCAGCATCTGTCACTCTGGCCTTCTCATCTCCTTGCTGGGTTTTTTTCCTCCCATTTTCAGCAACGGTGCTGTTCCTTCAGAACAGAGCAGGGAGGTCATAGAGCAGGGATGTTACCTTTGAACACTTTCATTAATGCTTTATGGGAGAGATTAACCAACTGGAAGTTTTTTGATGCTAGAAGTGATGTGGAATATGTCAACTTCCTTCTGTTCCTCACACACGGAGAAGGAGAAATAAGGTGCAGAGTACCGAGAAAAAGTAGAGGTTAACCTGAGCAGGCAGGTCACGGAGGGAAAGCTTTGGGAGGAACAGACTGCACAAAAGGGGAGCTTGACAGGGGAAGGTCAGGATGCAGAAGCTCACGTGAGCCTGACCCTTTCCCTTTGGAAAGGTCACTGCTGACCTGGGGTGGTGCACCCTGGCTTTCCCCACAGACCGGACTGGGTGGTCAGAAGACAATACAAGCTGCAGCAGGCCCACAGAGAGAATCTTCTCAGGGTACTGCCTAAAACCTGTTTAATTAGAGACTGTCTCATGCCCCAAACAACAGGAGGCTGAATCCCTTCCAGTATCATTAGATTTTTGCAAACTAGGTGTGTTCTCTACTATCACCCCTTTGAAACTGCTATCTTGTGACAGAAGTCGCAAGAGCAGGATCATGCCTGTCTGAAAACAGCCTCTGTGTCAAAGGGCTGCAAACCCAGAGGTGCACCATGGAACCCCGTACAGCTTTCCAGCTTCCATGTTGGGGGTCGCAAAGAAGAGCAGCTGCTCACCCCTTAGATTTGACTTCATTTCTCCATTCATGCCTGGTTATAGATGCTGTCTGAACTATTTCACCCAGCACTGCGTTTGAACCCTGAACACAACCTGCCCATAATACCATAAGCCCTGCCAAGAGCGTAGCAAAAGTGGTAAAGTACCACTTGCTCCCCTGAGCCACAAGGCCATGGACTGGATCTTCTGAAACCTTTAAGTGAGCCAAGGTGAAGGAGATGCTAACAGGAGCCACACCATAACACAGTTGAACTGCTCTGCCTTCCGTGTCCCACTGTTAAGTACATCCTTTTCAGAGCCGTTTGGTAAAGCAGAGTATTTCCCCAAAAGTGGCACACTCCTCCTGCCCTGTGCATTAGATGTCTCTGGTCTCCTGGATCTCAAGGCCTGAACAACATCCTGCATACAACACACTACACACGAGGCAACACTGGGAGTTCTCAGCTTAGAAAAATGCAGCTCAAAGCCTGTTAGGCATTTTCACCAGAAGAGTTCACGCTCTGTAAACACTAGGCATAATCTTAAAGGCTTGGGATTTCTTAAATGCTGCAAGAAATGTCTGGATTTATTTTTTTAAAAATACATTTTTGCCAGTTGAAAAGAGGCACTTATGAGAATATTGTAAAAAATCAGATTGAAACAGACCGCAAGGTATTTAAGATAAACTTCTTACAGCATGTGAAATAAGTATCATTCAGAATTGAAAGAAACAGAAAACAAGACTTTAAAACAGAGCCCAAAGACTGTCATGCAGTAGCAAATGGAAATGACATATCCTTGTCTGCCTGGGGAGAAGGAGAGGTCTGGGGTGGGCACAGAGGCACCTGTGCTGCAGGCAAGCGAAAGTGAAAGGAGCACGCAGGGCAAACAGCACACTACGAATGGAGAAGAGTGATTCAGAATTATTACCTTATCAAAAGAGGCCGATAGACAGTGCCTTATCTGGCAGGTGGCCTTGCTGGATAAGCACTTACAGGAAACGATTTTGAGAAGGAAGAAAAGGAAACCATGTGTGGGTGTGGGGACAGGGACACCCACACAGCACAGCAGAAAAGGCCTGCCCCTGAAGGAGTATCCACCGCCTTTCCAAAGCTGGGTAGTTAGTAGCAGCACAGGGACAAAAAAAATCAACTAAGATGAATGCTTGTAAACCTTACCATTTCTTGAGCTGGACCCATACTTTCGAAAATAATCAGTGAAATACAGCATAACTAGTTACACTGATCCTTTATATTTGTTAGTAAAAAGCTCAGAAAGAGAAAACATAATGAAATTGTTGTGCTAGGCTTTGCAAAAGGATTCTTAAAAGCACAATTTGAAATACAGTTTACTAAAAATAAACATTAGCTTAACACCAGTGGAAAATTGAAAGGGGTTACAAACCTTGTTTTCTCACATGCAGCCTGACCTAGGGCATGTGCACAGAAGAAAGAGAACCATAAATTAATGCAAATCCTCACTGCTTTCAAAAACAAGTTTGCAGTTCTTGAGGGAGTAAGTAATAATGTATCTCCAGTCTAAATCCAACTGTCTCTGGGCCTGTAGGATGACAGTGACTCTGTCAGATTGCTGACACCACAGTAAAGGACTCATCTTTGCATGGCAAGATGACTAAGAAGCCAAAGGAAAGCTTTGCTCCTCCACAGGAAGAGACTATAGCTTTGCAAGTGTTGGGGTACGCAATGATAGAAATGCAAAGGGTTAATTCTAGAGTGTTAAATCCAAATTAAGGAGCATCTGGGGTTAAACTTTGGTGAATTAGGGAAATATCTACAAGGTGGATCCCAGCCAGCTGGTCAGATCTAGCACTCCCATCCAAGACGCCAAAAGAAGTCAAAGCCAAAACATAACTTATTTTCATCTGTGCTATTTTAGCAGTGACAAGATGCATCAAGTGAGCAGGTTCGCACATAGTGTAAGATTTTCCATCTAAATTGCAAACTACAAGACAAGAGGCAGGCGCAGACAAACCACATGCATATGAAAGGAGATAATATCAGTCCTTTGGGGATTTTTTTAACCTGAAATGCAAAGTTGTCAAAGTTGTCTTTACAGTAAGAGATATGAAAGACAACAAGGGTGGTTTTACAGCACCTGTGAGAAGCCTCCCCCCACCCAGTAAAAACCTTGGGCAACAGAAGCTGGAGTTGTCTGCAGGATGATTTGCAATGGATCCATCTTTCAAACTTGACTGACAAGCGGTGGGAAGTGAGTGGTTGATTTGGAGCCCTCAACGTGAAGAAGCTGATTTTTCATTTCATAAAGAAAAATAAAATTAGTGAAAGAGATGCAAAAAGTACCAGTAAGGACAAAGGGCAGGAAAATAGGTGCAACAGGTAAAATTTGTAATAAATACAAGCACAGCAAGACTTTGTCAACGTCAGAAGAGATGACATCAAAGCTTTCAAAACAGAAAGGAAAGGGGGAAGGCTGTGTCCTGAAGATGGGATAGATGCAAGTGGGATCTGCAAGACTCATGATACTGGTGTGTTTGAGGGCATTTAGGAAGACAGGCTGAGAGAGAGACTGGCATTTCCACTGTCTCTCTGCTCAGCTGGGATGTGCATTTATTCTCTATCACTTGCAGTGCTGTAGCTGAGGAACACAGACATGTCCTGTCCAACATACAGAGACAGCAACCTCTGCAGGTTGTGTGACCTGGGAGTCAGGGGCTTTTTTAGCAACACAGCTGAACACCTTGACTTAGGAGTCCCTGGTTACAACCTGGATGTGAGGCTTTACAAAAGCTTGCTTGAAGACAATGCTGAGGCTCTGAGTATCAGTAAGAGTCAGGAGTGTGGCAACTTTCACAAAGCTTGAAAAAAGTAGATAAAAGAGCTGAGGGAGTGACAGGAGAAGAAGAACTCTGCTTCAGTCATAATAAGCCCGAGTTGTTTGTAATATTTTATTTTTTGAAGGCGCAAAATACTCAGAGCAAAAGTTTAGGCTGGTTACAGTAGATTTAAGTACTACAGATGAGAAGTGAATCTGTTAATTGACTACAGGAAGGATAAGGCTTAACTAATGTTTGTTGAAATTACACAGAGAGATGAGAATATGTCTCTGTGCAGAGCCTAGAGAAGACTCTGCCAGATGAGGGAAGGAAAGTGAGGAAGACCCTCAAAATGCAGGAGAGGCAGAAGGAGAGGACAGCAGGGCAGGACTGAGCTGGGGAGGCAAACCCTCACACACACCATCTCCAGGAGGAGCAATCCAGCTGATGGCTCTGCAAGCACTTAAAAAATACCAAGGCTGATCAGGCCCTTTTTTTTGTTGAAGAATAGATGATACCAGGAAGAAAGGTGTGAATATAGTTCTATATGCACGTAAGGCTGTTGAGAAGAAATCTCTTCCCCTTACAAATGAATTTTTAAATTTCACATCTCCAGTTATGATGCTGTGTAATCATTAACCATCTCCTGGTCCCTAATTGGGCACTGTTTACTCAATGTCTGCCAGTCATTCCCAAAAATTCAGTTACTCTTGTGACACACCACAGAGACCTCTGGCACCACTCCACCTCCCATGGATGCAGCCCATCCTTACCAGGTCTCTCCTTGCTCTCTCCCCACGCAAATCCCCCCGAGCCCCTGCGGACAGAAATCCCGCTAAGCGCATCAGAACAGCAGAGCATAAGTAAGCAGCCATATGCTCCCGTCTGCCAGGTGAGGAGAGAGGGGGGGAGCAGCCCCCCTGGAAGATGCTGGGCAGGAGGAATTGCCTTGGGAGCCACACTCCCGGGCTCCAGACAGATCCACGGAAAGCAGACTGACATCCCTGCATCAGCAGCAGCCACTCCTCCCTACAGTAGCTTCCAGCAGTTCCTCTGATCCACAGGCAGAAACAACTTGCATGTGCCATGTAATTATGTTTCTGACAGCAGGGAGGCATTTCTGACCTTATTCTCTTTGCATCCTGGTGATACTGCATCTTTATTATTCTTACTATGGCTTACTTAGGCTAACTTATTATTGTAGGTTGATGTTGTGAGTAGGAAATTAGAAGATCAGAGTAAAAAATCGTGCTCTGGAAGCATCTAAGATTTCTTTCTTGATTTAGAACATTTTTGCTCTGCTGTGATCAGGTAGGCTCTGTCAGCAGTCTAACGAGTAATGTAACAATATATTGATGTCTTATAATAAAAGAAAGCAAATTAAGTCTAGTTTGGTTTATGGTTTAGGGATGTTTCAAAAATGCTGTTTATCCTTCTCTTGCAAATGTGCAGTTTGATAATCTTCTCCTTTTCTAATATCTGATGCTTCATGCCCAGGGTGATGACTGATCTGTCTGTGCTGCAGATGGTGGGACATAAGGAAGAAAAAAACCCAGAACTTTCCATGCCCTGTCCTGTTGATAATCCTTATCTTCTCAAAGATAAGCTGCTAAATTGGCCATAAGATTACATAGAATTTATAAGTTATGTTTGCTTTTCTGACTCACTGCATTAATGAACCCGCTTCTTGCCATAGCTCCTTTTCCAGAAAATGCCCAGCTGGGATAAGCCATCGACCTCTCCCACCTACTGTATCTCCAGTTACCCATTTTCTTAGTATAGATCAGAACTATGCACTGAACATGTTACACTTTTGTTAACATTACAGAATTCCTCCTAATTTATAATCACGTAAACCAAGCCCAAGTAGTCATTGCAGACATTCAACTTAAGAGGTGTCCTGCTGAGATTAGGGCCAGCAGCCCTTCATCCCTCTCTACACAGGGTACAGTACAGATACAAACCTTGCACCCACTTTGAACCAAAGCCTCACAATCACAAGTCAGGTGTCCCCACTGTGGTGCTGCCTGCACTGCTGCTTCTCCCCTTCCCCTCCTGCAACACTGGGCACAGCCGTGATGAGCAGCGAAGCTGCTGCCCCAGAGGCAGCCCTGTCTCACTGCACAGCCACAGTCAGCAGAGCAGCCACTCTCAGAGAGTTCATGACAGTTCATACTGCAAAAAAAAAAAAAGTAGCGACATAAAAGCAGAGCCCAACTGCAAATATTTTACGGCCGCGTAGTATTTCCATGCACTACAAATCAATGTAAAAGATGTTTTCTTCAAGGGGCCTCATATAGGCTGTGTTTTTAAAATGCATTCCCTCTGCTAAATATAAATCAGTAAGAGTTTTTGTTCTTCCAAAAGATTAGCTAGCCTCAGTATTTTGGGATCTAATTCTGGAATACTTGTTGAGGTGCCAGCATTCTCTTCCAATTTAAATAGAGTTTAATGGAAAGTCTATCCTGGGCACATTTTCCATCTACAGTGTAATAGCTTGGAAGTCTGAATACTGAGAGTTCCCCAGAAACAGAGGTAACCTATCAAGGTTAAACTTCATTCATTTGTCAGGATGAGAAAGAATGTGGCAGCAACAGAGAGCAGGAGAAAGCAAACATAAGAGCAACAGAGACAAGCAAATGGATCTGCAGAACCAAAATCCAAGAGCTGGTGTAGCCTACTGACAAAGCCATGCAAAGAAAATGCAAATTAGAGAAGCTGCGGTTCTGAACTCGAGCACTTGAATTTGGTTTGAGTTATATCTGTGTAAAATCAAAGATGTACCCCTAGACTCAAGATGCTGAATTAGGCCCACATCAGGCTACTCCCACTGCATATTTACAATATAACAGGATGCTTTTCTTTGCACTCTGTCATCAGTGGAAAGAGACAGGGTATTTTGCGGAGCATATCAGAATTTTGCTTCTTATCTGGATGATCAGCTGGAGGATGCTCCCATACCCTGAGTGTCTTGTTTAGCACAGCTCCCTAATCAGAGACCACCTCTAATCAAGAAAGACATGCACTGGGATGAATGGTAAAGCAGTGGAAGAGCGTCTCCTCTTACCCAGCTGGAGAGTGTAGATTATGTTCAGTACCACATATCATGAAGTTTTATGCTGTAATGCCACTTCTAAAGACTCTCAGAAGGCAGTTTTTCTTCTATCATACATGACAATTACACTTGGAGTGTGTCTTTTTTCTAATATAAAACATCCATGTAGAGTCACTTCAAGATACTGTAAAGTTAGGTCATTTTGTGTGTAGTCTTGTTTAAAAACACAGTGCTCAAGCCATTCTTGTTTCACACCCTTCCTCGTGAAAGTCCCCTGCTGTTTTTCCTTGCAGGGTCTCTTAAGAGCATGACTGCCAGGAGCAGCTCCTTACCCCATCCATATTTAAATCTGTGAGGCGCAGTGATCTTCTGCCAAAATTTTCTGGTGTTGATGTGCCCATGTCCCCAAACTCAGGTCACTGCTCTTTCCTTCCTGTAGACTGATAGCTGGGGAAATACTGTCACCCAGTACGTATTTTCTACACCTTTTTTCTGTCTCTTTTAATTTCCTTCTGATCAACTGAAAACTCCCTTTTACAGCATCAGAAAATTGCACTGCTCTCTTTGCTGTTAGCTGGAACAGTCTCCAAATGATTTCCATCCACATCAGTTACCTAAATATCAAAGACTTCCATTCAAAATAAAGTCCAAAAGCAGTCCTAAAGGGAAGTTCTTTAAATATATATCTACTCAGGGTCACCTGGCTGCTGTTTATGCTGGGGGGGTTTTGGAGAGTTTATGTTCTTGTGAAATGGAATATGAAAGTGCTTACAGAGGAAAAATGACCTGAAACTCTAGTCTTGCTCCACACTGACTAGACCCAAAAGACATTGATTCCACTGGCTTTATTTCCTGTTTGGCAGCAAATAAATCCTTAAAGTAAGGGGTTATTTGAGATAGCAACTTATCAGGCAGGTCAAAATTTACTATTACTTTTACTATTTGGCCACATTTAACATCCTCTTAAATGTTTCAGATTTATAGGAGCTACATATTTTTTTTAATTCTTCCTTTCCACTCTCTCTTCCTCTGTCCATTTCTCCTTGAGGAAAACTCACAAAACGTACAACCTTCCTCTCTGCTTTCTTTGCCATCCCTTCCTCCTTCCCCCTCCTCCTCCTCCTCCCTTGTCACAAGTACAAAAGTTTCTCAGACACTTCTCTCTTTCAAGTCTTCCCCTTCCTTCACTGGCCAAACTTTATCCAGCATATTTCTCTCTCACTTAGGTTTATGCCTTTTTTTTTTTCAATTTCTTGCACTGTCCTGGTTTGTTCTCCTCATGGTTCATACCTTCTCATTTAAAAAAACCCAAACAATGTCTCGTCTGTCTTTCCCTGTCTCGTGAAGTACAACAGGCCTGTGTGATTAACCAAGGCTCTCCAGTCTCACAAAGTTATAAAGAGATGGATTTATTTTGGCAGACCACTAGTTAATCTGTAACGTATTCCTGCAAAGTAATTTGCACTGGGTACTAAATGAGGCAAGAGTTTGTCATCAAAATGGCATATTTTTAGGTACATTGCTGGGATGAAAGCACAGAGCTCCATGCCTGACTCCCACCATCAGCCTCTTAAACTCCCAGTGCACCTGGCAGAGCCAGCACAAGCGCCCAGATGTAAAGCTCCCAGCCCAGGGCAGGGCAACAGCCCTGCTCTCCAGCAACTTCAATGCACAAATAGAAATTATAAGCAAGAACTTTTGCCCAGACCAGGGAGGACTCCAGAAGCATTAGAAGTGTTAACCGCTACACCATTAAAATATTATTTTTTTCCAGGCAAATAATATAAGTAGTGCTGAGGCAAAACCAGGAGAAAGGGCAACATTTCTCCCTTTACGCAAGAATTTGGCCCTCTATGCACACATTCCTTCATTAATCTGCACTTTCTGTACCACAGTCACAAGTGGAATCTAAATTACTGACTTTCCCACTCTCATCTGGCTCTGCAGCACATCGCTTGCACCAGTTTCAACACCCTTTACCAGTAAATAACTCTGTTTCTTTAGCAGACCAGAACTTGAACTTGGACCACTGAATTAAAACATGAAACTTCACCAGCCAGTCACACCATAAAGCTACAGTTTATTTTAACAAAAATAAACAGTATCTCTGGTGCTTATTCAAAGAATGAGTGTGAATACTATTCCACCATCCTTCCTAGCAATTCCCATGCCAGAACCATGAAATTATCACTTCACATTTTGCTACAAACAGCTGCTGGAGCAGTCCGTATAGGAACTTGCTTTCCTTAGCATTTGCTGCCATAGGTCAGCCAGTAGAAGACCAAGGGTGCCGAATCCTTATTGCCTGAGGGCAAGAGCACATAGATCTGTTTTATTTCTTTAAAAGTCATCCTACCTGCTAGCCACCACCTCATGCTGAATCTCACAGAGACAGAAAGAAGAGATGGGTCCTGCCCAGAACTGTTTACAGGTTGCATAGAAGAAAAGAAATAGGAATAAGAGGAACATAACTTTGTAAGCAAGCATATGTTTTATCTGATTTTCTGTTATTTTAATGAATCTATCAGGATTCATGCTGTTCCACACCCATGGCCACTGCTATTCCTTGCTCCAGAGGACAGCAGGAGGTGACTCCACACCTCTTCTGTCACCACAACAGCACATGGAAGAGTTCTAGTCCTCTCTGATTTGCATAGGCAAAAATACACCTCAAACTAGAAGCTCCAAGCCCTTTCATTATAAGCTCTCAAAGAATCCCCTCAAACCTTCATGATCATTTTCTAATGACTTGGGTAACAGAGTCAACCCCTCAAGCTGTTTTGTAGAGATGGTACCCCAATGTTTCCTGTGAGAACACACCAAGGGAGCTCTGCCACCCCTGGCTTTGAAATCGTATTTAACATCAGTGTGTAAAACAGGAAAAAACTTCCCAATGATTCAGTTTTCATCAATTCTACACTGCTGCAGCTTTACTTGCATGACCTTTCCTGACACAGATGACCAGTTACCATCCACTGAAGCTAGGTAATATACAGCAGGTGACACGGGAGGAACATCATGAAGATGAAAAGTTGACTGCATTTCTAAATAGCTGAAGGAAGAGAAACGGGCTAGAAAAGCAAGCCAGCTTGGAATGGGAACAACACACTCTTTTACAATTCATGCAGAGGGGCATTTTTGCATATTGACGTATTGATAAGAGTAAAAAGAGGAAGAAATCTGATGCCACACAAGTCAGAGCATTGCTCCTGATGAAGCCACATTCATAGTGTGACTGCCTTGACGACCACGTGTGAACTGGAAACAAGCCTAAAGGGCTCAGGGGACTTTATTCTCTTGGTAGAAAGATACATATACTATTTCAGAAAAGCAAGGAGCAATTAAGTGTGGACACCAACTCATCCATCCATTTTCCTTGCTTTTTTTAGCCTAAAAAATGTGCAACATCCTTTAAACAATGTTCAGATAAGAGGCAGTTCTTCTGGTAAGAAAGATCAGTGGAGCTTTAGTATTTTTGGAGGGATTTGTTTTTTTGGTTTTTTGTTTTGGTTTGGTTTTTTGGTTTGGTTTTTTTTTTGTTGTTGGGGTTTTTTTTGTTTTGTTTTGTTTTTTTGGTTGGTTGGTTTTTTTGAGTACATAAATGCTCCTGTTTTTCTAAGCCACAGCACTAAATTATAATGTAATAAGGACCACACTACACCCCTGACAGATGCTCCTTCCTGACAGCACAGAGAGATGCAGCTGTTGAACTGGAGTCTGCAAATCCAGACCTCTGGGCCATGAAGCATTTCCCTGATTAGTTTTCTGCACCCAAAAGCAGATCTCAATTCAGAATCTGAACCTACTGCTGTTAATAGAGTACACAGAGGAAAAACACAAAATATTTGTTATCAAACTGAAGTTGCAAAAATCCCAAACTGCTATCAATCTGTATTTTTTCCCCCAGAGGGTACACTTCAAAATCTCTGGAATACTGAAGTTATTTAGGGTAATTTGCCCTTATTTACACTTTATTACGCTGCTCACACAGTACTACACACCCCACTCTGCACTGAGCCAGCAGTACCAGCCATGGGTGTATCACAAAATTACCACTTCTGCCACACCACTAAAGACAAAACTGATTAAGTCTGTCCATGAGGGTTAAAGCATGGTTTTCCAAAGCACAGGATTAGGAGAAGATGGAAAGTATGTATTGTCATGTATATATAGAGAGTCAATAAATCTCAAAATATTCCACTTATGAAATGCTAAAGAGCTTCTGAATCTCCAAGCAACTGCTTGTACACTGGTCAGTCTGAAGCTGCAATCAGCTTGGGATGAGGCATGACCTGGAGTCCCCAGGGAACAGCTTTGCTGTATGAGGGGTCAGAGCAGAAAGGTCTCTGTGGGATAACCCATGAGTGGGTAAAGAGAGGTCAGGTAGCCACTTTACAGCCAACAGGATAGAAATATCTCCCAGCAAAATGGCTAAGGTTGCAGGATCTCTGGTGAAAAGCATTGTGAGAGCTGCAGTCGGCTCTCACAAACATGGTGAATGACTCTGGCACTCTTTCAAATCTGTCTGTAGTACATTTGTAGGATATTTCTCTGAATTTTATCCTTTCTACCATGAGTACAGAGAGCCTGAATGTTTTATCCTTTGTTTGATAAATGCCATTGCACGCCTGTGTAGGAAGGATGCAGGGAACTGCAATCACTGCATCTCCATTTTCAGGAATTAATTTCTAACATGATGCAGTATCTTTCGCAGCATTCCAAAGACAGCACTGCCCACTTTCCTACCTAAGCCTGACTGCTAGAAGCCATGCACAGAACAGCACAGGCCAAAGAGAGTACAATCATTTTATAGTCAGCAACCATCCAGAATCCACGTGTTGAGATACAGAGACACAATATCAAGATACTGAATCACCCACCCTTGCTCAAGCAATAGTGCCTTAGGTGGGTCAGAAAGGAGACAGGTTTGCCCAGGAACCTTGTCACAGCCACGCTGCTTGATCAAGGTCTCTTCGGCCAATTTTGCAAAGCCACTGATATGCAGAGAGATTAAGAGAAGAAAAACAGCAACTCCTACCATGCTGTAGCTCCAGCTCCGTGTGAGATCTGTATGGGACCAGCACCCATCAGGACTCCCAATCTTGCACTCCTTCTAAGCACATAGCTTCACTCAGAATCATAAAACAAGAAGGCAACACAAATGATAGTCTCTTACCCTTCAGAGATGAAAAAACAGAGGGTGGCATTGAACTATTTTAAGATAATAAGAAAATAAATTGAGCAATTCTCCTTTTGCAAGTTGCAAGAAATTCATATCATCAATGATGCCTTTGTAAAAGCAATTAGATTCTTAAAGCTCTATTTTATATTTGATAATCTGATTCTATTTGGTGTGCAAAGACAGAAGTCATTTTGATCTGGGATACTTCAGTACATTATAGGCACCCATATACTCCCATCTTCCAGAGAGACTTTTTAAAAAAACTTTTTCTTTTTTCTCTCAGTCTCTTTGTAAGCTGCCATTTTTCTAACCTTTGAAAAATACCAATTCTTAACAACCCTTATGTCTTCAGCGAGTCTTCAAACAGCCCTAGAGAAAAGTAAGGTTTTATTTAAAGTACTTTTAGTTGAGTCAGTGAATATTAAAGATAGGCAGATCAGAGATGAAGCTGTGGCTTTCAAAACTCTCACCCAAAAGCCTTTCCCTTACTCTCCTCCTCCCAAAAGCTAAAGAAAATGAAACATTTCTATCTTTCTTCTGACAAAAAGCCTGGTCTGATGAACAGAAAATAAAATCCAGGATTTATTTTATTCCAAAACAGTATCCCAAACACTCTTGCCACCAAGCTGCCATTTGTCCAGTTTCTAAAATTTAGGTTTTCCAACCACGGAGAAGATAAAACCATGGAGAAATTTTCCTTAAGCAAAAGATGTTTACTGGAAATCTTCTTTACTTTACAGCAGGAACCAACCCAGAGCAGGGATCACATTTACGCCAGAGCTCTGACAAATGCCTGTTGAGCTGCAGCACTTAAACCACTTGCATTTTAAACAGCAGTTTGTCAAGTGATACTAATTATTTGGGAGGTCTCTGCTCCTAGAAACGTAAACATTTCTTTTCATACCAATCACATTTCCTTTTCCACGTGGTGCTTCCAGCAGAGACTGAAATTAAAATGGCTTCTTTGTGTGCCACAATGTGGTTTATGGCTCAAATCCCCCTCTACTCTTGCAAACAGGGGATAGCATTGCCCTGGGGCTCTCCACAGCACCTTCCCATCCCTGCTTTGCAGGGAGAAACCTCCTCTCCACAGCTGGAGAGCCCTCCCAGGATCAAACCCATCCACTTTTCTCAAGGCTGCCCAGCTTCCCTCTGGCTGATAACATAGGTCTGGGACTTACAGTAGCCTGAGGATCACTCGAACTTCATAAAGCAAGCTAAGGGCTCAGTTGCTAGGGAGCACTGCAGGGAACTGACAAACAGGCTCTCGCAGGAGTCCGAGTCAAAAAGCCCACAACCAATCCCCAGACCGGCCAAGGCGCAACTCAAACACAGGCACGTTTCCTTCAAACTCTCTCCTGGTTCAACAGGCACTGCCTGGGCTCTGCTTAAGCCAGGCCACAAGCCTCAGAGTTTCTTGAAAAACACAATTTCAGTCCCGCCCCGGTATCTCACAGCAGGTCCTGCATTTACTGACAAGTCTATGGGCCAAAAACTTCCAGTGTTGTATCCGCACGGCGCCACGTGGCTGCACAGCAGGGCCTATCACAGAGAAAATCTGGCAGCGACAGCCAGAAAATGTTTCATGAAATCGCAGCAAGTAACCCAAAGACTTTACCAGAAGCGAGACTAAACCAGCATTTTCAGAGTCACACTGAGCCACTTGCGAGTCACTTGTGGGAACTTTCTTTTTAGGGTAGTCAAAGATGGGATCAACCTGTGCTATTCAGGCAAACTTTATAGAGAAGTCACATCCATCCTTCTTGGGACAAGTGTTGGGTCCTTTTCTGTTTTCCAGACTTCATTAAAGCCTGCTGTGAGCAAGTTGCTGAGCCCTGGGAGCTGACCCAGCATGTCTGGGAAGGCCACCTGGCATGGACCTGCATCACACAGCCTCTGTGCAGAACCACCCTGTGAGGTACAACGCGACGGGGCAAAGTCAGACCATGGGTATGAGTGTTACTTGACCCCTCCATGTTCCCTCTCTGTATCAGGATGCGTTTACTGGTATAGGCAGAAAAGGATGTAAACCGAACCACGAAAAGGAGCTGATTTCCATAGCAAGGTGCCTTGGTTTAGCACAAAGGTTTCTCATGAAAAAAAATATTTTAACTTAATGGAGAGGGCAAGAACTTCAGATTTCTGCTGATGCTGGCTGTTAGTGGGGAGGCAATCAGGAGCACACTGTATCATGCTCATTAATGTACACAGCTTTTATTATATGACCATTTTACTATTTTCCTTCTTCTTTAAAACAGAAGTGCTGTCGACCTTTCTAATGAAGAAAGTATGTTCATGCATCCGATCAACCATCATGTCTCACTCTGAGCCCACCCCCTTTCAATTATCAGGCCCATGGTAAATCTCAGATAAACCAAAGGACTCCTCTCCCCAGCACCATCAACTGCAGTCATCGTGAATGTTATTTTTAATGCCAATGAAATAAACTGTCCCTTCAAGAGGCAATCAAGGTGTAGTGGTTTTGGTTCACCAATTCAAGTTTGTCAAGTTTAGTTTATGGTCAACCTATGACACAAAAACAGAGTCAAGGAACAGAAATACTGGTGAGACTAACTCAACAAGAGCTACAGAGAAGGTGGCTCTGACTCATTTTAGACTCAGAGAAATACATTTTCAAAATAAAACATTGATTTAGAGGGGAATAGATAAGAAGAAAAATGAAAGGACAACAGTGATCATAGGGATCAACCCCAGGGCAAAGCCCAGGGACCCACAGGGCTGAAGCACATGCACTGACCATGGGCACATGCACTGGAAGGCCTGTGGCTCACAGCCATACTCGTACAGCTCAGCACCCTGCTGCGTCATCACTGATCCCCGATAACCCCCGAGAGCAAACATTAATTCCACCGTTTGGTTTGCTTTCACTTTCCAGAAAACTCCCTTTCCTTTAGGGTTAATTTTTCAGACTGTTCTTGATACAACCCTCTGCACACATAAATATCATTAATGTAGAATTCTTTATTGAGACTAAAGTGGCCATATCAGTTTTGAGATTATATGTATAGAGACAACCTCTTCTTAATGTCTGCAATGGTAACCATATTTGTTCAGTTAATTTATTTTATACTATTAACAATATGAATCTTCAGGCTGTGGGAGTACTTGCTCTGATTAAGTATGCAAATGATTCCCTAGAACATGTCAGGGGATCCTACAAACCTTCCTGAAGAGACACCTGCTGCCTCTAAACTAATTGAATGATAGATGAATATATCACCCCCAATTCGTAAGCAAACGGGAGAAGTAAGGAAGAGGTGAAGAAGGATCAGAGCTAAGAATGCATTCACATAGAGGAAGGAAAGGAGCAGTCAAAGAGGAGACAAATAAGACAACAAAATCTGACAAACAACATTCAGTCCCAAGGTCCCACCTGAACAGAGCATCAAGCTGAGAGAAAAGTTAATGAGAAAATGCCATGAAAGCAAAGGACAAAATGAAAACAGGAACTGTCTTTGCTTTCACCATTGTAGCAAGATCCCTACACTCAAAAACTGCCACAGCTAACGGAAAACTCATTTGCCTTTCATAAAAAATAAAACTGTTTTCAAGTATAAACATGGTTACCCATAAAATTTCTACATACAGAGATCCTACACTTCCTGTCAGAAGTGTTGTCAGCAGCTGATAATGCTCTGTTATCGATCACCTTGCGACACTGGCAGGTGACACAGGTCAGAGGCACACACTGAAATAATCTTTGGAAGTTCCACTTTCAGCAAATGCCAACACTGCTTTGGCACCCTGCCCAAGGTCTTCTGCACCAGTTAATTCAACTCTGAACAGGATTAATTCCTCATACACACAGACTCTTTCGCTTTCAGGGCTATATAGCAATTGTGCTGAAAGCAGAAGGAGTTTGGAAACAACCTTTTCTCCTCAGTCCTGTATTAGTTCTCAACAAGCAACTGTCTGAAGGATACAGGAGATGTTCATCCCTTAGTTAGTCTGATCCCATCATCAGTCACTCCATCAAATGACAAGTTATCCCAAAATCTAGGCAATAACTCAGAGATTATTAAAATATAAATCAACAGTAATTTGCACAGAAATCTCACTAGCAGTTGGTGTTATAAGGTCTTCATGGGTTTTTTTGGTGTTGCTGTTTCTTATTTCTTGTGGGATTTATTCTTATTTCTTGTGGAACAGCTTTAATCAGGTGTAAGAAGACAAATTATTAAATTAAGAATATATGTGTGCATTAGAGAACAACGCTGTTTAGTGATATTATCTGCAAGAGTAAATTGTGATAATTGGAATGGTTATTGCAGTATAGGCAATGAATAGACAGTGAGAAACAAAGCATGCAGCTGATTTCAGTACTTGCACATAGATACACCATTCAACACCCTACAAGGAATTCAGAGAAAGAAAAAAATAGAGCTCTATAGTGCAAAGTAAGACTTAAAGAAGTTGCATGCCATAGCCATTTTTCACCAGGGAAATGGCCTCTACCCTCTGCTCTTCCCCAAAGCCCTCCAGCCACTGCTCAGCAGCTGTCATGGGGGCTGAGGCTTCCACACAGCACCCGAATGTCCTGGATCTCCTGCCAACATGTGTGAACAAGACCCAGAAATTGTCTTCCAGGAGAACAAAATGTGGAGGAAGGATCGTGTCAGGGCTCCACACTCTTTAGTACAAGATAAATGACCAGCCAGGAAGGAAAAGAAAGTCCATGGAAAATGAGATGCCAATGAAATGGGAAATTAATCCAGACAGCCACCCAGAAGCCTATTGCCATGGACAAAGGAAGTCCTGCTATACCCTAATTCCTGCTTCCTTCTTCCATTTTGCAGCACACAACTCTGTGGTACACACCACACAAAGACACACGAGCTATTATTTATACTGTATTCACAACTTACAGAGCACTTTCCACAAGCAGCTTAAAAACTCAGCCGTTCCAACTGAAAACCACACCTGTCAATCAGCACCACCTCCCGGGCTAAAAACCAGACATACTCTCACTTGGGACTTCTTTGCAATTACATCGATGCCATACAATTGCAGTTTGAAAAATGTGGCACAAGAGACCTTTTCCCTTGCTCCTTGTAAAAATGACTCCACAGCAAAACTCTGATAAATGCCTGTGATGTGAGTAATTAAAGCGAAAGTGAAACGAAGCCCTGCAGCGAATGATTTATTAACAATTACGACAGGTAGTAGGGACAGTTATTGAGCAAATGTGCAGATACGCAGACTCACACGTCCCCTGCACGTGGACTAACCCACAGTGTACACTCTAGCTAGTCAAAAGCCCTCTGAAGAGATGTGTACATGTCATCACTTACCTCTGCACATCTACATACACTGAATCCCTCTCCAACACAGTGCAGCAGCTTCCTTGGCTAAACCATCATTTTGTGTTAGTTTCGTTCTGAGTGAAAGAGACATAAAAAGTGCCCAGGTGGTGGGGATTTTTTTTCCTTAGACTGAATCTCTTAGATTTGGCCCCTAAAATCAAGAATAGGATCTTCTACAAAGAGCAGTTCACTCATGGCCATACGGAGGAATGAAAAACTACTGCAGCAGATGAGAGCTGTATCGCACACATACGAAGAACACAGGTATTATGACATATGCATCTATTAGACATTTTTTTCAAGCATGATTTGCTAGCAAGTAGTTTAATATAATTACTTAATAAGCCCTGACTGTGTTATAGGAATACTGTAATATACAGTCATTCTTGTAGAAACCAGCTTTCTATGAACCACAAGGAACCATATCAACATTCCTGTTTAAAACAGTGTTAAGCGCCACATATACAGATATTACATCTTAAATAGAAAGTAAACATCCTGCCCATTAAGGTTGTGTTACCTCTGAATCTCGTATTTCGACTTTTCTTCTCACTGAGTAGACTGCCCTGGAAAACACTCCAAGGACTTCTACGGAGGGCGGTGGGAAAGCGAGAGGGAACGGGAAAGAGGAGCAGAGACAGCCACAGTGCCTGGTGCAGGGACACAGATGGAGACTGCCTGAGTGGGTTTCAGCACTGCACAGAGAATAGTCCCACGACTCAACATCTCAAGCCATCAGATGACTCCTTGCAAAAACAAAGGTGCTGCCTTTCATGGTGTAAGCCACTGGGGTTTGTTTGGGAGTGAGGAATGAAGTCAGAAGTGGATCTCTCTTAGGAAGCTCAGGTAGCTGATGCTTCAGTGATGCTAGCTAAAAGCTTATTTTCCCTCCCAGTCCCATCAGGTGGGAAATTTTTCCTTCAAGTGGCTCAGGGCCCATTCAGCACCCATCAACTCCACCATTAGGGCAGATGAGCATTGCTCTGCAGCCATGTATCAATGGCAAAGCAGCATTTTCACCCAAGGACATGCCCATGCATGTGAGCATGTGTGTACCTCACAGTACGGCCCAAATAGGATCAGCAGCACTGGCTTGCAGGACTTCACTCAATAGACCCAAGCACCAGTGCAGGTCCAGGGACATCCAGTGTCACTACGATAGCCATGCAGCCCCGCGCATGACGTGTCACCCACTTGTGGCTTTTCTTGAGCCAAAGGATGTTGAGTCTCCTCTGTCCAGCAGGACTGCTGTGTAACTTTGCTGTTTGAAAGCAGATTTGTGAGTGAAAGAGGGTAAAATGAAGCCAGGTGTTCCTCATGATAGTCTGTGTGTGGTTGCACTTGACTACTATAAACCCAGAATCACAGAATCATTAAGACTGGAAAAGACCTCTAAGATAATCAAGTCCAACTCTTAACCAGCCCTGCCAAGTCCACCACTAAACCATGCTCCTAAGCACCATACCTACATGCTTTCTGAACACTTCCAGAGACAGTGATTCCACCACTTCCCTGGGCAGCCTGACTGCCCTTTCAATGCAGAAATTTTTTCTAATATCCAATCTAAACCTCTCCTGGCACAACTTGAGATCATTTCCTCTTGTCCTATCCCTTGCGACTTGGGAGAACAGGCTGACCCCCACCTCACTACAACCTCCTTTCAGGCAGTTGTAGAGAGAGATAAGGTCTCCCTTGAGCCTCCTTTTCTCCAGGCTAAACAACCTCAGCTCCCTCAGCTGCTCCTCAAATGATTTACTCTTCAGACCCTCCAACAGCTCCGTGGTTCCTTCTCTGGACTCATTCAATTACCTCAAGGTCCTTCCTGAATTGAGGGGCCCAGAACTGGACACAGCACTCGAGGTGCAGCCTCGCCAGTGCCCAGCACAGGGGGACAATCCTGGTCCTGCTGGCCACACTGTTGCAGATAAAGGCCAGGATGCCGTTAGTTAGTCTGGGCACACTGCGGGCTCACCTTCAGCTGGCTGTCAGCCAACACCCAACCTCTGTTCTTACATCAGGGTACCCACATTTTTTAAAAATCAACTACCTGATTTTATGGTGTTTTTGACAGGGTGCCTCCCTCAACAGCCATTTCAGGAGCTTTTATCTCAATTTACTTTTATGACCCTGGCAAGGTCAGGGTGTGCCCTGGCAGAGGCACTCAGCTCTGGGCACACATCAGAGGGAAACCTGCTGTCTCCCCAGGACCAGCTCAGCAGAGCATGTACAGCATCTCCCCACCTGAGCTAATTTCCAGTTAACAGTTAGGTGCTTGTAAAAATCCCAGCCCATCCTTGCAACACAGAGAGGTCACTGGAAACGTCTGGAGGACATTGGTTAATCACCGGTGCTGTCTAAAACAAAGACTGTAAATCCTAAGGCTCGATAGAACTCCTTTCAGTATCGTTACACTCACTTTCAATTAAATTTACGAGAAATGGATACAGATTCTGTTCTCTTTCCTCAGCTATTTTGAGACACATCTGAAACACAAATATTCAACAGAAAGATGGAACTGGAGGAACAGTAGCCACAGACAAACCACAAGTGCAGATGTAGTCTGATTTTGTTAAATGTGCCTTTGTAGCATGATTATTTTTTTTCACATAATCCCTATTTTTTTTCAAGCATCACTGTGCTGAACAGAGCAGTGCATCACCTCTGTATATAACACAGTCTGTAGCCCCTCTGTTTGAAGAGGAAAATTTGAGTTAATTACCCACGTCACCTCATTATTCTCCATCTCCCAACAAATAAAAATTAAAGAGAAGCATGCTTGCTGGAGTAGAATCGCTGAAAGGCAGAAGTTGCAAGATTATTGTGCAGTGCGCTGCCAGCTGCAGGCAGGAGAAGGCCTCAACAGGAATGCCAAGCCCCTGGCACAGAGAGGAAACATATATATCTTTTATTCTTCCACTGACATTTTTTTAAAATTCATTCAAATCATGCTTTGAAGGGGAAAAGGCACTTGCAATCACAAGAAAAAGTCACTTACAATCACAAGACAACAGCCGGAGCTTTTTTTTTTTTTTTTTTTGGCAACCCAGCAGTACAATTATTCTGCATACTGCATGCATATCATGAGGTTAAATAAGAAATAAGGTCAGGCCACAGAAACTTCGGAACACAAACAATGAACAAATAAAAAATCTCTACCATCTTGCAAAATATCTTCAGGGAGAGTCATCTACTTCCTAACTATGTCCGTTTGTTCCTTAAACTATAGGGTTTGGACTTGGTAGAAATTATGAGAAGAAGCAAGGCTGTAACACGAATATTCACAGTGTAAGTGTATTTACCTCATGTATCTCTATTCAAAGAAAGGATACGAGATACTCCAAACCCATGCAATGCTTTACCTGTGTCTTTCATATCCGTGTTTACTATTGTGACAAGGAAGGGTCTCTGAAAACCCCATTCACACCTGACTGAGCATGCAGCACACTTACTCCGTCCAAACTCATACAGAACATTTCAGAGCAAAACACAAGTTTAATATTAAGGAATGCAATATTCTCGCAGAATTATTTATTGCACGATATTTGTGCAGGCAGGGACATGGCAAACATTGCACGCTGTCCATAGATTCACGTTCTGGTTTAACGTTGGCCTATGCGGGATATTCCAGTCGCTCTCCAGCTCCTCCCTCACCCTCGCTGTACATCACCCAACAAACCCAGGGAGTGGACTTCACTCAACAGCCTTAGCTTCGTCAATTCGCACCAACAGTCACTCCAAACCTTAGCAATTCAGCTAAGAAGAAACTGCTGGTGTAAAGGAGAAATAAGGTGACTGCTCTGAGAGCCCGCTCAGCTGCCCGGCAGTAACCTTGCCATCGGGGCTGGTGCTTCCCGATGGGGGCTGTCAGACAGCGCACACGGATGCACACGGGCACAGTTACTTTTCCTTCGACCCTGACACCTCCCAGCAAGCCCGTCAGCGCTGCCCGCGCAGGTATCTGTGCCTTATCCCCGCGGTGCAGCCAGACGAGCACCATCCTAGCCCGGGCTTCCTCCCCGCCAGCCCCGCTCCTGGAGCGGGNCCGCCGCGGCACCGGCGCTCCGAGCTGTCATCTTTATTTACATAAGAAGGAGGAGACTTCGCGGCTTCCTGGAATAGCTGCCGGCGTTTCACCGATGCAGCGTGTCCCCCCTCCCCACGCACACAGCGCGGTCCCGCAGCGCGGAGCGCGGCGGGGGAAGGCATCCAGGCGCGGTGCTGCCGGCGCTGTGCGGGGCTGCACCGGGCTGAAACACGGCGGTACCCGGAGCCCCGGCGACGCTAAGAACAAAGCGGGAGGCACCGCTGACTCCAAGGGAAAAAAAAAAAAAAAAGAAAAAGAAAAAAAAAGAAAAGAAAAATTAAGAACTCATTTATAAAGCCAAACGACTCTGGCCATGTGAAACTTTCGCTCCCCACTGAAAAACCCTGTAACAACTTAGAACGGGGAAAAAGAAAAGTTAAAAAAAAATTTATTACCAGACATCACCACGCCAGTCTTCAAGCGGCCTTTGCAGGTTAATTATTAATTATTTAATAGCAAAGAAGTGCTCGAAACGCAGAATGGTTCGCCATAGACTGAAATAATAAAAACATTAACCCTCGTAAACTCTTTTGTGCGGGGCTCGCATGCTCAGCCCAGATACAATGCCTCCTGCGCTCCAGCTCATTACCTCTGCTGATGGATAATGGCCAGTGTTAGAAAAAGCAGGGGGATGCCGAGAGGGGTGCAAGGAGCTGCGCAGGGGACCGCAGCCAGGGATGGTCCCTCGGTTGCTCTCTGCATCCCGCAGTTCGTGCAGGAGCTTGCTCGTTCCCTCCTCTCCATCTCCAGCACCGCACGCCCCTGCCCACTCACTCCTCTGCCTGCATCTCTCCTGTCCACTGCTCCGTGGGTAAATTACCACAGCAGGCACCGAGCTGCCACAGCCAGCCCCGGCAGATCCCAGCTGGCTCGTTCAAAACTAGTTCATGCATCTTTATGCTGCGCCGCAGTCGCTCTTCTCTCTGCAAAGGAGCGGGAGTCAAACTTGTGCAGCCGCGAGTGCAGCCCTGCCTCCCAACTCTTACCATGGTGTTGGGCAAATCCTGCCATCCCACTGCCTCGATTCTGCCACCGGAAAAAAGGGAAATAAGATTTTTCTCTCGCCTGTGTTGTAAGGATTATTTGCTTAGGACGTCTGTGTCTCAGCACTTCTGGAGAAAAAAAAAAAAAAAACAACAAAAAGAAAGGAGGAAAAAAAAAGCAGTGCAGAAAAAGCCCAAGCCAAAAAGCATAGTCAGGGTGTTTGCACTAGTGCTGCATGCTTGAGGAAAGCTGTGTCCAGCATTTTCAACCTGCAAGAGGAGCCTCTCCCGAGCCCTCCAGCAGCAGCCAGTCACCACTGCCGGCTCACCCACTGCTCCCACCTGCCCAGCCCAGACGCGCACCCGGACCCCTGAGCCAAGCAGCAGCTCTTCCTCCGCTCAGCAGCGCGAAGGCAGCACTCTGCTCATCCCTGCCCAAAGTCACACTCCGCAGAGCTCATGGCAGCTTCTTGGCAGAAGAATCTTACTTTTTTTTTCTTTCTATTTTCTTCCCCCTGTCCAGACGATGTTGCATTTACAGCAGCAGCGGGTGGGGTGAGGACTCATCCCCAGGAGCACCGTGGTGTGGCCCCTACATCCCAACGGGTGCAGGACATCTCTCGGGTCACACCAACCCATCACAGCACCCTGCTCTGCTCCCTGGCAGTATCCACAAGGATACTGCTGGTTTCATCTTCTGGGGGCACCTCACCCTCTCAGGCTAATGGCAAAGGGTCCAGGAATTTACAACATCAAATACCATGTTTCACTTGGAGCAATGAAGATTGACTTGGACATTCAATCCCAAATTTTCTCCCTCAGTTTCTCATTTCAGCTCTGCTTTCCATCCTTACCTTAATCTTGCTACAGCTCTGTGAATAATTGACTTCTTGGTTCACTGCCTCAACCAAGAGATTGCTAGAAAAAAAAATATAATTTCATGTTGGCCCAAAAATGAATGCTTTGTGCGTCTCACTGAATAAAATGTTTCTTTAACTCAAAATGAAGCATTTTATTTTTGGAGTTATTTTTACCTCATTTTTTCAAGTTATGGTCATTCGATCCAGCTCTGAAATGATGTCCTTAAAAAAAAAAAAAAAATTAAGCCCTTTGTTTTGAATATACCAAAAGGAAAACTGTGAATTGCTATCTTGTCTGATTATTTTATTTTTTGCAACTTATTGGCTTTGTTTGTTTGTCTGAAGGGGAGGGTGGAGAGGGCAGACTGCCAGAATGAGTCATCCTGTTTGGCAGAAAATTATAAACTATTTCAATTGATTTTAAAATTGGGTTTTTTTTTTCCAAAAGCATCCAGCATCCCCTCCCACCCCTGAGGTTCCCCCAGTGCTGTGGAGCAGCTCCTGGGGGACACAGCCCCTCAGAGCCATCCACAGCAGTAGAATGGCCTGTCTGCCCTGTTCTGTGATAATTCCTTGAGGATTATTTGCCATATGGCAAATCTTTCCTTCACAGACACATCACACTGAAACTGACTGCTGATTTGTTCTGGTCACCTCCAAGCCCACTTCCGACCTTTATCTATTCCAAATTACTCCTCAGTCTTTCATGTTTCAGGTTCTCCTCTAGACAAAGGGGAAACCTACCTATTGCCCTGTTCCTATTTTACAGTTCTCTCTGTTGATACACTCTAGGTCCCCTTGGGGTGTTTCTTTGCCCTTGTCAATACGGATAAGGCCTCCCATTTTGGCGTCAAGTATAAAAATCAATAACATCAGCGTTTGCACTCCCTTCCAAATCACTGACAAAGGTATTAGGTTGGACCCAACAAAAACCCAGCCCCTAAATCCATTTCCATTCATGAACGGCATCCAGCAAACTCTGGCCAAGCAGCAGCATTGCTGTCCAAGCCAGGAGGAATCTGCTGCAGGAGTATTTTGAGGCAGTGTCTGATCTTGCTAAATATACTTATTAACCACAAGAGTAGGATGCTGAGGCTGCAGAGCACTTCTGAAAATAGATTCACGGTCATCAAGTCACGTATTAGCGAAAACCTTGGATCTTTCCAAGCAGCCTTGAACGGACAATGGGGCACCTCTCCCAGCCCTCCCAGGACAAAACTCCTAGCCCTGGGTACCAGGCAGGGTGGCCAGGAAGGGTTATGACTGTCTGCATTGCTTTCCTGGTGTCCTGGTAAGAAGGCTGGCAGGTCAGCAAGGAGGATGCCAAAGAACCATCATGGTCTGGGAAAAGACATCCCAACACAGCCAAACAGCCCATTGAACCCTGACTGAGGGAAAGCAGAAGAGATACCTGCAGGAAACCACAGCAGGGAGAGCCAGCTCTGCAGAGGCCTGTCTTGCACAGGAGGAGACAGAGAAAAAGATACAAAGAGAGAAGAAGAAAATGATGAAAACTCCAACTCAGGGAGATCACGGATAAGAGCATACTTATGCATACATCAGGCCAAGAAAATGAAAATCCAGTTTATGCAAGCCTCATGCAGCTAGAAGTCCTTTGGAACTGGATTTGGCTCTATGGAGAACTGGAGTTCACACTTTGTTAGCAAGACAAAACAAGAAATAAAACCTCTCTTGATGGGGGTTTCATCCCTTTTAACGGTGCTGCAGGTAGAGACATCCAGCCAAGAAACAGTCCAAAAAGTTTCCCTGAATATCAGCATGGGTAGAAGGGGGGAACTCTGGAAATCAATCTAATATTCACCAGGTACATGGAATCTTCTCTTAATGATTTTTAGGTATAAAAGCTGCAATCAGTTTCTCTATTACCACTTAACACCTGACTCTATGGTAACAAACAGATTGACCAGAAATCGCCCTTTTTCACTCAGTATAGTAGCTCTCAGCTACTGGAGTTCATCTAGAAAGATGGGATAATTTATGGGAACACATTCTTAGGTCTTTTTTCAGCATGAGTCTCTGACTGCTACTAGGGGGGAAACTTCACCTGTACAGAAAACAGATTTCCTTCAGAAACCTCTGCCACTGTAACTCCAGAGGAAAAATGATGTTCTCAGCAGGAAAGCATCCAAGAAAAAACGTCTCACCAGCATGCACAAGAAACAGCTAGGAAACCTTGCCTTCTATGCATTCTTTTAAAAGGAATTTATTGCCATTAATGGAGGTGACTTAGACAAAAGGTGTGTCTCCACTTTCAATTCTTTATCTGTAATGCAAAGATACAGATACTGCTGTGGCAAGCAATATGCTGATTAGTTGACGTTCATGAAGCCATTTGGGAATATAATGAGTTATGCCATTATTAAGCAATATTATAAAGCTGCAGCTCTGGATGAAAGCCAAATCTCATAGTGTAAGTCAAAGGAAATTCAAAATTCTGTTTTAAATTCTTAAAATCAAAATCACAGCTCATACCTACAAACTACAGCACTGGAACTGCTAACCCAGGTGGCTCAATTATCCCGATACAATTCTCTGCAGGCACGGCAGGAAGGGGAATTTAAGGACAGGAAAAAATCTTTAGGCTGACTAACCACCTCCCATTTAACTTAAATGAGACGTCAGCTGTTGTTTGCTTTTGTGACAGGAGCTGCAGCAGCACAGTGGTAAAGGCTGTCTCTGGTAGGGCAATGAAGACATCAGGGAGGTGTTGCAATGGATGTCCAGGCTGTGGACTGATTCAGTGAAGGAGAGCCAGAGGCCTCGTGTCACTGCTCAAGGGCTGTCACCCCTGTTTAAAGCCAAAGCTGTCACAGGACATCCAAGTCTTAACCCTGATACTGCCAGCACTCAGCATTTTATCATAACCGCCCTGCTTGACTGCCTGCAGGAGTGGAAGAGAGAAACAGCAGTGCTGGAGAGGGACAAAAAGCTGAGCAAGAAGGAGGATTTCTAAGGAAAGGAACTGAACTGACCTCAGGCCAAATTGCACAACATTTTTCCATCAGCATGTACATGCTCACTGGATGGGGGGTTTATCTTTAAAGAGAGTGACTCAGTGCATGAAGGTGTCAGGAAAGAAATTAATGCACCAAAAGCCAAGAGTGCTCCTTCTTCCTTGAATACTTTTGGGATAATATATTGAGAAAACCCTGTGGGAAACTAAGAGGAAGCAAGGACTAAAAATCACAGAATTCAATGTAAGATGTGCCTGGCAATAAAACATTGCACTGGGCTAACCAGGAGCCTTTAAATGATACAGAAAAACTGTGTCTGTCTGGGGCAAGGTCCCCTGGAATCTGCCAGAAGCCCATTCCTGAGGGCAAGTATCATACTGTGCATGACACCAACTAGGCCTTCAAATGCCTCCAGCTCTGACCTTCATTCCCATGCTAAATTAATAGCTTTGCCTCTCACTGCCATTTCACATTACCTCTTCAAGCACAAGAAGATTCTAAAGCATCTTAGGCTTATCCAAATATAATGGAAAATGAATATAAAAGCATGTCACCAGAAGAAACACTAATTTTAAAAACCAAAGAAATGCTGATTTATAACACTCACCTGAATGAAGTTGACTTATGTTTTCAGAACTAGAGAGAAAACTAAGGTTTCTATCTTCAAGCAAATCTTTTCTTTAATCCCAGGAGAATGTCTTTATTTTTACTTCAGCTGGAGGCAGGGCACAATGACAACATGGCAGGACTGAGAAATGTGTTATTTCAAGCCCAGTTCTGTGGCTATTAAATATTTGGAAACTTTGAACAGTATCACGTGATAAGGCACTATGACAGACTTTAGCAATACAAGTATAATGTCTTTCCACACAAAGTTACAGGGAATATTGTTATACCATATATACTTCTATATTATATAAGTAGTTCATTCACACTTTATCACAGGCAACGTCCAAATTCTGCACTGAAAAACTAAATTACCAGCTGGAATCAACAGCGTTTTTATGGCATTTTTGCTTTAACATGTGACTGCAGAGCAAACACTACATTTATTTTCACAATATTCCTGTAGGGAGAGGTGATGCCTCTCTGCCTGAGCTAAAGAAGCACATTTTGAGTTTTTTCAAAAATTTAAATGAGGACCTTTTCAAGCAACAGGTTAATTCACTCTAACAATTTTCATTCAATGCCCTCTGGAAAGGGCACAGGCAGGACTCTGTGAAACCAAAGAGGTAAGTAAGGTAATCAGAAAGCATCAGCACCAAGGTCAGATAGACGACTTCCACTCCAGCACGTGATAGCTTTTGAGAGCCTGACTTCGTAATCTTAATAATGTTCCCTTGGCATAGAAGCGCAGTTTCTAAAGATTTTTCTTAGCAGATACAACGATAAGAGTGAATAACTTCTCTGTTTCCTGTGCCACCCTTTCCGAGAAAAGCCTCTCACTTACATGAAGGGATGTTTGTAACCAAGCAAAGGCACCGTATGTTTGTGATGTAAATATTAGCCCAGCAGAGAAACACCTTTTTATTACCCTGTTGAAAGTCCTCCAGAGAGGACAGTGAAGGGCAGCAGCATTCAAAAGAAACCTTTTGGGCTGGCAAGATGGGCAGGCAGGCTCACACCATGTCCATGACAATGTCCCCCACTGCATGTGCCCACAGAAAGTTTTAGCCTAGGCTTTGAAAGGGTCCTGGGGTCACAGAGGACAGTCTGTGATCCTCTTCCAGGACTGGCTCCTCATGCACCCCTTCTCACCCCAAAACTTCCCTGTCTCCTGCTACAGGGCCATCTCAGAGGAAATGTGACTTATTTACAGAACTTTCCTGTACAAAGCTGCTTTGACAAGCTCTTTTACATTGCTCTCCAGGGAACCAAAGGAGCTGGAGGTCAAATACTTCACGGGCAAAATGCATGGTAAGCGTGAATTTTCCAGCCCTGGTGAGAGGAATCTTGCTGGTGTAAATACCAAGCAAATCATGTCATGCTTGTTATAGGTGTTGCCCCTTCCCACTCCCTCTGTCCATCTTTTACTCATCGTTCTCTGGTCTTCTTCTCTCCCTCACCAGACACTGATGTTTTGTACCTCCCCATCCTAGACTCTTTGTGGCCTTTCAAGTTTTACCCGAAATTTAGCCTTCCTCCCTTGTTATGTCCTTTAACTCCTTTCTTCTATTATTCAAATAAAAAGACATTTTGAATCTAACTCAGTCTCACAGAAGTACCATGAAAGGTCACAAGCCAGACGCAGTAGACTGGGGGCAGCTATTATTGGAATGAGAAAAAGAGTTTTGGTTCTTCAGCTCAGGAAAACAAGACTTAAACAGTACAAAAAAAATCAGAGCTTTACCTTCACCAAATGCCACTTGGTTTATACCTACTTTATCAAAGCACAAAGCAGATGAACATCAAGTGCAAATATTGTACTAAGTAGAGCGATGGTCATGTTTCCCTCCAGTCTCTTCTCCATCCCACATTTCCAGGAGGAGGGATCAGAGCAGGACATGAGACTCATATTACCAAATGCAGAAAAATGTCCGTATCCCTAGGAGCTAAACCATGCAAATATATTCACCACTGCAGCATCTAGACTGAGTGTCTCTGACCTACCACAGCTTCTTCTGATCTGCCGCAAACTTCCGCAAACCAAAACAACACTGCTCCTGCCATTGCGCCTCTTCCTCCCATACCCCATGCCTCCAATCCAAAGGTCTTTTTCACTTCTCCTTCCTCTCTCCCCCAATTCTTTGTCTCAGCAACCTCTTCTGCACCGCCCACACACTTGGAGAGCGGAGAGCAGACCAAGCTGGCAAGCTTAAATAACAACAAAAAAAGGAAAGAAAAGGAAAAAAGAAGTCGTTTTCTGGCCTAGAAGACTCCTCTGTATTTTTATCTGGAGGGAGCAATCAAATCTCTTTTCCTTTCAGCAGGAACCAAAGGGAATGGCAATGGATCCCAAGGCCTCACATTCTCACAAATCAGCCCTCACAAAAATAAGGGGGAAAGGCTGGTATTTCTTCCAGATACACAGGCACCTTTGAATAGGAACATCAAGCTTCTTTTCAACCTTCTTCGAGCCTCATGCACCAGTTAAAAATATCAATTTTTACAAGGTGGGGTTGGATTAGCTGGTTTTCTTGTTTGTTTTTCTTAAAAAAGAGCCGAGGACAAGCTTTGCTGCCTGGAGGCTGGTTGACCAGCCAGGCAGTTGTGGGCACTTCAGGGGCTGCTGGGCTGGCTGGGCATCTGCCCCCACACACAGCACAAGAAGGGGGTTTGGAAAGGTGCAGCACCCCCTCAGTGACCACATGGCACTGGCAACATTTACCCATCAAGGTCCCAATCCTGCAATCTCACCAGCACATACAAAAAATCCACTCTGGCATAAAGCATCTAATGACATTAATGGCACACAGCACAGTCATACAGTCCAGGCATGTGGAAATAATCACAGGCCCAGAACCCAGGATGACTGATTTTTTTCCCATTCAACATATGTTTTACTTAGATGTCTGCTTCTTCCCACCCTTCCTTCTCTCAGTCTCCCAAACTATTATTTGGTTTTGGGGGAACAGAGAAAAACATCTTTAAAACAGAAACATTAAACCACACCTATCTAAGAAAAAAAAATTGCTAAACTTAGATATAAACAAGATATTTTATTAAATACACACATTCCTAATAATAGGCAGGATTTGACCCCTGGTCAAAGCACAACTGGTCACTTGAGCAGATAAAATACATCTGAACTCTGTTCAGCATGAGGGGCTAAAAATAATGTTTGCGATTAGAATCAAAGAAGTTGAGTTTCAATGAGGAATAAACACTGCTTATTAGGACCAAAGTGTATGTTCCACAGGATGACTCAAAAACTCTAAGCTATTCTGTGCAGCTATTTGCTTGTTCAAGGTGAGTGACCTGTGAGCCATATCCCAGACTAGTAAAAATCAGCAGTTACATCATTTACAACACCAATCCAAACAGTGTCTGTCCCTCCCCATCAGGTCATCTTAACTCAGCTGTTCTTATGTCCTGGAGATGTTTTAGCTGCACAAAAGCATTTTCACTTTTGCAGCGTCATGCCAACTATGATGACTCCTGTCACTTTAGCCTTATGTAGGCTAAAGGACAGGACACACATCTTCAGTGGCTTTATCAGCACAGTTGCAGCCACAGTCATCATAATGCTGATGGTCTTTGACCAGGCTTTCATCTACCTATACTGCTCTACTGAAAGCAAATTCTCGCCTGTGCCTCTAGAAGTAGATCAGCAACCACACTCTATGCCAAATTTTCTAAACTGGACATTTCCACACATCTCCTCTTGTCGTGTAACTTGAGGAGCCAATACCAACACCACTTTGGTGGCAGCAGCATGTCCTTGTCCACAGGAGACACTTGCACTTCCCAGGGGAATCCCTACTTGACTCTTACCCAGCTTTTACCTCCGAAGAGAAAACACAGACAACTGATGCTCAGTGCTCCCCAACTTAAACCAGATCTTCACCAAACTGCACTCTGCCACACTTCTAACTCACACACAGTGAACTCAGTCCACTGACATTTCCAAGACCTTATTCAAGGTCTAGCTGTGGTCTCACCCCCACTTCAGAGACTATTTGCCCTTCAGCTTCAGTGAGAGGGCAGAAGAAAATGTTTTTCATTAATGTAGAGAAGTTAAGAAGTATAAATCTTTTTCTGTCCATCTAGATTAAGATAGGAATATTAGACATGGGGATGACAAGATAAATATCTCTGCATGTTCCATGTTAGCAGCACAGGTCTGTACATTACATGGACATGATGATATTTCAGATGATGGTCCTCTTAACAGGTTCAAGTATACTGAAGATCCATGTCTTAGGAGTTTGTGATCTTCCCAGACATTAGTTTTGCTTCAAGGCAAACCCCAGTACCAGCTGTCAAGGCAGAGGTTTATTTAAGAGAACATGTACAACACCCATACCACAATGTCCCTTAGCAACTCTCCTTCGAACTGGCTGCTCTTGGGGAGGGCAGGGAGCTACCTGTCCCTGGATGTTCAAACACCAGAGTTTACTTGCTGGCCACTCCTTCTGGAAATTGTTCATGCTATCCTAAAGCTCAGTAACTACTTTTTTCCTCACAGCCTACACTATATTGCTGACGCCATTTATCCATCTGTTGCTTTGCAAGTCTGTGAAACACCAAACAGCCTCAAAACTCAGGTGATGCAGAAAAGCATCTTTATTCAATAGCTTATTTCACCTGCTAGCAAACAGAAGCAGTGTCTGTCTCACACAGCAGGGATGGACCCTTAGCTGGATAAGACCATAGTCTGAGCCAATATTTCCTGGGATATGGACAACTTGAGCCAAGGAAGAAGACTTGGAAGATGTTGAAATTTGAGTGGGAGAGTTGTGTAAAGACACACAGAAATATTTAAAGGAAATGGGCACAATGAAGAGGAAAGACATTTTTGCTGGCTTATGAAAATTAAACATATGCAAGGCTTAATTTGCCACTACCGAAATCAGTAAGAATTTTGCCAGCGAAGCAAAACAAAAGCAGAAATGGAAACAACATCTGACATTCGCTATGTTAGACTCATACAAATAGCTGTAGTTAATAGCCTATGAGATAGATAAATTATGCACCATAGGCAGCATATGATTTTAAATTTTCATAGTACAAAGGTGTCATAATCTGGAGAGTTTTGATGCTTGTAAAAGCTGGTTATGCTGACTCATATTTAAGAAGAGATTTTTCCATTTGGATAGTCATGTTAAATCTATAAAGACACCAAACAGAAGAACACGTGAGAGAAAAATAGATTAAAATACCACATAGAAATAGAAGATAATTTGGATAAAATTTGTTGTAAATAATTTATTGTTGGAGTAGCCTTCAAACTTAAATTCTTGGAATGTAAAAGGCAGAATATTTCTGTAAATTATTGTTTGGGAACTGATCGTATAAGCCTCAGAGGCTTATCCAGTATAAATGAAAGCATCTGGCCTTGTATCTTTAAGACCATAATGAGATGGCTGCTGAGCTGTCACTACAGAAAGCATGATATTCAGAAATTAATATCTCTCTGAGCACAGAACATATAATGAAGATAACAAGGCAGAACAGAGAAACAGGACTTGAACTATCACATCAGGCATACTCGATGGATTAGTCATGCAGGCAGCAGACCTGCACAGGGGGACAGCAGAAGAATGGGGTAAGGAACTCAACCCTAAACAATTAACCTTTGGGTAAGTAGCAGAGCATTAACAAGCCAATACAACTAGATCCAGGCCTAGCATTTCAGGGCAGTTAAAGCCGGGGTTAGGTCCTATTCTGGGGTCTGTGTTTCTTAGGGACATTTCCACAATTTACAGCCTGTGGAATGCAATAAGCTCTGATATAATCATTTTCTAAATACTATCTGCACAGCAGATGTTTTGTGCGTGCACACTATCCCTCAAGCTTCTACCATCTGTTTTTTTACCTAACAAGTCAGGTGTTTATGTTTTTTAATCAAAAGAATAAAATGGGCAGTTTTTGTCTTCTAAAGAAGAAAACAAGGGGGGTCTTCACTTATTCTCTGCACTTTTGCAAAAGCTTGTTAGAAATGAAAAAATAAAATAATTTGGAGCACTAGGTGGAATGATTCCCCTTTAGCCACAGGGAAAACTACAGAGTAGGACTGTAAGAGGGTGAATTGGCAGCACGTACAATGGAGCCTGACACCACCTGGCTTTCTTCTCTCTTTTTAAATAAGCAAAGAGTAACATGAAGAGGCACCATGGAGACAGAGAGCTCCGACACCAGGCAAGGTGGGGAGAGGAGGAAGAGCAATGCTGGCTGAACGCTGACATCTAAACATGCCAGCAAGGCCAGCAAGGGCCAGGGGTGTCACAGGTGGATCAGATCCCGAGTCCTTCGAGGACCTCAGACTGCCATCCCTGACCAGCTGCGGGTCAGACCCCCGATAAGATGAGAGACAACCAGCATCAGATGCACAGAACTGGGACACGCTGCTCGAGAGCTGCCCTCTCCTCTGCCCTCTTCCCACAAGGGATGAAAGCCAAGCTACAAAGAACTTTTTAATGGACCATCACAGGTGACGGACCAGCTGTGACACTTGGCAAGTTCCTCATCACGAGCCCCAGAGAAACGGCAATCATTGCAAATGTCATGTGGTTTAAGTTCAGCATCTTTTCTGATTGTACACTGTCTGTGTACAGGAAGCTTCGCTGCTGGAGCAAGTTCTTTCACTATTTCTTCGTATTCAAATAGGATTTATACCATTAAATTTAAAAAAAAAACTGTTTTAAACCTACGTTAAAGTTAAAAGATGCAAAAACCAAACAGCATGAATGCCTCTCCTCATTGCCCAAGCCTTACAACATAGCCACAATATCACAGTTCTCCCTCAGCCAGACCGTAGACATTTGCAGTGGTCTGAAACACTAATAGCAAATATGAACCCACCATACGTAGAAATAAGTTACATTCATCACTGATTAATGCACAGACAAGCAAAACTGTGCTAACAGAAATATTTGGAGAAAGTATATTTCCCCTCCCAAACCAAACAGCTACAATCACCCAACTAGTAAGAGGAGGCATTACCATGAAGGGCTCTGTCACATGCCAGGGAAATGAGCAGTGAATGAAAACTCATTATTAACAGGTCAGAAGCAATTAATTGTTCAACCAGAAGCAGAGAAACTTTAGATAACTAACACACATATAAACACTAAAACATATATAAACATCACGGATTTACCAAAGTAAATTAAGGAACTGGAAATGGGACCACTCAAACTGCTCACTGCACACAGAGCACCCCGTCCAAGATGCCACTGCAGCCCACAGTGACCCTTCCCACTGTTCCCAGGCCTCCTTCAAGGGATAACCTTCTGTGCAGCCACTACCATCCTAGGCTCCTCTGCTCATGTTCCCAGAGAAGTGGCAATTTCAAGAGTGATTTTTCTTGCTTGTGATGTGAAAAATGATCAAAAGCAAAATCTCCTTTCCTGGAGGTCACCTACTCAGCCACTTTAGTTGACACCTGCTATCTTCAGCACCCAGAGGGACTCTGGAGGATGGCTGACTGTCAACAGCAATGAAATCTGGAAAAAACCCACAGCTGTAACAGGGTTTGCTCCATGCCCAGGCCAGAGGATAACATGTCCACAGGACCCTCTTACACTGCAGCTCACTCATTTCACTGTGTTTACACTATCAGCTGTTGGCAAAACATGACTAAGGCACTTTATGGCTTTGAGGCTTAAGAACAAAATGTCTCATACAGGAGAGAACCTGCTCTGACTGCTGACAGTCAGACCAAGGCTGTGGATGGAAACCAGGATCTCACCGGTCGTTCCTCACTCCTCTTTCCATGTGGAGCAGTCTCTCCACACGCCTGTTTTCCTCCTGGTCACCAAACCAGTCTTTGCTCATCCATCTGTGGTTCGGGACAGAGGACAACACAGGGATGCCCGAGGTCATCCTTACCACTGCTCTATCCAAATGGCAGCCAAGGAAAAGACAAGGAGAGAAGGGCTTTCTCCCTCAAACATGAGGATGGGTGACAGCAGGGCAGCACCGCTGCCACAGCCTTTGCTGCTCCGTATACGGCCACTCCTCTCTGAGTCAGCTCCCTTTTGCCTATTGCTAAGTCACATAAAAAAGGAGACAAGGAAACTAAATGCAACCTGAGTTATCGTATTACGCAAGGTGGGGGTGAGCTGCACTGCTTAACACCACAGTCTGCTCCGTGCTCGTAGGCTTTACTCTGCCGTGGCTCGATAAATAAGTAATCACAGGGAGCCCCAGAGCCTCTGTTCAGCCCAGGAGCTTTATGTGGCAAATGAGTCATGAGGAGTTAGAGGGACCGAACAGAGAGATACAGCACCAACAGAGAACATCTGCCCTCTTTCTACAGCTAGAATAGACCCAGGCCATCCTCTGAGCTCACCCCTTCTCTAAACCATTTCTCACATTTTCATACAGCTGAGAAGAACATGTGTGAGAAAGGAAAATAGCCATGTGTTTTGTCAAATCCCAGAGATGCTAAGTGTTTTACAGTTTAAGAGGCCAAGGTACTCAGTACCTTACAAATATATACATGTTTCCACGATTGGAAGTAACTAAGTTAAATTCTGTAGCTGTAGCACCAGACGTACAACTTCTGTTTAGCATCATGCTAAATTTGTTCACAGTTTCATACATCTACCTTGACGCAAGCAGAGCAGCAGTAGAAAAACTAGATAAAAATATACAAGAGAATAACTGGTCAAGCAGAATGCAACTTTTCTTATATCAGTCCTTCAAAGCCTTCAAGATACCTGTATATCCATCAGCAATAAACCACCCCAAACTTAAAAAAAACCAAATCAAAACAAAACAAGAGAACCTGAGAGAAAGATTTTTAGGTTACATGCTATAAAACAGAAAAGACAACACAACAGCATGGCCAGCCTTCTACAAGCTGTCTTTAACACAAGTCTGCTGGGACATCTTTTAGAAAAGCAGAGCACACATCTTCACTTTGCTTTAGAGCAACAGAAATTTGGGAATTTTTGTCACCTCATCTCAGCAGTTGTTTGCCAGAATGGTCTTCAACATTCAGTTAGTTTCCATCTCAGAATTAACAAAATAAATTCCCAGAGCCATCACAGAGAAAAAGCGAGAGGTGTGTGCTCTCTCAGACTCCTGACTGCTCTTAGAGTGGCTGGACACTGCTCCCCCGAGGATTTTTAAAGTTGCCTGTCATTTCAGTGTGACACAGGAGCATTTTGTTGTATTATTCCATAAAAACAAAACCCACCACCTCCAATCAGATCAAGGCACCCTCCATTTCAGAGATGACTTGTCCATTTTAACAAAGGGATCCTTTTAAGTTGCTGTCCTCAAGCCCACCAGACCACATGCTGGCGTGAATGTGGAGGGGGAGGCAGGGAACCCTTCTTTGTGCCATTATTCAAATGCCTGGTAACAACAACGGCTAAAAAGGCTGAGAACTTAAATGACTTAGCATCTAAGTGGATTCACTGGAAATACTTTCAAAATTTTTTCCTAGTAGATAGCCTGAAGATATGCAAAGACTGGAAAGTGCATTCAAGATGCTGAATCTGCTGCCTATTTATGTCAGTACAATTTCCAAATCAAAATACTGAAGAAAATGGTCTTCCCCAGGGAGCAGATGTTTGAATGCAGTGATGGGGACCAATTTAAGAACATAGATACAAATGAAATGTTCATTCTGTTCCAGCCTTCTCTAGTGGGGTGAATTGTGATTCACAGAAAGGAGATGACTACACCAGAGACAAGTATGAAAAATTAATTTCATTTTCTCTAACAGTGGACTGCTGGAATTTAGGAGAGTGTCTTTCCCAGTGAGATGCTACCTCATGCAGTAAGACAGTATCTGATGTTTTTAAAAGCAGCAGTAATGTTCTCCAAGACAGATGCCTACAGAATACAGTCTCAGAAGCTATTCTGCACAAATAACTTTTTTTCTCTTGTACTTGGTTGCAAATGAGGTTTGAAAGGGCTTCCCTACTTCCTAACAGTGAGTGAAACAGTATGTGTGAACGACTTGTGGAAGCAAGAAAGCATAGCAGGTTCACTGGATGCTGCAGTGCGTGAGGATTTTCCATTTGCTTCTTACAAGTTCACTGCCTTTGCATCTAAAAATACATTATTATACTATTTATATTTCAGCAACATCTTGGATCAAAGCAGGATGAAGGCATCATTTTGCCAGGCTCCGTACATAGTTACGGGTAAATAATCCCCATTCTTCTGGATCCAGCTGCATAGCTGGAGCTGCATTGCAGGACCACACTGGCCCACACGACCCAGCCCCCCCAGAGCGTGCACGGGCACTCCTAAGCTGTGCAATGCTTTACTGCCCCTGTATGCAAAGCAATGTTTTGGGTTACGCTCTGCAAACAGCTTCATATTGTTATTTTGCATGGGTAAATATGAGACCATGGCAGCCTAGCAACTGAACAGCAACAGAAGACAGGTTCAGAAGGAAATTAAGAATCATTTTCCTTTCCCCACTCGCTATCTAGTTTTTAGCAAGATCAGAAACTACAGCTCAAAAAGCTGGGCTCTATTTCCAGTGCTGGCAATGGTTTTCTGACCCTGTCTGTCTGTTCCTAGTTTCTAAATTTACAAGATAAAGATCATAAATTTCCTCCACTTTGGACAGATTTGGAGATCTTCAAATGACAAGTACTATATAAAAGAGTATAAGTTTCTGCCAGAGTACTACTTAATAGATGGCCTCTTAGACAGCAAAGCAACAGGCAGAGTGAGCAACATCTAAGCAAGTCACATGCACTCTTCACCAAGAACAAACACGAACTTATCTTTTACATGAAGTCAAAGAGCCCTACACCAAGAGGGAAAGGACTTCTTTATCTATTCCAGCCTTTTTTACCCCAAGGTTTTGACAAGCATGGATCCATCAGTAAATATTTTGTTGAGAACTACTGATTGCCACTGTGATATCACTGATGCTCTGGCTCAGCACAGCTTTCATGTTTTCTCCCCTGTCATTCTAAAATTTAGGCAGTAGCCAGCTTGTCAGTAAGTTGTCTCTGCAACCAAGTCTTCCACCACTTTTCAACATCACTGCTTTAACTGCTGTATCTACAGCAGTCTGTGCTTGTGCCATAAACGAAAGGGGGAAACTGAAATTGGATGCAAGGCTTGAAATTACTTGTAAATTCTCACCAAGGTTATAAAAGGGCCACTTGAATTTGAAACAGAGATAGTGAACAAATCCTGGAATAAGCTTTTAAAGAGAGAAGAATCCAGGCCAAATGGAAACACACTAAGTATAATTTATAATGAGCAATGTGTAAAAAGCTATCCAAATCATGGAGCTCAAAATGAGAATAAACAGTGATCTTCCAATGGGGACAAGTACAGATAAGGTAAGTATCTGCTAAAAGGCTGAACTCTGAGTAACCCTTGGGTGTTACCAACTGCTTGAACGAGTCCTCAGTACACTTCACTAATGGCCAAAATAGACTGTAGCAAAAATACTGCATATTCAATGTGGCTAACCTGGAATTCAGTACCTGTCAGTGTGACTGCTGCTCAGCAGTTACTTATGTAAAAAATAGGCTTGCAATCCACTTTTGCCTGCAATGAGCACAGCTGATCCTGCAAGATAACTGATCTGCCCAATAAGATGGAACAATGCCTGCAGTCACCTGAACTACAGCAATAAAGAACCAACAACCGAAAAAAGCTAACCCTCACTCACAGCACACATCATGTACTCATTCCCATCTTGATCTTCAGGGACACCAGTGGAGGTCAGCAGGATCACTGTGAAATGTGAAATGCATTGGGTGTAAACACCTGGAAGAGTGTCAGCCCACAACAGAAAACAAAAGAAAAATTCTCTTTAAAAAAATTTTGTACATTTTAAGGTGTTTTTACATTTGTTAAGGCTCTTTGACAGATCACATCACCACTAACTGGTGGAAATAAAAATTAAGCACAGGGCAAAGCCATTCAGATATTAGAAGGGAGAGTGTTAGGGGGCTCTTGGAGCACTGTTGGACAGCAGTAGAGATTGCAACCCAGGTGGCTGGAAAAATACAGTCCCCAGATGGAGTTGGGAGCCTCCAACCATGGGTTAAATTTTTCAACCATGTTTATTTTCGGAGTGATGACTGCTTTTCAGTAGTTGTTTGGTTTGAGAGGACACAGATCCTGTGTCCTTAGCCTAGGACAGGTTTAGTTCTTAACTAGGTAGACCCTTAAAATATGAAGTGACAACTCTAATATGGAAACTTTTGCCCCCACCCCAGCCTCCCCCAGACCTATGGGAACAGGAACCATCATCCAGCACTTTATATCTTCCCTGAGGTGGGTGAGATATTCACTGAGTGTTGATGACAACGTCTGACTGGCAAGCAGTCATTATCCCACGGGAATGAGGAAATGTGCAAACACACTGGAAACATGAACATGTGTCATGATCACCTCTCACCAGAGAGAACGGTCAGCACTGCAGAGAATGAACCACCCAGGGCAACAGGGCTCTTGCTGTGCTCTGTAACTCCACATTGCTTTTTCCTGAGCCTTCTAGAAGAAAACAAAAGGTGAACCCTAGACAGCCAAAGACACATGAGATCACACAACTGCCCATCACTAAGCATAACAGCAGAACTTGGCCGGCTCAACAAGTATCTCAAGCATTTCTTGCCAGGTACTTGAGTTTCCAGCAGAGATGCTGCAGTTTCTTCCAAAAATGTTGTCTTCTTAAACAAACTGGACAGATTGCTGTAGAGATGCTAAGAGAATGTCAATCTGCTAAATGTCAGAAGGATTTTGACTAAACTAGGAAGAAAAATAGTCAGGAATTGCAGCTATATAATTAGTAACAAATCTTTAATTCTACATGTTTGGATAGCAAGGCTGATTTAGAATCAATTGCTGAAGTGAAGCAGCTGAGAGGACAGATTCAGATCTTCTCTGTATCAGTGGAAATACAGAGTACCTCCCCTGAAGTAAAAAAAAGTATGTAATGCTGCAACAGTTCCATCTTTACAGCCTGGCAAAGCTAATTTAATGAAAACACTGCCTTTTTTTTTTCCCTTAATCATCTTTTTACCTATTCATGAAATGCACTCAAGTCCAAGAGGACTGAAGTTCCTCAAAGGCAGGGGCTGAGCCAGGAACAGGTCCCAAGGTGGCCAAATTTCAAGTCAGCTGTTTGTTTCAACATCTGAAAGCTCAGGCCCCAGACTCCTTTCTTGTAGTCTCTTTTTGTAAACAGAAGTTTCATTGAGGAAAGATATTAAGAGAGAAAAATCCTGGGCAGCTTGTTCCTGCTTACAAGACTGATCCATGGAGTTGGGCTTCCATGCCAGACACCAGACTTTCAGCAGACTGTTAGGACACTTAAGAAAGAAGCTCTTTTGAAATGTCTGAGTTTCTCTAAACTTACAAAAGAGCACAAAAATCACAGTCTATCTGAAAACTGTTTTGTGAAGTGACACATCTTACATTTTACACATTATTCATATAATCTGCAGAAGAGAGTCAGTAGTTGACTGACATTAAGATGTTGAACACCTTCCAGCCTAGAAATGCTTGCAGTGTGCCAGCCCTACACAAACTGAATCTTGAGTTACAAGGACTAAGTGAGGGTGCTACGAGTCACCACAGAGGGGATGTTGAGTTTTATTGGACATCGGACAAATTGTTTTCTTCTCCCCCCCAAGAAGTTGTCGCTACCAGCAACTTGAGACCCAGCCATTGCCACCTCTAACAAAGGAAGCAAGGCCAGAAATTTTTGTCTCCTTTCTCACGTCAGGAAGGGTGTTTCTAAAGCAGATGGGCAAGATTGGTGAAGGAATCAAAAATAATTCAGAAAATATGGAAATAAAGCTAATGCCAGTTGCTTTGGACACACAAAAAATGTATTACAGAAACATACCACATACAGTCTTGTATCCTCTTGATACAATCTCCTCTTGATGACTTTAGCATGCTAGTCTTGGATGAGTCAGCAGGAGATCTGCCCAAGTAAAAACCTCAGGATTGCACCCTCCAAAATTATCTTCACCAAAATCCAGAGAACTTAACAGCCTTAATGTGTCCCCACAATACATTTTGTGTCATTCCAAAGATGAATTTTGGCTTACCAAAATTCTTTGGCTAGTTAAAGCAAGGACAAAAATAGTGGTGTCCACCAAACTGAAAGGAAAACAACAATCTCAAAGCCATTTGTCTTCACAGTAATTTCAGAGTTATGCTAAAAATACAAAGATGGCATATGGCATTCATAGTGGGTCTCATCACTCCCTGTAGCACCAAATAAGAGGGAGGCAAGTGCAAGGTGCAGATTTTGGTGGTGCAAAGAGATGTGGGAGGGAAGAAGCTACTGAAGGGCAGCAAGAAGGAAAGCAATGGGATGGGGCTTGGATTTTCGCTTTCTCGTGAGGGTATGTTTTATTAAGCATGAAATCATGAAATGGTTTATTAATGGACAGTAGCACTTTTTAAAGGACCACTACTGCTTCTACAAGGAATACCAACTAAGGCATGTGGGAGGAATGTCAAAGTTTCCAAGTCCTTATTTCAGACTGTTGGCAGTGTTGGAGTGCCTTCTGTGTTCTGGGATGAAAGTTTTTGTTCAAGGTCGCATAGAAAGTCTAAGACATAGCAGGGAAATTATAGCAGGCGTTAGACCACCATTCCACCTCCTGGTCACTCTCCTTCACCATTCTAGTCACAATCCAACTACGAGGAAAAACTTTCCTTGCAACTGCACAGGCCAAACACATCAGTGAAAGGAGTGGCTTTCCCTGGAGAAAGGCAGAGGGAGCTCTAAGACATTCCTTGTGCCAGCTCATCTCACACCATTAAGCTTTTCCCATACTATCCCCTTCCTCCCTCACCTCACAGTCATCCCTTTTTATTTTGGCCAAATATTTTACCACCCTCTTACATACGTGACTGCTAGAAAGAGCATTTCTGTAACACCCACAGACTCCGAGGCCCTAAAACCCCCCTGAAGTGCTTAGCTGCACTCAGCCAAAGGTCTCGCAGCACGCGGGTGCTGGCTGTCCCCAGGGCTCTGCCCCACACCTGGCAGCCAGGCTGTTTTTGCAGCAGCTTTTCAGCAGCAGCACAGAGATTCCTCAGAGCAAAGCAGTGACAGAAGCTGGGGCCACCTGGCCCAGAGCCGTGCCTAATGTCACAAAGGGGATTTTGCCCAGGCTGTCCTTAAGAGGATTAGAGAATCATCTACTTGCACAAAACAGCAGTCACATCTGCTGCTCGAGTGCAAGTTGTTCTTATCTGCTCTCACAAAGCTCGTTTCTGCTCTGTCCTGACAAATTCTCCTATTGCAGGATCCTGCCATGTAATGCAGGCACTTGTGAAGAACTGGGGGTTGGATACAGGTGGGGGGTGAGCACCAGATCAGGTGTATTCAGAGCTCATCCATCCCACTCATCCAACTCATCCCTCATCCAACACTGAGCAGTATCACACGGAGCAAATAAACAGGCCTGGTTTGCAGAGGCTGGATATTCACAGCAAGCTGGATATCACTGAGCAGTCAAACTCCTGAGGCTTCAGAGGGGGTTTAAGAGGACTGGGGTGTGTTCAAAATTTGTGAAAATTTAACCAATTATTTAGCAGTTTAAATGAGTCAAACATTAAAGCTCAGCTTGCAAGTGATATTCCCAATATACTTCCTATATCAGAGACAGAAAAATCTTTGTTGTGTCAGATGTGCAGACATATAAAATGGTACCAAACTGGTACATCTAAAAGGAAGAGGAAAGGAAAGCAAATTCCCTAAGGCAAGACCTAAAATCTGCCTACTTTTCTTAGCTTTTTGAACTCTTAAGATACATGCAGACCAACTACCTTGATTTTTCCTCCTTTCCATTAGCAAGACATAAGTTTATCAAGGTGTCTGTAAGTTGCTTTCATTGATTTTACAAATAGGGGTGGTTTTTTTCACTTTTTAGATTTCATAACTAGACTTGTAATTTAGATTTCAGCTATGGCTTCCTTAAAGAAATCCAGGATTGCCCATCTGACCTCTAAGCAAATCAACCCTAATCCTATAATATAACACTCTTCCACAGGATTGAGCACCCTTTCACTCCCAAGGTGGTCCCACCAGATCAGGGTTTAACCACTGTACTCTTGCTCGTCCCACTGGTGCCACTGCTGTTGCACGGATTAGTGACGGACTTCCTCAGCCAGGACTCAGCCTGGGATTGTCAGTACGACCATCCTGGGTGCACAGAGCACACAGGGATGGACGTGAGGAAGCAGGGACAGAGTGAGCTATAGCATGAATAGGGCACAAGGTGTAGCGAGGAGCTGGACCTGGTGTGTGTGGTCTGACTCGTTAACAAAACCTCCTGTGGAACAGGTTTGTTTTGCAGTAACAAGTCCTAGTGCTTGCCTACCCTTCCACCTCCAGAAGTTTTTCCCAAAATATTTGACTAAAATATTCCACTGAAGTTGGTTGCCCCTTCCCTGCTGCTGAAGGATTGGGGATCGCTCTGCCCTTTCTCACAGACTTCTCCAACAGACTTCACCTCCCTACAGGAAATTAATCCACTTCTTTCTACAGTTTTCTCATCAGAAACAGCTCCCTCTGCCTCACGGTTCTTGTTCACCTCCTTTGGGCTCTGTCAAGTGTTTCCACCCCTTTCTCAAAGCACGTTGACTGAAACTGGACATGTTATGCCAGTTCAGCCCCCATCACTGAGAGGAATGCTTCCCCAAGTCCAGCTGTAGGGCTTCTGCCAGTTCCCCAAGCATAAAATTTCATTCTTTTGCAACAGAATTACATCATTTCTCATGAGTTTGCCTCCCAGACCCCCACTGCACTAATATTTATCTGCACCCTCGAATTCTTCTGTCCAAGAACAGCATTGTGCTGTTGCCTCCACTGAGTCACACCTGACAATTCCAAATGACTTCTTAAACTTTTTGTTTTGAGATTCCAGTAGTTAAAGTGCTTCCGAGTCTGGTCTGCTGGTACAACAGATAGTGCACTTACCTTTCTGCAGATTTCACTCAAATGAAGAGACTCCCTTCAAACAGTTGTATGAATTTAAGCCTGCCTCAGATATGAAGCTACTAGAAAAACCACACACAAAGGCATTTTTCAGATAATCTTATTTGATACGGTTGTTAGTTATATATATTTTTAAAACATCTTTCAAGAAAAAATCACCTCATTAAAGTCTCCAGCAGTCATACCGCTTATCTTTGTTTTAGAGCTCAGCTGCTCAGGGCAAGATCAATACCATACGCAGACGGGTCCTGCCTGCACTTGATCAATTGAGAATTTTTTCTCTGGCCAACTCACTGTTTTTAAAAGGATTTATTTCACCTCAAATAAGAACAAATATTCCTTTAACATCACTCTTGACACCAATTCTAAGGGCTGCTCTTAGCTGCCTTCCTGGAGAGCCACTAATGAAAAAGTAGCAGCCTCTTGGATTGAAGGGAGTCCAGGCTCTCAGCAAAGTTTCATAAAGGAATTAGGAATTGCTCTGCTAGGTCAAGTCATTGATCCAGTTAAAGGATTGAAGACAGACATGGACACATAACCAGTTACTTAACTAATTACCCCCCAGCAAGTGAGCCACACTAACTGGTGACGACCAAGCTCTCAGCCTGCTGAAACGTGCAGTAAAACACTACAGCTTCTCTCCTCATGGAGGTGTATCTACTCCCGAGGGAAGGTTTGTTAGCAATACTCATTTCAGAAGCACCACCACACCAAGAGCCTGCCCTAAGTGCATCGTATTTATCACACAAAGGATAATCAATACAAAGAGATCGTGACAAGTAGGCTACTTCACCAAATAACTCAAACATTTTAAGACTCTCCTGGAGAAGAGGCAGAACATAACATAAAGGAGCTCACTGGCTATTTCTGAGCTACCCTGATGCTGTAAGATCAGCACTGTGTTCTTTGCTCTCCTGGTACAGCAGCAAGGAAAACACCAGCCGAGTGCTTGGCTCCTCACACCCACAGTGAGGATCTTGGATGCTGCCAGCTGGAGAAGCCATGTGGGGAGCAGACAGGGCAAATACTTTTGCAGGACAGATTCCAGTAAGGACAACAAGGAGTGTCCCACTGGGGCTGGGTGCCTGGCTGGCAGCTGCTTGGGGAACACAGAGCCATGACAGTGAGTGCCTGACCCAGCAATGCCAGCAGCGAGGAGCTCCTGCCTGCATCTCCTAAGACCCAAGTGTTTAATTGAAGCTGAGCTGTAATTTGAGCGTTCAGCTGAGGTCTCCAGTAAGGGGAGAAATGCCACACCAGATCTCATCTCCACATAGAAAGAGGAGTTAAAGAATAAAAATAGTAGCAGCCAGGTGCTCCAGTTCCTCAACTTGATTGAATTTGGCATGTGAAATATAGTAGGTTCAAAACAGTAATTACAGAATAATACATATGAGAAAAAGACCCAAGTCACAAAAAGGAAAGCAATTACAAGCAAAATTAGCTGGCAAAGAGAATTAATGGAAAAATATGAGCGATGATGGATATATTTTACCAGATGTCAGGAAAGTGACAATTATAGAAAAATATTTTCTCAAAAAGAGACTTGTTTCGTAAAATAAATGGAATCTTCTAAAATTCAAAATTATATGAAAAGTAGGTGAAAAGAATTTGATAGAATTATTAAATAATTTAATCGTCAGGAATTGTTTTAAAAGCTGATTGAGAGCAGTGCACATTCCATCAGTCAAGTCCGTTAATAGATATAAGTAGCTGAACTGACAGGAAGAAACCAGCAGCCATGAGGATATTCAGGATAATTCCAGCAATTACACTCTGTGGAACAGATGACTCTGTGTTTGGGAGGAAGTTAGTCAAGGTACCCATAGGATCACTTGATGGACAGATGCACATCCAGTCACATCACCTGAAGAGAGACACGGCACACTAAGTGAAATGAGAGAACACACTAATTAGCAAATGCAATCATTAGGAAGATTTAATAAATAAACAAGGGGCAATGGGAAGGCTGGCAGAAGACAGCACAGGGCAAGCAGACTTCAAGGACACAAACTTGGTACTTTCTGAAGGAAACGCCCCGAACAAACAAATTCCATGGGGAAAGGAAACCTGTCAATTTGAAAAATATAAACAAGTACTAATGAAAAATAAATTTGATACAGCTGGAAAAGAGATCAGTATGAAAAACTGAGTCATTGCAGAGGATGGTCAGCAAGGACCAGGGAAGGAGAACATCTCATAGGAACAGGGATCATTGTTGGGTTACAAGGGCAGCTGAATGTAGCAGCCAGCAAGACCTGGGGACAGCAGCCAGCATCCAGCCATCCTTCCCTGCAGCACTCTGCATTTATTTTCTTTAGAGATTATTCACACAGCTTTCAAGGCTTTTAAGATTCATGAGACTATCCAGAACTGGCATCAAATTTCCTGGGTTTTTTGCAAGCTTGCTACAGCTGGTCAGGAGTCTGTGATAACCCTGCATCGACACTGCCTGTGGATGCAGCACGTACACAGGGCAAAGAGGGTATCCCTGCACTTGCAAGTCACACCTACACACTGCACGCCCTGTACCTGCAGCACAACGCTTTCTGCACATCAATCCGGCAGCTATCCAGGTGCCCAAAAAAGTATGTTCCATCTTCTTTTACCTTCCGCCCTTTCCTTCCCGGCTGCTTCATGGATAAATGTGAGCACTGAAGAATATCTTAACAACCACAAAACTGTTTATCAGCACCACCACAGAGCACACAGTCCATCCTGCTCCAGGTGACAACAAGAGAGGAAAAGCAGGCAGTGTGGTGGGCCATGTGTAAGGTGCAGAGCAGTTCCCAAGTGAAACCTACTTCAGTGAGCAGCAGCAGCGACATCACTCCCCTGCAGCACCCAGCACTGCACTGAGCTGATGTTGGGAACTTCAGGGAGAATCTGCTCCAGCTCTGCTCTGACCTCTGCAACCTCCCCGTAGGCCCCACTTGCTCCAGTGAGTTGACAAGACTCCCTGCAGCAGCACAGCACTAGACTCAACACCTCCAAGTCTTCAGCAAGTTGGAGTTTGAATAAAGAAAATGCCAGAAGGCCCAGCTCTGCACTGGAGGTGAAATTTGCATGTCTGTGGGGATCTCATAAATTGATAGTGATAGAGCACAGTTTTGTGGAAATCTATCAAGCGTTTCTACAACTGAGGAAGCACTTGAGAGGACAAGCAGTGCAACGCACAAACACCATTTTTTGAACACAAATACTTCTTTTTTTATGCATGTGCTATTTGCTTTCCTGCACTTACTGTTAGAGAGAATAAAGATGCAGAGCACAAGAGGTATGATGGGGCCTGAAGTGGGCAGCATCAAATATTTCGGAGGGCACCTTCTGGACTGAGAGGCAAGAAGTCTGCCTGTGACCTGGACCTGCATGAGATCCTGGTATACAGACCGTGTCCTCTAGTAAATAGCAGGAAGCCAGGTACATAGGTACCTGCAAGATGTGCAAATCTCTAACAGTAGGCTAGGAGCTTTATATGAAACTGAAAAGCCTGCGGTTGCTGGAAGGTGGGAAGGAAATGGTTCTTTTTGTGAGGCTTCACCAGCCTCACGATAGTGTCACAGTGTTTCAAAGAGATCTTCTCGCTTTCGGCAGAGGAGATAAAAACCCAAAGATGCTTGATCAGGATAGGTCCTTCAGCTTCCCTGCAGGTGAGATGATGACAGCGAGGAAGCTGCACAGCCTGTCTGTGTGCCGTTCACCTGGGGCATGCTGCATAGCCTACCCAGTGCTGCTGCTGGCCGCCACTGCACAAGCGGTGCTGCACTTGGGAGAAACACAGAGGGGAACAATTCTGAAAATTTGTGAAATCTACTGAGGCTTCTAACGAAAGAAGAAAGCGAAATCTGTTAAACACTGATAAAAATGATGGAGTAGTTCACAATACCTTATTAACCACCAAAAAAAAAAAAAAANAAAAACAAAAAAAAAAAAAAAAAAAAAAGAGAGGCTTATTGCTGTACCAAAAAAGAAGGGGAAAAAGCTTGCATGAGCACTGCGAAAGTGTTACAGATAACACCACAGTGCCCAAAGCCACTCAATTGCAGGCTTTACAACAAAAACATGTCCTGAAGGATAACAGCAACTGTGCTTGCTAGAATCACAAAATCTATCAACTAAAGCCATCATATGAAAAATGAGAAATAAAAAAGCATTATTCAAGCAAAGCGGGATTCATTTACTGTTTATGCAATACAGCTTCCCATTTGCACTGGGCTACAAAAGTGGCTGTCCAGCCACAGCCCTACAGTTCACATGGCAGCTGCACCAACTCCTTGCCTTCACTCAGGTCTGGGTTGCAAAACCTTTGCCCGTCAGATTTACGTGTCTGGCAGCTTGTGCACACAGACACAAAATACACCATCTAATGAGCTGTACAGAATCTGTCCCTCATGGTTATATGCTCAGTTCTTGGTAACAACACAGCTCCCAGAAAGCAACACCACGATGCACCCTCCCCCATGGACGCAGTAGCATTTTGGAGGACCAGGAGCCTTGAAAGGACTCTGATGGAAGAAGGCTGGAAATTATGTTAAAAGCTTTCAACCCTTCACACCACATACTGAAGACCCATGCTACAGAAACTATTCTCTGACTGGGGAATGCTTATGCCCTTCACAACCCCACCAATGCCATTTTTAATGGAGCCAATATCCTCAAAAGGTGTTTATTATCTATCCAGTCACTTAACATTCTGCCTCTTCATGGGAAGAGCAAAAGATCATGGCCAGAAATACGTTTTACTCTCCTGGACCCAAATGGGTCACTTGCTCCTGAGGACCTGGATCCAGCAGAGCAGGGAACATGCCTGATGTGCTCCATCAAACACGAGACCAGTCTTTTGCAACGGAGATCTTGCACACCAGACAAGATGGAGGTTACAGACAGTAACATGCAAAGCTGTACCCCAACCCAAGCAGCTGCGAAACACTATCAGATTGAGCTCAGATATGCCTCTTGAAGGCCCCAGGGCTCCTAGGAGATAACAATTGTCACAGAAGGGTAATGCTGGAGAGCTCAGCACTGCACAGCCATGCATTGCTAACCCCCTGAGCACCACCGATATAGTAGATATCACACTTGAGATCACGCTCTGGGAATGTATCCTTGCTCATTGCTGGCTGTTTTCTAGTCAGAGTTGCTTTTCTGAAGTCACTTTTACATACCAAAACATTTTTTGTGTATGATTTAGAAACATGCTATAGTAATAGAGGGGAGACAGGGAGTCTGCCCAGCTCCGTTCAGTTTTATCTCTACCAGCTGCTGTACAGAGCACAAGCAATTCAGGAATCATGGCAAAAACATTTTTCTAAACAGTCCTATGGTCTATTGAGAGGAACGGAAGTTTATTACCATCAGTGACTCACTCCCTGCTGAAGCTTTTTCCTGGACGAACTGCATTCTACACTATTATGTTCCAGTAACAATAAATTATTAATAGGCGAGGGAATTCATAGTTCGCCTCACAAAAATGTAACCAAAAGCAAGGAAAATATGGAATATGCTATAGAGATTAAGTTAAATATTTCATTTCTCCCTCTCTGATGTGCAAGAATTACAGCCCTTCATAATAAATTTCAGTCATAGTTTGTCAGAGGATATGCACGAACACATATTATTGAAAAGGAACTGTGTTTATAAGAAATGTAGCTTAAAAAAACATTTTTTCCTCTGTCAGTTCCTGTAGTAAGTGCAGAAAATTTGCTTTCCCCAACACAGCCAAAAAGTGAGATCTTAGTATACCTGGGATCAATTCCTGACCCTACAAACCCTCCTCTATGATCCCTGACAAATCATTTCACCTCCCTCTGCCTATCCTCCAGCCTGTAAATTAGGAACAACACTTTTCACCTCAGCAGAAAGATGTAAAAATAGCCTCTGTTAATGATTTTTAAGGCCACATTTAGCAATAAAGGAGGCAGGAAATGTGATCTTAAACCCAACAGCACCGATTAGTTAGGTGATTGCTACATGGAGTAAGGAGCTGACATCACCTTGGTGTTAAAAACCATTGTTCACTCTCCTGATTCTCTGCCATTGGCTGTCTTTGGATTTCAAGCTGTACAAAGAAGATTTCCACACCATCGTGCTCAAAGCTTTTGAAGTTTTTTCCAGCTATACAGCAATGGGGGAAATTCTGCAGATTATCTCCCAGTTTTTAAAAATAAAACCTACTTAAACACCTGGCTCATACTCAAAACGCTAGAATTTCATACTACACTAGCTTGGAATAGAGGGAAAAAAAATAAAGTAAAACTTTTAAATCTAGAACAGATACCTTGAGCTTCATGTCAATCTACATCTGAGTCTACCAAAACAAAGCTTCACCCAAAAACTGACTCATTCCTGAACTCTAACAGCACTTTGTCTCTTCCATCTATGTTTATCCATCTTACAATCCATTGTGATTCTGTGATTCCTACCAGCATTGTAACACCAAGGTATTTGTGAGTGTGTGCACCCTCCCACCCTCGTGGAAACCATCCCTATTTCACAGGATCAGCCCCAAGGGCATCAGCCCTCCAGCCTGTGGCCAGCACAGGGGAAGGGCCTCTCCCACTCAGTCCATGCAGGAAGTGATCCATCTGTTCACTGCTGCTGAGGTATGACAGACACGGAGCCTATTTACAGGAACGATCAAGATTCAATAAAGCAACTTCAAAATATGCCAGATGTCAGCTCTTTGTTTACAGAGAGAGCAATGCAATTTGAAGGCATCTGTAACTATTGTTCACTCTAAAAGTGGGAATTTTAAAGGAAAAGGTGGGTGGGATGGGAGAACAAACTCTTGTGGTTCTGACTGTCAGTTAAGACCAAGTGCTAGTAATGAAAAGATTAGGAAAAAAGAGCAAATGTACAAAAGCTCATCCCACCCATCTGAGTAAGCACGCAGAAGTAAAGGGCTTGGCTGCTCAAAAATGGTGTGGGATGATGCAGTCTGAACAGGACTGAGGAGCTCTTAGAAGCACCCTGCTGCCTCAGTCCCTGGAGCCAGGACAGCTCTCACATTGCTCTGTCCTTCAAGCACAGAACATGAGCTAATTGCAGCAGTTCCTCCAAAACTTACTGATTTAACAAATGCTGAACAGATAGAGTGCTGAGTGTCTCAGATGTGCTCTGGCTCCTCCAATTCCATCCTAATTCATCCTAGAAGAAAGCTTGGAATGACTTCGTGGCTAAAACCCTGGACAGGCAGCTGCAGCACTCACAGGAATGTCTTGAGATCCTCTAGTATAGTTCAAGGGCCAGGGAGTAGGTACTTCTGGATCTTTTCCTGTTCCTTACATGTGAACTTGGATTAATTCTCTTGTAGCAGGCATAATTCAAATACACACTTAAATGTTTTGTTAAGTACGGGTGGATTGCTGAATTACAAAGAGGTTTTATAAAACACCTTGAGTAGGAATACAAGGTATTATAATGACTTTTAAAAAAAGCTGTGTGAAAAGGAAACATTTCTTCATGGCAATGCAGATTTCCATTGTCTTAAAATCATCATTAGGATGTGAAAACAGTCTGTGAAACATTTGAGATGGCATGGAAATAATTTAGACAGTGCTTAAAACACCATTTATGGAAATTTGGTTAGAAGACTATGAAATGATAAATATCTACCTATAGAAGCAAATTTACGTTCCAAATTCATGAGCAAATTTATTAGACAGCTGTATTAAAACCAAGTTTATTTATACTGAAAAAAATCTTGGGAGGAAACAATTTGTCTGGGATCTGAACTTGTCATTCACGCTTTACTGAACAAATAGAAAAAATAGGCTCTTTCAGTGATGAATGCATATCCAAGACTATCATATTCTATAATGTGCTTAGTATCTGCCATAGAACAAGTGTGCAATGGATTTCCAACAAATAAAGTTATTTTAACAGTGGAAGACACAGAAGGAAGGAAGGAAGGAAGGAAGGAAGAGCACTCTCACCAGCAGCAGCTGAGCAAAAGGAGGCTCTTGTACCACCAGTGAATGGAGAAAGATAGTGTTAGAGGAGGGGGTAAATTAATAGTTCCACATGAGGGGCAACAGTTTAACTGAAAAGTCATATACAAATGAAATGCACTTTACTTTTTTTCTGCTATTGTCAAAGGTAAAGAGTAACCAGACCTCAAACACGGAGAACATGTCACAGCTTGAGCGGAGCCCAGCTCACCAAACCCTAATTCCCAGCACACCTTCAGCAGGAGCTCAGAGAACTCATTTCCCCTTTTGCCAAGGAAAAAGGGGTGTCATTTCAGGCCGCAGAAAGTTGTACATTTGAAAGACTTACAAGTTCATGCAATTAGCAAGTTACTGAAAATCTGAAGCCTACAAAAAAGAGAATTCACTAAGGACAATACAACATGCAAAAGGACCATTCCAGGCTCCTTTCTGCAGGATCAAAGCCCTCCTGAGCAGCAGGGTGAGAACAGCTGTGGAGAGGAGGAGGAGGAAGGAGGGCAGCAACAGGGAGGTGCTGAGCAGATCCAGAGACATCCAGCCACTGCTCCAGCCTGTTCACAGCCACGGCACAAGAATCCTGTTAGGGTGGCACCTGCCCACAAGCACCCGACTGGCAAGGGACAGCAGCTCTTCCTGGAAGAGTTTGTAGGATAGTATTATGCCCTACAGACGAAAAGCAGAAAGTCATAGCTATGGGAGCTCTATGAAAAAGTTTGGCTCAACACAAATTTTATTTGTTTCTGCATTTCACCTTTCCATATCCCACTCACATCACAACCTGTTCCTACAAACTGGGTACAAGTAACACGCAGAGCTTGGGACCAAATCTGGCTCGTTGTGTTTCCTCAAACGTGTCCATTGCCCCCACAGTTCCCCCAGCACAGCCCTGCGATCCATCACAGAATATCCTGACCCCTCAAGCCCCACCCTGCCGGGGGTGTCCCACAGCTGCCACATTACACCAGTGGCTGTTATTCCAAATAAGGGAACTTGTTGCAAACTCCCCTCAAGCTGCCTTGTTCTGGCTGGTTTATGTTAGGGAGGCAAGACTAAACAGACCTTCATATTTTCAGAATTAACCACTAAAAATGAAGAATTGATTGTTTGTTTCCAGAGAGCAGATGAAGGGGAGTCCTGCGGCCAGCAGCCTCTTTTGGAAACCGCACCACAGCGAATGCAGCACCGGGTTATCTCTTTCCTCTAAAGAGTCTTTGGGATGGATTCAGTGAGGAGTAAACACGTGTGAGCTCCGAGTCACATTTTGGTGCAACCACATCATCTCCCTCCAGTTTCTCCCAATGTGAACCAGGCTTAGTGTGTGGCCCCAGAGCAGTTTTTCTGTTGTAATTCCCCATTATTTTTGCCGGGGTGACAGTCAGGTTGTTATTTTTTTTAAGATGATCTATTAAATGTCAGATTAAGGGAAGTTTCACTGCTTTACAGCAAACTTGCACCACATAGACTCTTTTAACTGCTGTCATGAATGTAATTCAGAACTGGCCATTTCATTTCCCTCTTGCTATTCAAGTGGTTTCAGTTGTCTTTCTAACTTATCAGGACTGCTATTTAGTGCTGCAAGGCCTGAATTAAGTATTTTTAGTCTGCACTCCTTGAACAGATGCATTCTTACTCTCTCTGACCACTAATCCACATGGAAGCTGTATGACCACATTTTGTGCAATGCTGAGCTCAACCTAATATTACCACGTCTCAGCAGAGCTTATTTACTCAGGTTGAGCCTAGGCAAACTGAATTCACCTCTGCCTGCCACGTGGACATACGCTCATATCCCAGCTGGCAGGATCTGGGTATCACCTACTTAACCCTTCCTTTGCTTTTCCCCATCTCTGCACAGCCACAGGCTGTTTATTCGAACCTGATAAACACAGTAAGCCTCAACATGGCAAAGAAATATGGAAAACAAAGACAAATGCTGCCCGGGATGTGACATTTATTCAGTAACAGAATTTCAATAGAGTGCTTGCAGCTAAACAGAGAGGGAGACAGGCAGAAGAGAAACAAGGAAAGATCCTACAAGTCAACAAGGGCACAAACCCCATCATTCACCAACACTTAGAGGAAACCCATCCTCAGTTCCTCTTGCATAAATCAAGACTAAGTTCCATCAATTCCATTAATACATTGTATGACCCATAAGTAAGCTATTGAGAAGCCTTTTTCCTCCCAAAACCCAGTGCAGTGGGCTGTCAGCTCCCCACCACCAGTGGGAAACACTGGGGCTGTGGCAGGCAGAAAAGCAAGGAGGCATCCCAGATAAGGATCCATCCCATGTTACTGCTATGCAGGGAGCACGACCTGAGTTACTGCTGGCTCCCTGGAGACCCAGACAGAAGTCTGGATCAGCAGAAAACAATTTAAAATAGTCTGGAGGAACACTGAGTAGCAGCACCGAGCTGCAGGCAGGAGAGGCAGCAAGAGAGCTTGGAAAAGACCAAACTCCTTATCAGCCTCCTTTCACATCTGTAAGTCCAGCTATGTTTTCAAAGCACACATCAGGACACCTTATTTCTGGTTGTGTTTATCTGAACTGTATGTATAAATACCTTATTAGAGAAAGAAATGGGTTTTTTCATCACAAATTGCCTCTTCTTTATCCCCGAGCCCGCGGCACAGACACACAGCGACGCGGAGGGCGCAGGCACGGCTGTGAGCACAGCTACCCAACTGGCAGCAAACCAGACCTCTGCGCTGCCAAATTAAAAGCAGAAATGCAGATGGGAAAGGTGCCTTTTCTCCCTCTGGCCAAGCAGCCACCTGGCACAGGAGGAGTCAGACTGATACAGTAAGGTGAATGCAAGAAACCCATTTAAAGCTCAACCCAGCTCTTCCCAGGAGACAATCCACGCAGCTCTGGCTGTGCACAGATACACGTACCCACAAATTCCTCCCCTTTTTATTCAGTGCTCCTAATCTGGTCAGGAATTGAGAAAACTATCAAAAAACATCAACCAACAAGAAAACACAGGTTTGAAAGGAGACAGCAGCAAGTACACGAGCACAAGGCAGGGACTGGGATTTTTCATCTGTCTCTGCCAGGAACTCACTTTCTCCTCTGGATTATGTTTGCACAAGGCAGGATCTAATTTAAATGGAGAAATTTGTGTAGATTGGTGCTTGCTTTTACCAGAATTACATTTTAAAGTCCAGATGCTGCTCTTTGCTGCAAGTCTACAGCAGCACTGCTGAGGGACAGCACAACTTCCAGTTTACATCTGTGTCTCTCACAGCAAAACCTGGTTCAATAAGTACTGGGACCTCAAATCCAAAACATGGTTACAGGTAAAAAACAACATGATGGGGCTTTTTGCTGCTGCATAATCTCCACAAAGTACATCAATAGTGACTTCAAGTAACACTATGCTCACTCAGTCCTTTCAAGTGTAAAGTTCTGGGATCTCTGAACTCAAGCAAAACCTGATTACAATATTGGTATAAGGTCTCTTAAACCATACAGCGAATGTCAGGCTAATTTCATAGAATCATTAAGGTTAGAAAAAACCTCTACGGTCATCTCATCCGACAGTTCCAGTGATGGCAATTCCACCACTTCCCTGGGCAGCCCGTTCCAATGCTGGATCACCCTTTGAGAGAAGGAATTCTTTCTGGCATCCAGCCTACACCTGCTCAATCAAGTTTTGTGTTTTTCAGCTCAGATGGTAAAAGTGCAATACTTGAAGAGATGCTCACTGTATCTAAAAGTAATTTTAGAATAGCCCTCAGCAAACACCTCCATACTTCCATCTGTGAGCCATTTCACACTGGGGAGGCAAAATCCATGTTCTTCACTTTACAAGCACAAGCAGTTCTCATTAATTCAAGGCAAACTCACATGGAATACAAGGCTGAAGAAGTTGAGTGCCTACACACAGACAGACAGATATGTGGGTATCTGTATGTGTATGCATGCTGCCAAAGCCTGACAGATCCTGCTGTGACCACTTCTCCTAATTTACTAGTACTTCCCACCCCCTCAGTTTTACAAACCATTGTTTAATCAGAGAAGCACTTTGAGGGAGTTTTAGTTCTGCAACAATGTCTCAAAAAAAAAAAAATCTAAAACTGTTACACCCAAGGTGGGGGAAAAATGCGTATGGACTAAAATTATCTCTGGAGCTCTCACAGAGCCTTTTAGTAGGCAATAAAGTTGCAGCTTTAGGAACAGGTTGTTAAGATGAGGATAAACACTCTCACACCAGGGATGAGCCAAACAAGCTCAGTGCTTTGGGGCAGCTGTAAATCCCAGCCGGACAGAAGGCACCGGCCATCCGGGTGTGCGCAGCAACAGTGACAGCTGGCGGACACGGGAGGAAGGCCCCGCACACCCTCCTCCTCCTCCTCCTAGGCTGACTCACGACCCACGAGCCTTGGAGAGACGAGGCAGATTCGGGTGGTTTCACGCTTAGGCACCACCAACCAGGCATTTGAGAGTTACCAGCATGGCCAGGGCACGATTTCCCACCTTTGCTCATCCTCCCCTCCTGGGGTGCTTGCCTGCATCTGCCCAGCCTTTGTTCTGTGGGGGAGAAAAGAGGCTGCTGGAGGCACAAAGTCTGGCTCTTTGTACATTTTAACTTACTGGCAAAGGTCTCATATTATAAAGGAGAAGCTGTGTGACAAGCTGTGGAGAGGGATGCCCAAGGTCATGCCAAGAAAGCCAGCAGCAGCGTGGGACAGAAGTCCCAAGGTTTGGAAAAGCCACAAGAAGTACCTCTGACTGATGTCAGCCAAGGGACCAGCAGGACCACGGTGCCAGGAGGGGTGGCAGCCATTCACCCCCAGATGCTGAAGAGTCTGAAACCTGATTCCTATTCTTCTCTTGGGGAGAAAACGGCTTTTTTAAATTATCCATTATTTTCTCTCTCACACCAAGCAGGGAACAGACTGTACTTTTTGCTTCTGATTTGCAAATATTAAATCCCCTCTTCCCACTATTGGTGACTCATGAAAGTGACTCATTCACCTCTAGATAGTTTTATTTCCTACACGTTCAAAATACAAAGAAAAAAAAAAACATATTGGCCTCTTGGGAAAAAAAAATAGCCTTTTTTCCTACTTGTCAGCTTTCACTTATAACACAGATTAAAGTAGAGTTCATCTCAGACTCCAGACATTAAATCTCTCCTCTGGGTGGTCTACAAAGCCAGCAAAGTGGTAGCACAGGAGGACTCCTGCCCCTGCTGAACCGCATTAACTCTCCCCACTAGAGGCTGCTGAAGCAAAAGCAACGTGACAGCTCTGCCCCATGCAGTTGGCCACGGGCTTCCCAGCCCACCTGCAAGCAAAGCCAGAGCCCTAGAAGGAAAATAAGAAAATTGGTGGAGAAGAAAGATTGCTTTGCAGGCTGGTTTCGTGGGGTTTTTTTAATGCTGAGAGGCTCTGCAGTGAGTCACCGATTCACAGGGGCTGCACTCAGCCAGGCAGTGGGGTGGCAGAGGGTGGGAAAAGAGGGCACTGACACTGTCATGCACACACAGCTGTGTGGGGAGACAAGGGGAAAAGACCACGGTGCCACTCCTCAGGAGGTTATGGTGTTTTGTGCTGCACAAAACACTTACCTTGCCCCACTGACAGGAAAGGCAAAGAAAGGGGGTCAAGCTGAAAGCACTGAAATCAAAGCAAGATGTCTGGGCCAGGGAAAAGGGAGCAACATTAAACCCCTGTGAAGATCCCAAGAGGATCAAGATCTGAAGACCTGGAGGGCGCATTTCACTGAATCACTGCATGCACAGCCTTGTCAAGCCAGTATTTGTGCCTTCAGCCTCCTCTCCAGAGTCACACATCCAGCTCTCCTTAATGTACAACCTTTGTGTGAAGTGAGAAAAGGATTTTTTTCTTTTTGAGAGGATGCTACTATTGAATAATTATCATTGCCAGTTAGGATAACAAAGCGTTAAAAAACAGAGAAACTACCCTGTCTGCAGCAGAGGTAAAGTGACTGATTCTTATGCTTAAGGGAATCAAAGAGAGAACTTGTAGGTAAAGATAGCTGTAAATTCACCACCTCTCATTGTCCTTAGCAAAGCAATTCTTCACGTCACACATCACACTGAAAAGGAACAGGAGCCACAACCCCAGACACAAAGCTCCAGCACAATTATATAGCTCTCATTCAAGGATCTTATTTCACTGCTAAACGAAAAACCCAACACCCTCCAGGCTAACAGCAACCATTGCTATTTCCCAAGCATAGGTTACACTTGGGGGTTTATTATTCCAATCCCCTTTTAAGTTGTAGATCTTCCCTCCAGTCAAGCATCAGAATGCCAACTATCAACAAGCTTGTATTTACTAATACTCTTGCACTGTGATAAGCATTGAATGGATAAGTCTTTATGCAAAAAGGGAAAGAGGCATAAAAGAAAAAAAACATGACATTTTTCCAACAGCACACGTCTCTAACTACTGACAGCTGGGGGGCAGGATAAATCTATTTTCCCACTGGATAGCAGCTACCACTTTCTTTCGTATCCTAGATTTAGAAACCCACTTTTATCACCTGAGACAGTGTGATTTATTAGTAGAAATGGCACAGTTGGTATCCAACACTTGGCCAGTTGGCACCCCAGGAGGAAACTCAAGAGCTAGGTCCAAACTCAGAGGCTGAGCCTCGTCTCTGCTTACAAACTTGGCTGAAGTCCCAGCTGAAGAGACAATATAGCAGCAGGCATCAGCAGAGAAGCTCCAAGCAAACTTAACACACAGGAACTGTCCACCAGAGAGCCATAGTGAGGCTCATCCTGCGCTATCATCTGAAAGCACAAATCTTATCATGGGGCTTGGGGGAGAACATGCAATACTGAAATATCATTAAAATTAAGTGTGACCAGCTGCTTTCTTCCCCATGAGTCTGAGCAGTAAGTCTAAGATATTTGTGATTTCTGATTTAATGTAAGATGTCCGTGATACAGAGCTGGTTACTACCTTTAATCTTCCAGGCTCCAAAAGATCTGCCAGAGAGCATTATTTTTAATGCACTCTCACACAGGGATAGAGTTTCCAAGGAAGCTGCCAAATCTAGCAAAGGTTTGCGCTTTTCCTTTCCAACACTTTCTTAGAAAGCTGGAAATAGCATTACCTTACTTAAGTGGCCATTTTAATTAATTTAGTTTTGCTTTAAATGCAACAACCAAAAAGAAAGAAGAATGAAGCTGAACTTTTGGGCACTTAAAGCTGTCTCTTTAAACACAGAGCTCACAAAAGGCCTGACAGGCAAGTCATACAGATCTATAGGAGACCGTTTTAAAAAAGAGTACACATTGTCCAAGACAGAACCTGTATATTTCTTACTGCACCAGAGCACATGGCCCATAATCCTAGAGAGGGCTCCCCGCTTGCTGTAAGATAAACTCCAACAACACTGGTTATTAACACTTTGAAAGCCAGAGCCTGTTCTCATCTAAGTAAATGAGAGCCGTGTTAGCCTTTATGTTGTATTCTTTGTCCTCAAAAGCATTATTTAAATGAAAATACAGCTGACAATTCATCTGGGCTACGGATGAGAAACTGCATACTTGTAGTTAAAAGCAGAGCTCCCAATATCTCCTTGTTGCTAAAGGCAGACCTTTCCTGAGCTAGTCACACGAGAATATCAGTGTCTCTCCAGGAAAAAAAAAAGAGGTGAATACCTCAGTAACCAGAGGAGGCAAATGCAAATCAAATGTGTTAGTGGAAGGCAGCATTTCTCAGCAGTTACTGCGCTGAGGGGAGAGAAGCCAGGTCTCAGTGCTTCAACACTCACCTCTGCTACATAGACACCATCAAGCAGCCTCCTCTTCCCTCTGCTCTCAGACTGGATGGAAAGGGAAGAAGAGTGTGAGGTGGCATTAATATGCAGATTAAAAGAGGTAACTCAGCCGCCCCTTCTAATTGATTCCAATTAACTCAGCAGCCCATTCCAATTAACTCCACCCAAAACAAAACAATTCCAAGCTTTTAATGCCATAAGGTATGCCTGGGGAAGTGCAGGAAGGCACAGCAATGAACCTGCCATTTCCCACCTGCTCAGAAACAAGCCCTGTCATTCAGCACTTGATGCTTAGCCAGGTTTATCACCTATCTCTGGCTTCTCTTAGTCATTAGATAAAAAAACCACACTAACCATTACTGCTGTCCAGGGCTGCAGAAGTCTCTTAACACTAGCAAATGCTACTAATGTAGTAAAGGAGAAAGAGATTGCCTGGGCTGCCATCTCACTGCCTGCTAGAGAGGCAATCCCCACATTAAAGATGGGAAGGAGGTGAAATGCATCAAGCACAGATGTTCAGGACACAGAAAGAGGGTATTTTAATACAGCTTAAAACAGACTCAAAGGTGTGTGTTTGCTGCTCCCTTTGCATGGGCCCAAATGTCACCCAATGACATCTGCATAGGTGACAAATGGCAGAAAGGAACTTTCTGTGCTGGTGTATTTTTCTCTTCAAGACAGATAAAATCACTGCATTAGTCATGCTAGAGCTGAACTGTCACAGCTCTTTTATTATTATTTACCAAGATGGTTATCAGCCAGATTTGTACTATTGAATTCCTGTATCATAGAATTACTCTGATACCCAGAAAGTGCAGTATTATGGAAGTGTTGTTATTCCCCAGCTTGTCCTTCCTTCTCTCTTTTACAGGGTTCTTTCTGTGCTGGCTGCCCTGCAGGAAACCACAGGAGTCAAGTTCTGTGCAGGGATCTCACCCTGCAGGCTTGGGGGGCTCTCACAACACTGCTCTCCTGAACCAGCTCCCACCCATTTAAACCAACTTATGTTTTGAACCTAATTCAAAGCAGAACATAAGTGGGTTTTTTTAAATGCTTTTTTTTTTTCCAGCAGCCATTTTATTGCCTCCAATAGCCAACCCACACTAGCTCTTTGAGCTGACTTAATGAAGAAAGCACTCCTGTTTTCTTTGCAGAATACTAATACGGTCTTTGGAAGCACGTTCCTAGATTGAAGCTCACCGAGATGGCACAATCAGGCCTCTGCTGTGAGATGATGAAGAGGCAAAGTACTGTCTTGCAAGTATCCCACCGTTCCACAAACCCAGCATCTTGCCTTGGCTCTGTGCAAGATGGGAGAGAGGTTCCGGTGCTGGAGAAGCATGGATGGAAGCACTACAACATGCTTGCCTTGTTGGCTCCTCCTGCTGAATCCCTGATGCACAGATGATAGATTCTTCATTCACAAAAATGTGAAGATCACAGCCCTGGGAAACCAGCCTTCAGGAGCCTGCAAGGGACTGCCCTGCAAATCAGTGCACACACTGTCATCTCCAGGAAGAACCTGCTTGCACCGAGGGCAGAAGAGGTCTCAGCAGGAGGAGAATCTTCCTAAATCGTTCACAAAAAAGCTCATCAAATTAAGGCAACAAGCTAGTCAAATGACAACCCACACCATGAGTTCAGACATGCCTTCAGTCTTCAGCACAATCCCCCCAGAGAAGTTTAACTTTCAGCAAAGCCACATGAGATGATCCTTCCACACAGACAGCTTGGCTTCTCTCCCTGGCCAGACTGTCCCACCCCATCCCTCGCGTCGGGATACATCACATGGCACAGCAAGTCCATTCAGGGATGCAAATGAAAACTTACTTTTCAAAATAAGATGTGGGGGGGAAAAAGGAATTGTTTTTTTCAGTGAAAAATATTTTCTTGAGTGGCCACTGGTTGTAAAATGGGGGCCCACAGCAGACGCAACACTGACCACCTCCAACCTTCTTTGAATTCACACTGAGTCTCTATTTTGGGTCTAAATGACAGCAGCAGGAACTGGGAAATGCTGGCTCTTTCCTGCAGCTTGTTTCTGGTTAGAATTATACCATAACAACAACAATGCACCTCTAGTTCTCTCCTTCCTTTAGCCCTACATATAGGTACTTTGAGGAGCAGAGAGCTGAAATGCCTTGGTATCCGCATGGGAGAACTGGGAACATCGAGTACAGGGATCTATCTCCACTAAGCCCTGCTGTGACTAGTAGACCATGCTGTCTTGCATTACCAAGCGGATTTCTGCAGCGTTCAGACTCTGTTCTCCTGCAGAGACTGCTGCAAAGGAGATAATGGGGACAGAAAGTGCCTCGTGCTCTTTGGGAGTGCCTGACTACCACGCACACGTCCAAATCTAGAGTAACAAACAGAGAGGTGGTTCCTGTCCCCCTGCACTTCACTTGACTGCAGTGGTCCTGGCTCCCTCAGGAAACTGGATAAAAGCAGCAAGAAAACTGTCCAGGATACCACTTTACTGGCAGAAGAGGAAGAGCCATTAGCCAGAAGATTACTTAATTTAATATTTGTTTACAGCTGCTGGGGATTTCTTAAGGTTAGATGCTGGTTAATCAAACAATGGAGCACCGTTCAGCACCTGCCCCACAAAGTTTAAAAATGCCATCTTCAAATAAAATATAGGGACTTGTACCAAAGCAATACTGCAAATCATGCTTCCAACACTATTTCCCATGCTTCTCTTTTTTTCTTCCTTTCTGGCACATCACCACCCACATGAAAGCCAAAAAGAGACTGTAGTACCTGGTTACACAAGGGGAGCCCATCACAGTAGCAATTCAAAAGCTTGTTCCATAATCCAGCAAAATTTTTCAATCCAGAAGTCTCATTATAGATTGATTGACACATCGACCCATCCCCACAGCCGTCCATCCACTACTGTAGCAGCCTCATCAAGTGCAATGAGAACTTTGCTGTTGCATGTCCCTGGTGCATTAGCTGGAGTTTTGACATCCAGATGCACAGCATAAAGCTACAGGAAACAATTTCATTAGGGTCCCATTAGGCTTAGACTGGGTTGGTCTTTTCACATGCAAGAGCACAAGAGGGAATAGCTTTGGGCAATAATTTGAATGCATTGCTAAAACCATTATCTAAACTACAGATCCATATTTACAGGCACAGGCTTCCACCCATCCCAAGCAGCCCACACGGGCGCTTTGGGATCTGATATTGAAAGCATTTGGTGCTGGCAGCAGTGCTCCTCCAGGCTCCTCCAGGAGCTTTAGGCACCACAGGGACATGAGGGTCATTCAGACAAGCCCACTACTTTCCAAATAACCCCTAGAAGCTGCCACTAGGCTGGGGAAGGGCTCAAAGAAAGAACATCTGAAAAATCAGTCCTGTTTTGCTTGGTGCTTTGCAATTTGCAATTGCCCATGTCACTAATGGTCTACCCTGATCCAACAAGAAATATTAAAGTCATAGGTTCTTTAATATGCTGATTCAGAGTAACCCGGTATGGGATATGGCACAAGTCTAATGATCCAAGCTCAAGAGACTTTTATTTTTTTTAAATGATGATTCAGTGTATCCATTCAGCTAAACAGAAAGCCCTGTGTCATCATAAAGCTGTGATGATGTTCCGGAAATATGGTCTCACTGGAAGAACACATTGTAATTTTATATCCAGCTATTTAAGAAGATGAGGCCAAGCCCTGAGTGACAGACACTTTGATGAAACAACATATGAATTAAACATAATTGTACCAGAAAAACAGTAAAACAGAACTAATCATTGAGGCCCCTGTGTTGTACCACGAGCAGTGACATTTGCATTGGCACAGGGCATTCCCATCCACAGAGCTCCAAATCCTCCATGAATATCAGTAATTAAACAGTCTGTCACGCAGCCAGAAGGAGACAGGTTTTGCCACATCCAGTTTTGCAGAGAGTGAGGTCGAGATCCCACCACGACCCGTGGGACCCCCGGCTGCCTGCACGGCCCCGCGTGCTCCCTCCTATCCGGGCAGGGACAGGGGCTTCACCTCCTCTTTGCTCCTTGGAATGGCCACCATGCCCTTCGCTTTATTAGGCTATTCCCAGAGGAAAAGATACTGCATGCTCCAACTAGATTCCTCCCAAAATTCAAACCTAGGACCTGCAGTCCTAGTCCTCCTAGGGAAGACTCAATGTATTTTCCCTCATAAAATTAAGACGAAATTCTACACTGGTCTGCCTGCTATGAACATGTCTCTACGTGCAATGTTGTCCATATCCATATTTAACGTAATAAAGATAATAAAACTGGGTTCAAGAAACCTGCTTTCTTCAAGGTTTCCATGAAAGTTGGATCTCAAAACCCTTCTTTATGTCAACAGCAGGTAACTATTTCACCGACTTCATCTAGCAGGGTTGGTAACTAACTTAAACATGGCAGATGGAAGCATTAAATATTTATTGGACTGGAGTGCATTGATTTCAGAAATTAACACTTTGCAAATTACTTCTGTGTGAACAGTAATTAAACAGTCACAGTCCAGCACAGGTTCTGAGTAAACTGCAACTCTTTTTGTAAAACATATGTATACATAAAAATACTAACACTTGTCTACTGATTTCCATCTGCACACGCCAAATTGCTCTGTGATTATGAATTAAAATTAATTAAAACTTTGGAATGGTTTTCCATATAAAGTTGGAACAGTGGGAGCCCTTGTGACGGGCACTCAGGCACCATGCCAGGTAAGCTTGCAGGGAGCAGGAGTGGCTGATGCATTGCTTTAAAATACCAAGGACTTCATGACCTCATGGTCTCAGTGCTGGTAATGCTGGGACTGAGTTTATGATAACAGTGGGATTGAACTCCGGGGGAAACCATGAGAAAAGTGCAACTGATACCGCCAGGGCCCTTGCAGGCTCCACATGTGATCCAGGAGTACAATCATAAATAGCATAAAGCTGCTGCTCGCTCGTCCATGTGGGAATAGATTTGCTCAAGAGATATTGCTGTTTTATTCCCTCAAGAAGAGTATTAATCTCCCACTTGTGCTATTGCATGAGCAGTAATGAGACTCACAGAGTCTTTAATAGACTCTTTTTAAAAGAAAACATGTTTTAACTCTGCTTGAAAAGTAGCTTCTTTTTCCAGAAAAAGGTCTTCCTTTCAAACACTGTCCAATAGCTTTTCCAAGACTGTTTTCCCATTCACTGTACCTTCACACTCAGGATCTCAGAGAGGTAGCACGTCTTGTTCATTAAGGCAATAGCTGAAGCTTCATTAAAGGTAATGGTTGATGGTACATTACTGAATTGGAAGCACTGGGTACCATTCAGCAACCTTTCCTTCTTCAGCACAGACTGCTACACACTGTATTTTGTTACCAAGGCTGGATTTATTCCATGCTCTGACTCCATCACTGCTTTTTTACTTTCTCTCTTCCCCCAAAACATATGTACTTAAAAACCCACCAGAAATGAACAAACCCACCCACACAGGGACGGCGGGTCTGTAAGGCAGACTCTAAGCTCTTCTTGTGTCTGTGCTGAGGGAATGGCAGCAGCTCCCCACAGACCGCACTCAGCAATAAGGAGCTTATTCTCATTTTATAGGCAATGCTGGGCTTTGCTGTGGTGGTGAAGGGGGCACAGAGGGGCTGCTTTCCCCCAGCAGCTGGGGTTTGATGCTGACCCCACCACCCTGTGTGTCCCCACTGCAGCTGTGCGCCTGGGGAACGTGGAGCTGGCTCCACAGCAGCACCAGCACCCACAGCACACACCCCAGCTGAGGCACCGGGCAGAGGAGCAGAAATCAGAGGGCTCCTCTGGCTCAGCCTGCCAGGTGAGGACAGGGTGCTTCTGAGAGAGTAGGAAAGGGGTCTTAGGTGCAGGTGAGTGGTGCTAGCCTGCACAGATGCAGATGGGCTGGCAAGGCTATGATCATTTTATTGTGTGCACATGCACACAGGCTTCTTTTGTTTGCTTTGTCCCTTTGTGTCCCATTCCAAGGTGCAAACTGGGTTCATGTCCCCAGGAAATCCTAGGAGTTTGTGAGCGAGTTTGCAGAAGGAGATGAAGAGAAGGCTGCTGCCAGGAGACTTTAATGAGAGCCACTTCTACACTCATGGTACAATTAAGAGTCACATAATGAAACAGAGGCTGGTTTGTTTGTTTTTTAATGAGCTCTATTTATATTTGACTTTAACTATCCTCATTCATTTTCTCTGAATCAAACCTCCACTGCTGAAATCTTGTGCATCAGAGTTAATAAAGGACAGCTATAATCTGATTTACTGCATCATTCCAAACACAAATGTACTCACAGGAGGGGCTGATAGTTTACAGCAGCAATGTTTAAAGCAGAAGAATTGACAGCAAATTGAACATAACTTCTCAGCTGCCTTGCAGAAAGCTGAAGTAACTCCATATACTTGTCTGAGGCATCTTTTAATATGTTATTGTAACACTAAGAGGTTAAGGCTCATGTCAAAGCCAGGTTTATGCTTCACAAACTGGAAACTGGTGAAAAGCAGGTGCCTTATCTGATAGATTTCATCTGGCTGTTAGGGATGCCCGAGTTTCAAGATGTCAGAGACAGTGGAAAACCAGAGGAATCGCATGTGAACCAACTCAAAGAATGGAAGATACTCGAGCTTTTTACCTTCAATAATGCAGAAAAGAAAAAAAAATAAAATAAATAGAGTTTATGGTCTACTACGAGTAGAGGATTAAAGCAAAAATCAACATTATTATTCCCTTGATTTCCCCCCTTCCTTAAAATAGAGAAGCCACTGATTCCAACACAGCCAGAAATGTGAAATGGAGGTTTTCTCCTTGGAGGAAGAAATTTTGTCCCTTTTTCCATATTTAAGCTTTTAAACAAAGAGAGCTTCATTCTAGAGGAGCAGCTGTGTAATTAAGACAATTTCAGGATGAACAGTGTGATTCAAGAGCCAAATACTATCTTAATTATATGCATTAATATTCTGCTAAGAAGATGCTTATCAAATAAAAAAAAAAAGATAATTCATGTTATTGCACAAGAAAGGCCACTAAAAATATAAAAATAACAGAGAAGGGTGACAGTCCAAGATGGGGCAGGTCACTGCACGCAGTGAAAGCGGCTCCCAGCTGCAGGGGAAGCGCCTGGCAAGCAACAGAGAACGCCCCTATCTGAGGAAGCAGAAGTGGCCAAAAGTCAGCTGTCCTCAGAGGTGAATACTGAATGAGAGACTTCTGTGGCAAAGGGGGAGCTGCCCTGTGGCTGCACCAGTTACTTGGGAAGGATTCTCAGCTGTGGTCTGCTCTAATTTTTTGTGAAGAAAATAGAAAACGAGCATTTTCACAGAAGCAGGCAGCAAAGCAAGAGCCAGAGACTGGGACAGGCGAGTTAGAGAGGAGTCTCTTGGCTGGATTGGGCACTGGGATGCCATCCTGTTGTGGGGACACCCTTCAGTCCTCATCCATAGACCACCCCCACTGCCAGGAGGTAGGCAAGGAGCACGTCTGGCCCTTTGTGGCTGCCTGGGGGAGCCTGGCTGGCAGATCCAGGGCAGCCAGTGCACAGGGACAGGAGCAGCGTGGGTGAGGAGCTGGGCAGCAATGTCTGCCACTGCCCCAATGGGACTGAGCATCCCTCATCAGAGCCACAGTGTGATCCCACACTGCTCCCCCGCCTCTAATCAAGGCTGCATGGCAAAACCACAGCATCAACTGATCAAGAGAGAAAAGAATGGATTTCCTTGAGGGTTAGGAAGCCACAACTAGGTGTGGAACTCCTGATTCCCACTATGAACAAAAAAGAAAAAGAAAAAAAAACCACAAACAAACAAATGACCAAAAAAAAAGCCCAACCACACAGTCTCAGAAAAGCCAGAACTGCCTTGCTTGTACTGAAACACTGATTTGAAGGAGTTTACAATTGTACAACGGCATGAGCCCTCCGGTCTCAGGTGCACGAGGTGAGACTGGGGGATTTCTGGCTCACAGCCTCACCGTGGGACTCTGCACTCCCAGCAGCCTCAGGAAGAGAGGCAGGCTCCACGTGTGAATGGGAGATCTCCAAGGAAAACCCAGGTGCTGCAGGGAATGCAAAAGGGCAGGGCAGGGAATACAAAAGCATCACTCCTTCTGCTGAATGGGCAAGGAGCCGGCGTTGTGCAGAGGGGCTGCTCAGGATGAGACCGCGGTGCAAGTGCAGAAATGCCTGAGCCAGCTCACAGCAAGGCTGCAGTGTGGCTGCAGCAACCACGCAGGGGATGGGCAGGGCCAGTGTACCCAGCTGAGAACCCCACAGGGGAAAAGGGACTGCACACACCTGGAGGAGCTGCTGTGGTCCTACCTGCCATGGAAACTGAGTCTCGGCTGAACTCCACCCTGGGCTGTGACCAACAAAAAGTGCTAATGTCCCATATGGTATAGCATTTTATGGTGGTTTTGGGTACAAAATGCCATCCAGCTCTCCAGCTAGACCAAGTTAGAATCAGGTCTAAATCATCACGGATAGTTTAATGTTTGGTTTTGCAAAAACAGAGCTCGGTGAAGAGCCACAGAGACACGTGTGTTATGCAGTGACAAGGAGAGGCTTTAGGTCTCTTCCTGCCCCGCATACATTTTTACTTGGAGACCCTGAAGTGCCATGAGAGGGCATGCGTAAAAAAACTTAGCCCTCCTGCCTTTTGATTCTCACCAGGAAGTATGAGCTATAACCCTTCTCTCTGCTACAGAAATAATGTTCCTATCCCAAAATGGTTTAAAACACTATGCCTTACAAATGGTTAAGGACTCCAAATGACATGTGGCAAGAATACAGTAACTTGGCTGTCCTGGGAAGAAATGCTCCATTCTGCACACAGCAGAGGGAAGGGAAGGTTGAGGGCTGAGCTACCATTTAGCAGAGTCATTTGTCCAAATTCTCATGTCCTACTAAGCCACAGACCATGGTGACGAGGAACAGCTACTCAGATCCTCTGTTGCAGAGCAATTTGGATGCAGAGCCAAACTTCACATCAGTCCCAGGATCCACTGCATGAAGGCTGTTATGCTGCACAGGGAAAGCAGCAGCATTTTGCCTCAGGACTGGAATGGCACCTGTGGTCCAGTGACTCCAGTGTCTCCTTCTCAAAGCAGAAAACTCACAAGTGCCTTCCACTGGGGTCTCAGGAGTCTAGAACAGGGATGGCATGGCATGGCATGGCATGGCATGGGATCCATCCGTGGATGCTTACATCCATGGGATGCGGGCAGTTCAGTAAGGCGACCCCAGAAATTTCATTTTAATCTCTAGAAGGTTAAGGAAACACTTCTCTCACCCATCTTAGGAGAGCTTCACCTGCATCTTTCGACTATAGAGGTGGAGAGGTGTTTCAGACTTTGCCTCTTGCAGCTTGTCACACGCAAGGCTAACAGCCCCAGTGCCATCCCCTGGGGTCATGGAAGGGCACCCACCTCACAAACAAACCTGGGATTGTTACTCAGCTACACAGAGGGCCAAGGTCTCATTAATTAGCATTGACATTTACAACAGAGACCATGAGATATGAGTGATACAAAGATGGATAAATTCCAAGAGGATTAAGGTGCAAAAAAAGGCTGTGGTGGATGGTTGTTTTGTTTTTTCTTATTCTGAGTTTTCCTTCTAAAAAGAGACTATTGATATTTGAATTCATTTTTCTATTAGAATGGGGGAAATTGCAGTAGGTCTTCTGCCGTGCATCTAAATTGCAAAGTGCTACACACCACTGAAATGAAAAGAGGATGCTTGGACTGGCCAGTCTCCAGTCAATGGATTTGTGTGTGGACCTGAAGGTTACAGATCAGGAGGGATTTTGCTGAAAGGGTCTGGCTTAGCTTTGGTTCAGAGGATTTCCAAAAAAATGCAAAAGTCCACCAGTTGTCTGCCTCTACCAACACAGGGTCAAGCTCATGATAAAATAAACCATCTGCTCTTTCAGACTTTCATCCCAAACCAGAATAAACCTGTTTTGATGCTCTTATGGACTTGGCCCCTTCCACTGTCTTTCATGTGCTCCAGTTGACATCATCAGGCATTCATATTCCTTGGATGAGTTCCTCAGGCATCGACCAGTGGGATTCTGCCTCAATTCATGACTCTTTGCTATATGGCAATGCCAACAGCAGAAACAGCTGCCCTGGTTCTGAGCACTAATTAACCCTATTTCTCACTTTCATCTCTACTCTGTTGCTGATCCCTAGGAAAGGGTCTTTGGAGTGCAACAGAGAAAGCCAAATCTAGTTCTGGAGAGGTAATCCACTGGCAGTGACAGTGGGACAGGGCAAGATCAGCAGAAGGGGAGCAGATCCTGTACTTAATCCCAGCCCAGAGGCAGATCCTTCAGCACCACCTCAACCTCCACATTCTTCCCAGGGTGAACACGGGAGAGTCACACTCACATTGAGCTCTGGGGTCTTTCCTCTCCCCTTCCCAACCTGTAGATCCAAAACTCACCGAGACACGAATGTGCCATTAGAGGGAAGAAGTGTTAACATCTGCAATCCACATCTGCTGGAGAGGCATGAGGACACACTGTTTGTCTGTGACAACTGGGCAGGGCAGGAACAACCACCTCCCTTTATTTAAAACCTTTATTTAAAGGTTTTTATTTAAATCAAGTCAGAAAACCCCATCACCATTGGTGTGGTTTTCCAAAGCACAACATACAAATGCTCACAAGTGCTATGAGCCCCAGAACAGCTTTCCTCTCTCCTCTTGCCATCCTGCTAATTGTGATGTCTGGGGCTATAAAAAGGCACAGCACAAGAGCATGTCTCTCCTTCTGATCTGCTTCCATGTTTATTACCATGGCTTATCTAATGACACTTAGGAAGTGTTACCAAGGAGACTATTTGCATCCTGCACGATGTTGCTAAAGCAACACTGCTAAATTAGATGCAGCGCTCTTAGCCTTCACCTACTGTATTTGCATTGCTATTAAAATGGAATAGTCACAGGCTTAAACTATATTTGGGTCATTCACCCATCCAAACACCTGAAAATAGTCCAATGACAGCAGCAATGGAGTTTCCCCAAAAAATCTAGCACGTCTAGGTCTCCATCTCTTACATGTATTTCTAGCTTGCCCCTCAATGTGACCTGCAGTCAAAACAAGCCATCTTTCATGCTGCAACCTTCCTCCACAGGACATGTTTTCCCTATATGTTTGGCTTTTATTTGAATGCATCAGGAGATTTTAACTGTCATAAATAATTACAGCATCTTAGCACTTGATGGAGCACGGCAGAAGGCAATTTGTAAGTAGCATTAATTTTTGAGGCACAAGATGGCTCAGAGGCACTGGAAATGCGACAACTTGCCTGGAGTTTATGGATCAGCTGTTCATCCTCACCCCGAGTCTTGGTTCAGCTGTAAAGAGTCACCATTCAAGGGCTTCAAGATGGCCCATGGAAAGATTAAACAGCTAAATAATAATTACTTGTTTAACCCTAAAAAAATTATAAAATACTCATTAAGGAGATGATAAAAAAATAGAAATAATTTTAAACTATAAATGACTAGCTATAAACAAAAATAAAGGCCAGGGGCTATTTTAGGTGATGTTACAGAATAAATTAAATATAGAAGCTCAAAAGACTAGTGGTAGGAGGGAGAGTGAGCAACCAAGAGGTGGGGTGGCAATGGTTTCCAAGGCAATTAACAGCTTCTCTAGAGTTTGGACATTTATCAATGTGATAAAAAACATAAAATTCAAATATCTCCCTGCGCACACAAACATTAATGTAGAAATATGGACAACTGTCAGGAACTTTAAAGGAAATACTACAATTGTGTAACAATGTATTGTATTTATTGTACATAGACAATAAACATAATTTGACTGTGTTCTTCATGATACCAAGCAATGTCACCAGCAAAGTAACTGGGCTCTCTGAGCACCAGTATTCTGATGCAAATCTAGAGCAATGTATTACCCCCACAGTTTTCTGTTCTGATGGTCTGAGCAGTACATTTTGGTCAACAACATGTAACAATAAAATACCATCCCACCAACACCCAGATGGAACTCTCCATCACTATTTAATATGTTTATACCAAAAATAACTCTTGCTTTTAACACTTTCAAATTTAAAAGATAAACTCAGGCAAGGACATAAATACTTGGCATCTGTCACTGAATTCAATCAGCTCCCTGAATCAGAGCAAAAGCACCCTGTTCCAGCTCTGCTGCAGTGCATAATACAGTTTGGGTGCTTCTTACTAATAAATCCTTGCTTTAGCCCAGAAGCACTACTAAAAAGCACACCTGGGAGCATTATACTATATATAAAACCTCTGTTCCAGCAGCAAATTTGATCTGCCTACAGAATCTAATCATGAGAAGGTAACTCCTTCCTGCTGAACAGGCTACAGCACAAGAAAGCTCATGTCCAGAGAGCATTTCACCTGCCAGAGCTTGTAATTGCTTATGCCTGGGAATTTAAGATGGAATACCAGAATCTGGACGGGTAAAGAATTTCCTAGCAGTATCAGGCTCCAGGTCAGCCTATTTCAGAATGAAGGGACAACACAAGCTCTTTCTTCCCTCCCAGCAACAGCTGCGGTGAGGTTCAGTTCCTCAACTTTTATCATTGCTTTAGCTCCTCCGTGGGAAGGTGTGATAAAGGCACAGAAGAAGATTTCTGCAGTTGGCCATGGCTGTAGAACACGTGTGCCCACTACCACACTCCAGTGAGGTGGCTGGACATGTGCCAACAGCGCTGGTGGAGAGCTTCCTCCAAGCCACACGGTAGGGAAGACACCCTGCAGCAGGTGAGCTGTGCTGGGGGTTGAACAAACCCTCCAAGTCTTCCTAACTCCTCTCATATAGCAAAAAGAGGATGGTTCAAGTCTCATGGTGCTCCAGATCTACAACAGCCATACCCCCTCATGCCTCCTCCCATGGTTCCACAAGAAAACTCCATGACATTTCAGAAAGTGATCTTCATTCCTTTGTGGGAAAGGGTTATTTGTGTCCCACATACACAGGCTGCAGAAGGTCCTTTTAGCTGCCTCTGCTCCGGGGGAGCTTTCCCAGGACCCAGCGCTCCTCGCTGGCTTCAGGTGCCCCATGTGAAACAGGCCAGCGGGATCTCCTAGGAAGGGTCACAAATGAGGATTTGCATTACCAGCGAGGCACAGAGAGGGGAGGAAGGGAACCTCCCTGCCTACCAATCAGCTCCTCCTTCTCCCATGAGAAATAAGATCAAAAGGAAAAAGAGGTTTTCTCTGTGCTAGCTGTGCCTCTGTGAAATTTTCTAAGGACTTTCTGTTGGTTTTGGATCAGGTCCTAGACCCATGTGGACAGAGCTCAGTGTGCCTGGATTATTTATTAGCAAAAGGTTCCCTCTGCAATCAGGCATGTAGAACACCTTATTAAAGCATGTTCTGCTCTGTATCTGACCCAATGGAGCTGGCATGAAGAAGTTCTCAGCACCCCGTCAGAAATGCTGCTGGACTGCGAATTGTCATTACTTCCCTCATGTCAGTTCCTCCATGGCCTTATCTAAACTATGTCATAAATCTTCTGGGTTTTCTCTGAACTCTCCTCCTCCTAGTGACATTCTGTACTTCTGAATAATGTTGTCTCCATATGAATTACAAGGGATACAGTAATAATGCTCCAGCAGGAGCAAGGGAAGCAGTGGGAAAATAGCTAAAAGCTACACTGAACTGTTTTCTTACTTGTAATCTTCTGTCATACGCTGAGGTGGAAGATTAGATAACGAGACTATTTATAGCAGCACTGCTGGATGTGTATCACAAAACCTTTATTGTAAGACCATGGCAAGTATAAAATTTTAATTTTGCCTGTTACTTCCTTGTGTCACAGCTTCGTTTGCAGCACAGCATTTTTTCTTTTGCAGTGGGGTTATTAATAATGGATGTAGCATTAACATTTCCAAATTGGGAGTTCACTCTCAGTCACTGCTCTCACCTGTCACTCTGAAATTTCTCCTCCTGGGATTCACATTGGACTGACAACAGGAGACTGACAGTGTCTGCTCAGCCACCAAACACACTTTGCGTGGGCAAGAGCAGCCAGAGCTCACTGCATTCACTGCTACAGGTCCCACCTGCACGACTTCTCTGCTTGAAACCTCAAGCTACTTTTTAACCTCTCTGCTAAGCCCTCCAGTACACAACCTGTAGGGCCTGAGAACAACTATCATGGGGAAATGCACAGAACACCAGATGATGTCCACCCAGCAGATGGTAAGAACTTCCTTCCACAACTAATGCAAGGCAGATTTCAAGCACAGGAGCAAAGCTCTCAGCTGTCAGTACTTACCTCTTAGCATCTCAACTCTAAACCTTATAAAAAAAGCATTTGTGGTTTTAATTAGGGAGAATTTTTGCACCTTTATTTTATCTCATGCTTGTTAAGGATGTGATTGTTGAGGGGTCATACCATTAAACCAGGAACACTAAATTATATACAGAAATGGGAGTAGGAATATAGAAATCCAGTACTAACATCAGAGCTAACCCGGGTCCTTCATTATATTTTTACTGCATTTTTAATAAAGAAAGTAAATTTCAGCTACTTCTCCTCTTTCTGTATTTGATGAACATAATCAACTAGTGAGGAACATTTTGTCTTTTCCATTTTCTGTCACATCTATTGAAGTGACTCACTCACTCACTCACGTAAGAAACAGATTCTGTTTGCAACATTTACAGTTATTTGTGTCCTGTCTTCTACAGTGACTCAATATTTCTACGGGAAACCATCTCTTCCCTTCCTGCCTAGTAAATACTTGTTAAATATAAAAAATAGGCATTCATCACAGACAAAAATGATCTTGCAAGATAGATAGATATTTAGAAACACAATGGCACCATTCACCCAAATCAAAGAAATCATGAGTAATACCAATACAATCAATGCTATATTAAAGAGATACCACCTAAGGAGGAGATTTGAACTAACCTTCTGATGAAAATATGGAATCTGGATGGCAAATAAGCTCTGTATCTCTATCTGCTTGGCTTATCTGTCCTTTGTCTCTTCAGAAGCCAGGCTCCCTCTTTGCTAACCCACTGCTAGTTACTGACAGTGGCACCAGTTCATTACACAGCACGCCAGTCACTGCTTTGATGAATCCAAGGCCTGGTGCTAGACATAGGATGTGTTGTGGTCATATCATAAAAAATATGGGATTAAGTCAATAGGGAATCCCTGCCTACACCCATGCAGGAACATCTGGAAGTGTCAGTGTTATCAGTGTGAAACTCAAATACTGCATACGAAGGAACAATAGAGGAGGGAGACTCCACAAGCAATGTCCATACTTGGGAATAATTTTTACTAAAATGTTATTATTGCTTTTTTTTTAAAAGTTTACATTAAGTGAGTTTTTTGAAACTAAAAAACCTGCCATGCTATTTTATCTCTGAGGCTGGCAAAGAACTATTAATATTTACTTTTCAAAATTTTGCATAAAACAGCCCTACAGTTTAACCTGACAGTTTTCTGAGAGCTGAGATTCCTTCCCTATGCTTCAGCAAAAAGTTGAACTGAGGTGGACTAATGGAGGATTGTATAAACATAATACCACCATGGCATCCTCTGCCCTGTAATTTTAAAACAAAACCCTATTTTAATCCTGTACTTGAAATGCCAAATAACCAATGGTGTAAAAATGTACTAGCATCTTATAACAACACCCTTTCACCATCTCGAGCTCCCCATGAACGAATGGAGATGAAAACCTATCCCCACCTCAATTTTAACCACAGTTTTGCATCAACCTAGATCTTGGTATGGGTAAATATCGAAGTGTCTGCCCTCCTCTCCAGCTACTCAGCTTAGCAATGCCCTGGTTAGCCAGGCTAAAAGGTAGCCCAGACTCACGGATATGTCACACTCACAACAAAAGTTTTAACCACTGTTAGACCCCAACTTTCAGTTAAAATTCAGCTCTCATCCCCAAAACTACTTTGGTATTTGTGACACAAAATTGAGCACCTGCACGGGGCTGTGATTAAAGTGAGAAACTACTTTGGGATTTGGCAGTTTGCAGCACAGCACTGAGCACCAGCACACTGCTGTGATTAAGGTTAATCTTAGATCAACCATTTCTAGGTGGAGACAATCCTGAAACACAAGTGCTGTGGATCCCACTCCTGGACACAGCTCAGGATTGGATTACTCGGGTGTCCTAAAATTTCAAGGCAGACCAAGTCAGAGCAGGTGTGGATCCCCAGCTCGAAATAAGTAGCCACCATGAAGGTACACACTGTAAGTAAAACAACATGTACTTGTGTACTTGCCACGGGCAACAATTTCAGCGATGCAGAAGTAGCTGGTTCCTGCAATTATCCTAGCAGCAGTAGGTAAGAACAGCTGCCAAATCGGAAATCTTCCAAGCCTCTGTATTAGAAGTCCTCCCAGATATGGGAATATCCACAAAACCTGCTATTTCAAAAGTCCGGGAAACAAAACGAAGCAGGGGCTACTTAGGCTTCTGTCATTAGGAGGTCATTATAAGAAGAGAGAACCTGCTTTCTCTTACTCAAAAAGAGCCCACAAATGGAAAAACACCTGTATTTGTCAACATCACAGTGTACAGGACACACAGTCACATCCACAAAAGCTTGTACACGGACACAGTTACAATCTCTTCTGCCTCCCAAATAAAGCCTGGATGTTCTGTGTGTGACTTTGACACTGACATGGCAATGAACCACTCTGTAAACAACCAGGCAGGGATGCTTATGACAAAGAGGATGGATCCAGCTAGAGACCAGCCAACACCACAGCAGGCTCTATCCCTCCATCTACCACTGCAATGTCTGAACAACCCAGCTGCACCTTTCACTGAAGTTTTAAGTTCTCATTTTAGCACTATCCTTATCAGCTAAACACAGGTAGCCTTAGGAGATGCCCTTGGGAAGTCAAAATGAGAAGGCAAATGTGTGGTCTTTCTGTCGAAAACTTCAAAGGATTCCCTCTTTCATGACTTCCTCCAATCTCCCTTAAAACTGGACCCATTTTAGCATCCATAGCATCCACCAATAATGAGCTCTACTGAGCAACTACCTACTGCAGATGGCTACAGTCCCCTTTTGTTCATTTGATGTTCTCCTCATTCTGGTACTGGAAGAGACAGTGAAGAGTGGAGCTCTGCCCCTTCCTTACTTGCCAGTCATTTCCATGGTAGTTGTCCCTTTTTCCAGAGACAGAGTCCCAGTTTATTCAATCATTCCTTATATGAAATTTATCCAGACCTCTGACTATCCTCGTTGCCCATCTCTGAATCTTTTCCAGCTCTTCTGTATTTTTCCTGAGATTTTGGAAGGGGAAGAACCAGAACTACACATAATATACACATTTACACAACAATCTCTTAATGGCCTCTATTTTCATCTGTTTGGCTTCCCTTATAATTTCTAGTATTTAATTTGCTTTATTTAATTACTGAGCCTGGCACTAATATTTTTAGCTCAATCATCCAACTGATGTTTTGGTTCCTACTGGTTTTCAAAAGTAGCCTTTCTTGCACTTTAGAAATATAGAGAATCACCCATGGGCAAGAAGCCACATGATTTCCTGTAAAATTTGCAGCAGTACCTGCTTCACCAACAGGCTTTATCACCTTATGAAATGGACAATGGGAAAGGAAAAGTAAGATCGATAAATTGCTGTGTTTGGAACACTGAGCAATTTTAGGCAGTTTAAATGCAATAAATCAAAGTTCAGTAGCTTGGGAAAAAATCTAGTGCTTGGGAGAAGGTCATACAAACCTGACAACCTCAGGCAGGAAAAACTTTATACCTACAACCCAGACACACTGACAGGTCAGAGGGAGACAAGCATACCCAGGACAGAGTAAAAGCAGAAGGGCAGGAAGCAGGAGGCATCCTTCAAAGCCTTGAATGATGAAACTTCTGACCCTGTACGGCTGGAAGAAAATAGCATAATACTTCAAAGAAGAACCAGTTATGACAGGAATGGGAGCTGAGGTTATCTGACAGTATCACTGTTGGTATCCCCCAAGTGCACTGCTTGTGATGCCTAAAAATGCTTGTGATGCACCCTAATCTCCAAGTCCTATGACCATCAGTTGCTGATAACCTTTTACTCCCCCCTTAGTTTTATCTAGTGAGCGCACAAAATGGAGCTGGCAGCAGGACAGTCTTTCAACAATATACAATTATTGAAATGCCTACACCAGCCAGATTACTATCTTCTGTGTGTATTTCAGAAGCTCATAAAGCACCAGTGAAATGGGGAAAAAGTCTGACATGTTTGTGTGTCAGTGGGATATAATGTTTGGAACAGCAACTGCAAAAATGCAGGCAAAGGCTGTGTAATCCTGACTGGTACCCACCGTGGGCGAGGGAAAGCAGGAAAGCCTCTGCCTTCTTGGTCAGGTGCTGCACAACAGGCTGCCAGTCTGGGGGCTGCAGCCAGAGAGGTGGTAACACCCCTCCGCAAACCACTGCTGACTCTGCAGGCATCCCAGCAAAAGAACAAACTAAGAACTGCTCTGTTGAGGTGCCAGTCTGCTTCAGGTCATACTCTGACGGTATAAACCCCAAATCATCCTACAGACATCACCCAGACCCATGAGTAAAAGCTATCTGGATGAATGAGCAATAAGTACAGGCAACCATAGGAGCACCCAGCACAACATGACTAAGATCTTGATGGGAGCCTCCGGATGCCACTGTAATACAAATAAAAAAGAATAACCCATGAGTAATCAGCCACTGATGAAAAGAGGATCCCTGGCAGCTGGGGCTGTTTCTGTAATACTGCACATGCATTCTTTTGCATAAATATCATAGGTGCATTGACCTATGAGAAAATCAACAGGAAGAAATCCTGCTTGCTGCCACTCACCATGGAAATCTACCTTTCAAGGCAAGAGGGGGCTCAGGAAAGAATACCAAACCTGAGTAGGAGGCTGGAGGAGAGGATTTAAGAGAGAAGACAGTAATACTTCTTAGCTTTTACAATATAATATTGATCTGCTGTCTACAGCAATGGCTAAGCCTTCTTGTAGCTGAGGACACAAGACAAGTGAGGATAAAGAGTTGCATGTCCACAGAGCAGAGGAGATGGCATACAAGTCCTGTGTCTCACTTCCGACCCAAGGACTAGAAAAACTTCATTTCCAGCATCCTGGACCAGCACACCTGGGAACTACAGCACAGCCCAAACAGGGCACACAGCCCACACATCACAGTGGGAAAAGTTAAACACTTCCAGCAAGGTTGAGCAATACCTAAGGAAGGAATGCAAAAGCCAGAGATTGGGAAGATGTAATGCTAGGCAAGGAGGGGAACTTAATGAGCTACAGCAGGATTAGAAAAAATAGTTAATAGAGGAAATTGAGTAGACCATCTTGAAGAACCTTGGGGCAGGGAGACACGTTGAACTGAGGATGCATCTCTTGAGACATAATAGAAGTCTCCTTGGTTGGAACAGTTCAGCCCAGACTGCCCTGACACAAGTAAATAAACAGTACACAGAGCCACTGATGAGAAGGCTGATCTTTTTCATCTCAGAATTCAGGAGATTAGATACAGCTGGAGTTTTCCCACTTGGCTCCCCTCCAAACAGCTATACACACCTTGTCTGATAGTTATCACAAACCATATTTCAGAGAGGGTGGACAGCAAAAATTTCCTGGAGTTTATCTGGCTGCATCCTTAAGGGGATTGTTACCAGATAATCACAATCTTTTGCTCAGCATTAGGAAAGTACACAGAGGATCACCTTCTGTCACCCCTGACAAACTACATCTGGGTTATGGGAAGGGAAATACTCACAGGAATTCTGAAAATAATCTCACCTCAACCTCCCCATCATGATATCACCAAGTGAAAACCTCCTTCCAATCACTGGCCAGGACTTCAAGGTTAACAGCCAGATCAGGACCGTGGCATCAGATCACCTGCAGTCCTGGAGTTCAGTTTTCACTGTCTCCAAAACAGCCAAAGCCTGTCGGTACAACTATGGCACCAAAATCTGGATTCATAATCCAGATACTGCTTTGGAATAGGTAATTCCTAAGTGCTCAAGTCTAGTGGTTCCTAGTGAACAGTTATGTAAAGTGCTTTTATAAAGGGCTGGACATAACAGATTTTGAAGTATTACCTTACTCAAAAGCAACTCTAAAATCATCAGCCTGGGTTCCAGCTTTACTCTTGCAGGTACCTTCGTAAAGACCTGCCTATTTCAGTTACCTGGTTCTAAAATCGCAGATGAAGCCTGAGAATCAAGTTGGGTGCTTTCCTCCTTTTACACAACCATCTAAAGCAAAGCAAATATTCTGCCAGCCATGTCAGTCTTTGTGAGATTTCTGTGTTATGCCCTCAACACCACCAAAAGTATCACGTGGTCTTCTGAAGGTTTATGTAATTAAGGGTGACCATTTTTAGCAGGACTAACAGAAAGACATACAAATTTTCAGCACAAGTGGGCAACAGCTCTACCATGTGCAGAGATCTTACTCCTTGCTTAGCAGAGATGAACTTGTAAGGTACAGGGACTGAATTCAAAGTCCACAGACCACCTTGGGAAACAATGCCACCACAGCTTTTTCTTAAGCAAGAATCAGCCCTAACCACCCCCGCATCAGGTTAGGAAGAGGCTGTCACAGAATAAGAAAGTATTAGATGGCGGCCAACTTATGAAAGTTCAGTATCCCTAACACTAAGCCAAATACGAAAGGAAGAACAACTGGGGACCTTCAACTAAAATACACTTTACAAAATGTTAAATGGCAGATATGTAACAAAACTGTGTGACATTCATACTTTCACTGCAATGCCTCGAATCCATTTTACAGAAACCTGTCAAATGCAATCAGACATGTTTATTCTGCATTTAAATGTAGGACCTGAGGCAGTCTGGTTTCAAAAAAAGACAGAAAAGGCACATATTGTCCCTGGCAGTTTCTTAGTTTTTACAACAAAGGCAATGCCTGGTTCACTCTTTATTCCAAATAAAAATTATTTCAATGCTCTATTGCATTACAATGTGGAGAATATTTCTGCTTGCTGCTTCAGCACAGGTAGAAATTTAATTAAAATGGAAATTAAAGGAAGAAATATAGAAACAAAGTGCCATTAACACACTACTCACCGCTCCCCCACCCCCCCCAAAATCAGGTGATTCATACAGAGCATCCTCCAAATCTCACATAAGCCACTGTTAATGGATTAAGTGGCAGTGTCCCTTCTGGCTTCAGTTTATAAATTCTTATCTGCTTAAGGTTGCTCCAGAAAGACTTCCAGCTGACAGCATGATTCTTAAAGAGACAAATCCTCCCTGGCAGTTTACAATTGCACACCAAAAACTACAGCATTGTGTGTGTCTTCATGTTTGCACAGATAGAGAATGATGGTTCACTGTTTAGGATTCAGCATCCCCCTCCTTTCAAGTCTAATTTGAAGCACCGCCATTGCTTGGGCTGAGTTTCTCACTGACTTTGTCCGTGAGAAAGCAATGAGCATTCCTAACATCTCCTTGCATGGCCATTGAAACAGCCATGATAAAACCACCCTCAGTTCACACAACTGTTCCAAATCACCCAAGTACAGACAAAGGGGACAGACAGATTCAACAGAAGAATAATGCAAGTATCAGAAAATCCTTCAGTATAACAACGAGTTGCCCAGCTCACCATTAACCATTTCCACTCATCTAGACCATGCCAAAGAAGTATCCAAAAGCCCAGCAAAAATGAGGGTGAGCAGCAGCATCCCTATTTTCCACGCTGGTGGCTGCAAATTCTGCAACACATAGAGGAAGCTGCAACAAGTTATGATCTGAAATGGCTGTTAGAGCAGCCCCTTCCCTCATTCCCTGCTTACAGAGGGATGTGTGACATCCTCTACTCCCATCAGCCAGTGCCTTTGGCTGTGAAAATGACCTTAAAGAAGAGGTACCCAGGTAATGCTGAACACACATAGTGTGTGTGTACCGCTGCCCAAGAAAACTGCATTCATGAACGATGGGCTATTTTCTGCTACCACCCTCCCAACTTACAGCAAAAGGGGTAAAAAAGAGCAGAGACAGAGGAGACCTTTGGCAGGCTCTCCTGTCGACATTACAGAAGTCACCCCAGTCCCATTTGGTCCCAACAGGTCCCCAGGAGTTCAGAAGAGGGATGGCATCCTTATGAGGAACAGATTAGCCACATAAGCTAGACGAGGAGCCCCAAATACTCCCTGCCCTCCTCCAAACAGGACTGACAGTCCCATGCACACACACATTCATGGAGCAATCAGAAGAGACACCTAAGCAAAGCCTTCATTCACCAATAAGCATTCGGGGACTCTTGGGGGTCTTACTCCCCCAAATTGTTGTCCTTTGCTTTCGTAGGATACTTCTGCCTGGAAAGACCCGTGCATTCATCAGCCACCCATGGGGCACTGCCGGGGAAGAAGTGACAGTGCTGCGAGCAGGGCAGGGGGCTCGCACCGCGAGAGGGCTCGGGGTGCCAGGCACGGAGCCATCCTACCCGGGGAGCACAGCCTGTCCCGACGTGTCCGGGATGCCTGCCCGGCGTGGGGTGCTCAGGGTGCTGTGTGTACCTAGGGATCCAATCCCAAGCTGGGGTCCCTGCGGTACCCAGGCTGTGTGTCCTGCCTGGGTGCCCATCCCATCCCGGCGTGTCCAGAGCACCCATCCCGCTCCGGGCTGCACCGGTGCCTCAGGTGCCCCGGGATACCGCGCGTGCCCGTCTGGAGGGGGATGCTCAGGGTGCTGGGAATGCCGGGGGCGCTCGGGGAGCCGGGGGTGCCGACCGAGC